>CVRI01000054.1:1597730-1987267 GCA_900005825.1 Clunio marinus
CGAAAATCCTCAATCGCGCTAAACAAACAGCGATTGATCTTTGTAAACCAAACATTAAAAAACAAATGCGAGATAAATATCCTGATATGTTGAGCGAAAATTGAAAAACTTTGTGTGAATATAAAAATGCAAATAAATTTTTTTTTATTTAATCAAAAACAAATTTTAAATGTTTTTATGACTAATCCTTTCAATTTCAAGCTCTCATCTGTTCTTCTGATTAAAAGAATTAAAAGGAACCGAAGTGCATTGGAATCGTTTGCGACCATTGACTCCAATAATCCCAATCGATGCTTTCACAAGTGAAAATTGCGTCCAATCCCGAAATCGCAGCAATTGCAGCAATCAAAAGTGTGAATCTTTAAAAGTAAATTTTCAGCTGAGCAAATTTGAGCATATAAATGATTGATCTCACTTCATTTGACCTATAATTTTGTAAACTGATAACCGTAGAAGTTGGCTACACACTGACAAGAGATTTCTAAATTTTTCTTGTTCATCTCAACAAAATTCGTGTTTATTCTCGTAATTATTTCTCGTAAATAATTCATTATCAAACGTTTTCAAATTTACATTTCAATAACATCAAGACTCTTTATCAATGTATTAAGAAACTTAAAATAACTCTGATCTGGCTAAAGTTTCAATTTCATTCTCTTCAACTGGTCGTTCAGAACATTTTTCATTAATTGCGTTGTAAAATGGCAATTGGTCGTTTTGATTTCTTTTCATATCGATGCATCTATTGTGTGTCAAATCAACAACCCTCAACTTAGGTAACTGTTCAAATGCAGAAGCTTCAATGTACTTCAATTTATTATGATAAAGCCAAATCACTTCAAGTTCCAAGTTTTCTGAAAGATCTTCCTTGGTCAAGGTTTCAATACTATTTTCAAACAAATAAAGACTTTTAAGTTTCTTCATGGGTGACACGTTTGGCACTTGTGTCAACTGAGAAATATTCAACATTCGTGAGTTCTTCGAAAGCATCATAAGGAAGATGCGATAAATGATTTCTCGATAGTGAAATTGTTTTCAATTGCTTATATCCTTTGAAATCTGATCGTTGTATGAATTTTAGATCAGATCGGAAAACATAAAGTTGATCCATATTTGGGAAGAATTTTGTCAGTCCTTTTAAAATGCCGAAAGTTTTTTGTCCATGAATCTCCACCCCCAACACGTCTTCGTCACTGCGATTCTGATCATGTTCACCATGAACCACAGTAACTTTCGACAAACCAAGTATTCCAATCATATCCGATGAAATCACAATAAATGTCTACACCCACGCAACAGTGAGAGGCAACAAAAATAAAGAAAATAACTGCAAGTCTGTGAAATTTTATTGAAAGAAATTTAAATTAAGTTGATCACTAGAGAAAAAAATATGTATTTAACTCACTTCATGTTTACTGGTCAATGTTTAACTAGCGACTAAAAGAATTTGCTAATTTGATTTTGTAAATCTCTTGTACGTTTAAAGAGATATTTATTATGCCCTCGAGATTATTTTAATGAGAGTTTATAATTTTTAGGGATTCCCTTTGATGTGAATGTTCTGAACGATCGACAAGACGAGACATTTGTATAGATTAAATATTTTATTATCAATTTTATTATTTATGTTTCAATAACAGGTTAGTAATTTACATCCACTCTGCTCAGAATAAAATCTCAATTTCATTATCTTCATTTGGACGTTTACATTTTGCATTTATTGCATTATAGAATGGCTGAGGGTTGTAATAAATTCTAGCCATGTTAATGCATTTATTGTGTGTCAAATCAACGAATCTCACATTGTGTAATTGTTCAAAAGCAGAAGCTTGGATATATTTCAAATTGTTGTTATAAAGCCATATTCCTTTAAGGTCTAAATTGTTGGAAAGATCTTCTTTGGCCACGGCTTCAATGCTATTCTCGTGTAAATAAAGACTAATAAGTTTCTTCATGGCTGATACATTTGGCATTTGTACCAACTGATTGAATGAAATATCAAAGTATTTTAAATTCGTAAGTTCATTGAAAGCATCATCAGCAATTATTGAGATTAGGTGAGAAAAATTGAACAAAGTTATAAGCATTGTTATAGTTAATGATCTAGTTATTATTTAGTATTTTTTTGTCGTCATAGTAGTCTTTTGTTGAAAATAACTAAAAAAAAACTTGAACCTTAACTGACATTAACTTTAATTAATAGGTCCTCAAGCACATATAACTCCAGATATTATATTGAGATTAGGTGAGAAATATTGAGTTATTTCATTTTAATATGAATTACATTCCGGTAACGATTTTTTTAACCCGAAGAAAATTTCTTTGTTTTTAAGATATTGAAGTGGGATCATCTTGCATATAAAATGTATATAATTTCTCCTGGTTTAAAATTCGATGTATTCTTAACATATAAGGAAATGAAGGCGTTTATGAAAAAAATAACAAATGAAAACGGAACGGAGGAATGGGTCCTTTGTTCCGCAAAACAGAAGTTTGAAGGAAAGGTAAGTTTCGCTTTCCAGTAAAAATAATCTTTTTAGCAAAAGTTATAACAGTTTTTTATCAATAACCTTTGCTATTCAATAATATTTTTATTTGGAGCATAAAGCTGTAATGATGAATATCTAAATAAATTCTTCAAAAATCTTGCAGATGCCGTACAATGCCTTTTTTTGCAAGAAGCTGAAGGAAATTTTTGGAGATAAATTTACAAGAAACCAATCTTTTAGGAACGCGTCAGGAACCTCAACTGATCAATTGGCTTATTGGAATTGTATTCATAAAAAAAGAATTTCGGTAAGTGATGCTAACTTGTAAGGTTAAGTTGCTTTTCTTTTCATGATAAACTTCGGTTAATCATTTCATTGTCTCTAAGTTATAACAATGGCAATGACACATTTCGTTATGACTTTATCTAAAGTATGCACTTATTGTTTCAAATAACAATGTAATAACCAATCCCATAACTCGAGATCGATGAGTTGTTAAATATCTATTTGAAATTTTATAAATTGTCTCATAATTCACGATTCTTAAATTACATGTGTGTAAATTTCTCCTATCAAGTATAAGCATCGATTTCACCATAAATTGATTGGATGATGAAAAAAAATTGATATAAAATTGAAAGTTCATATTAAACCAACTCAATATTTTCAACGACGTGATCACATAAATTGAATTTTCATCTGTTAAATTTAATGAAAAGATTTTTGTCTGCAATTATTAATCGCAGATTTATATTTGGATTAAGTCGGCACCAGCATTCGTCATTCTTTTAACTTCTTGGTAAATAAAAACTTTATAATTTATTTTTATTCCTCGATGACAATTTGTTGCTTACGTTTGTGGAGAGTGGAATAAAATTTTCAAGCACTGAATTTAAATTCTCTGTTTGCTGCAGTTTGATCCGATTTATTTATTATTTATTTATTTATTTATTAGAATACGAATTCGAAATAACATTATCGCGACAAATCCCATAATATTCAGATGCTTCTAGAAACTAGACCAAACCCAAGTTTTAAATTTTTATACATTCCAAAATCAACGAGTATACAACGTTAGGGATGATTGCAAATAAAACCTTCATGTATTCATTGTGAACATTGCTTATTACTTTTTATATTATAATTGAATGAATAACCGAAAGAACAAAGGTTGCATCCAACCGTCAAGTCTCATAGAGTACAAAACAATTTTTGAGAATGTGACCTCTCATTTTCGTTTTTTCTTTGTCATTAAAATTGAATTTTAAAAGCATTTTTCTCAAACTTCTTTCCTTTTTAAAGCTTCGTATAAAAAAAGAAGATTTGAAACCTTTGAAGGGAGGCCTGACAGGCTTTGAGGCAAGAACATCATGTAAACAATGCATTCGTCGATCAAAAGTGAATGAAATGGGAACTGAAGATGTTGTGGGCGAAGATGTTGTGGGCGAAGATGTTGTGGGCGAAGATATTGTGGACGAAGTTATTGCGGATGAAGATGAAGAAATATTCAATTCCCCGTTGACAGAAAATGAAACGGTTGGAATATCTAAAGCACTTTTAGATTTGCTCTCCTTCTGTCGACAACGCATCGATCACATCGTAAAGGAATCAATGCTGGCTAATTTAGAGCAAATCATAGCACTTGATGATATACCCTCTCAAATTCGTTGCTTCATTGACACTATGCCTTCTTTAGGTGGAACGATAAATGGATTTGTTTTGCAAGAATGGAATATGCTTAGAACTTCTGCTTTAGATGAAGCATATCTAAAAGAAAGAAACGAATTGAGAGCTGACCTCAAGCGCATTCGTGTTGTTGTAACAGGACCGAACAAAGAAGCGACTGCTAAAGAAGCAAGTACAATTTTTTTTCTTGACTTTCTTTTAAAGTTGGAGCTTTGTTTCTATCCTAAGCACCAGGCCTTTCTCAAAAGTTTTAATCTTAATTTTTAAAGTAACTTTATATTTATTCCTTTCTAATAGGTGGCAGCAAATTATTTAGACAAGCATCGAAAGGGTTTGAAAGGTGCAAGCACTCTCGATTCAAAAAGTTCTGAAGAGCAAATCAAACATGAACAACGATACAAAACACTTCTTTCTAGGATGAAGCTTTCTTCTCAAGCTAAGGAAGGTCTTTTCAAGATATTAGAGGGCGAAGAAAACGATGCAGGTTCATCAACAACTCCTACACATTCAAAAAATATAAAAAATCTAAATCCAAAAAAATCACAATCAGTTCCACAAAATCCTCAATCTGATGATCCACAAAATCCTCAATCATCAGTTCCACAACCAACAATCATCTCAAGTCCACAATCACCATCTAAAAGACGTCGTTCACCTCAGAAATTAAATATGAAAAGAAAAAAATTGAATAACAGAAGCGATGATTATTCAGCATGAATAATCTGATTTCTTTATTCATATAAAGTGTGCATTTGTGATTTCACTATTATCTAATTGCAATTCATTATCTCAAATTATATTTTGTACATTTAAATTGAAAATGCTAATATATATTTACATAGATTCATGTGCCAACTGAAAATGCGTAATTATTAAAATATCTCTTTCTAACATAGAGTAGAATCATGAAATTCCGACTGGTTTCTCGTTGTCTGACTTTGAAATTTTCACACTTTCTGTTTCTCAACTTTATTGAGAAGTGTTTGGCGTTTCAGATTGATATGGTGAGTTTTACGTCAGACTTGGAAAAAACACAAGTCTAAACAAGCAGTCAATTATTGGCGTTTTGTTGATTTTTATTGATGAAGAATACTTGAAAGTGTCTAAAAGTATCAATTACCGATTTTTAGCATCATTGGTAATAATTCTTTTTTGATACTGAAGTCAGAAAATGGTTGGAAATGAGGTTTTCGTACGTTTTTTGCCTTATTTTCATCATATGAATTTTCCATCATAACATCAACTTTTGCTTTATGTTTTGATGCAAATTTTTAGTTGAAACATCATAGTTTAATATGGTTTTAACACTTTTTAAATATTCCTTTGCTTGATTAGAAAAAAAATTTTTCCGAGGCAATGGAATAATACGCGTTATAAGAGTAACGAAAACAACAATAAGTTTCATTTTCTCCGAAACTTAATAAACAACCTATGCTAATATTTTCCAAAATGTAACTTAGGTTCAAGTACTAAATTGTAGCGTACTTAGATTTTCATGTTCGGAGGGAAAATTTTTTATAATTGCGATGTCAAAACGTGTTATAAGAGGAACGAAAAACGTTCCTAATATACGAAATGTATGGAATCACATGAAAATATCAGAATAAAAAAATTTTTCGAAGCAAACATATTTTCCCTCATTTTTCAATAGAATGATGTTACAAATGATCAAAAATAATGAAAAAAGTGTTTCATTTCAAATTTAAGCACATTTGTGAAAATTCATTCTTGAGCTTTTGCAGCATAAGCAGACATAAAAATGTTTTAAAAGTAATCGATGGAAAATTCTGAAACTTTCAGAAGTTGTTGTGGATCATTTCAAAATTATTCTCTAAAATTTTCATGGGATTTGAACGACAACTTTTCCCTCACTATTAATTTCCCCAACAAGAATTAAAACACATGATTTGAGTGTTATAAGAGTAACGCTCGTGTTTAGGGGAAATTAATGGTGAGGGAAAATTTGTCGTTCGAATTCGATGAAATTTTCAGAGATTAATCTTGAATAGTACCACAACAACTTCTGAAAGTTTCAGAATTTTCCGTCGATTACTTTTAGAAAATTTTGATGTCAAACTTTTCATACCAAAAACATGAGTCCAAAAATGTTATAAGAGGAACGACACTTTAAAATTCGCTCCTCGCTAAACTGCTTGACTTTTTCAACCGCTGTTTTTTTCTAAAATTAGTACTCAATAAGCTTTATTTACAAAATTAAAAGCGCCGAGATATCTTGCTTAGTTTTGAAAATATTCAGCTTTGAAGTTTGAAAAACGTTATAAGAGGAACGATAGAATGCCCCATATTTAAGCAAAAAAAATTTTTCAAAAAAAAATGTCGAATACAATACGGTGACCCTCACCAAAGGTGGGGCCTCCGTAATAAGTTATATTGAATACTTAAGTAATCTGTAAAACACGGTAGAGACGAATAAATAAGAAACTTGCACACCCCGCCCTACAATTTATTTTAAAGACAATTTATTTGATTGCAATACATTTAGTCATTCTCTCAAATCTCTATTCAACAATTCAAGTTTATATAAGTTTGTCTTTACACCTTTGGAAAGTTTTTTCTTGAGATTTGATAGAGAACGAATATTTTCAAATCAAAAAGGAAAATTAAAAATAATCTCTTTGTGATTTAGATTCTCAATAAATTTTTGTATAAAACACTTCCCAGCTAATGTACTCGAATAGATAAAAAATATTGCGACATGAAATTCGAGAAAATTTCAAATTTAACTTGTGGAGTACTCACCTTCAATTCATGCTTCGATTCAGGGAATTTAGGAAGAGTTGAGCTTATTAAGCAGTTAAATGATGGTGGGCCACCAGGTATGTCAAGTTAAACTATAAAAATATTATTCAAAGATTCATTTTTCAACTTTCAATATTTTCTAATTTTCTGAAAATAAAACAAAGGCAAAAGTTAAACAGAAAATAGCTTAAAATTTTGTTAAGTCTTATTTTAGTTCAATTGAAAGTACAAACTAGACTCGTAATGGCATTTTCATTTGCTACAGTCGTTAACTTAACAATATATCATGAAAATCAATATGCTGTAATCAAAAAAAAAAATGAAATATTGTCTATAGCCTGAAGCTTTTCAAGTTTAACTTCATTGTCACATAACATTTTGTTACATTTATTAAATTAGTTAAATAAAGAACAAAATTCTTCTTTTAGATGCTGAAGACTTATCTGTTAATACAAATGATTCGAATGGAAGTTCGAAAACGTCAGGCGCAACAAAATCTTCCAATGAAGGCCAAAACATTCCGACATATTCTGGAGGTAAAGAGAAACGAATTGATGCTGAATACAACTTGTGGACTCGTCCAGATTGTCATGGAACTACTTTCGAGAACTCCAATCGTACTTGGTTTTACTTTTCGATTCAGGGTGGAGTAAAAGATCAAGTCATGAAATTCAACATAATGAATCTTAATAAACAGTCGAAGTTATATAGTCAAGGTATGAATCCAGTCGTCAAATATGGCTTGAACGGTAAATGGGAACGAATGAAGGAAAAGCCAACATTTTACCTCACGGATGAAAACTTTATTCTGTCTTTTTGTCATCGGATCCACGAAGGTGTCGAAAAGAATTTAACGTACTACGCTTTCACTTTTCCATTCACTTACACAGAGCTCCAAGAGTTACTCGGTAACTATGATAAAATTCATTCAAAAAGCGAAGATGAGTTGGCTAGTCTCTTGAACAAAACAAATGAGAAGGTCATAAAAGATTCTTCATTGGATGATGACAGCGCAAGTGTTGTGGAAACCTCTGTTGAAGTGCCTAAGCAAGAATTTGTTGTTAAAAGTCAAGAACAGTCGATAATAGTTGATGAAAATACATCCGAATCAATGCAGCAATTATCAAATTTAGTGAAGAAAGTGAAAATAGCAAAAAACGTTGCCACTAATGAATCAGCGAATACAGCAAACATCAGTCAAGATGATTGGAATGACGATATTTATTATTATCGTGAGCTTCTTATCAATTCAATTGAGCAAAGACGAGTTGACATTTTAACAATCACGAGCTTCCATGGAATTGAAAACAAGCGTGAAGATCGCTTGAAGAATATTTTTCCAGACTTTTCCAAGCCACGATGTCATTCCTTTAGGAATAAAAAAATCATTTTCATTTCATCGAGAGTCCATCCTGGAGAGACACCCGCAAGTTTCGTTCTCAACGGCTTTGTTAATCTTCTTTTGGAACGAAAGAATGTTGTAGCTTTAACTTTGAGGAAAATGTATGTGTTTAAAATTGTTCCATTTCTAAACCCTGACGGTGTTTATAATGGACTCTACCGTTCCGATACACTTGGCCATAATCTAAATCGGGTGTACATAAATCCTCACCTAGATACTCAACCATCGATTTATGCTGTGAGAAAGTTGATAAGGTTCGGCCATTAAATTAATTATAATTAAGAAATTCGCTTAACTCCACAAATGTTTCATTTTCTTTTCTTAGATTCTATCACTTTGGTTGTGACAAGCCTGACACTGTTGATGAAATAAGTCAGATGATACTTGATGATCCCACTCTTCCAGTCAAAGAAGAAGAAGCTAGTTGTGATATTATAAAAATTATAAACGAAGAGTCCGTGAACAGAGATGACAAGAAAATTGTGACAAATGCTGCTGAACATGATGAAAAGCAAAGAAATCAAGTTAAAGAAGGTGATTAAAGGTTTTAATTAATGAAAAGCGATTTAATTTAAATTAACTTTTGTTGTTTACAGATGTTGATATAGGAAATCCAAAGGATGCTAATCAAGACACTTTAGAATGCAATGAAAAAACCAGAAAATCTCAACCTGAGAATAAACTTAAATCAGAATCATCAACAAGTTTGAATAATTTCAAGGAGACTGCATCAAAGTTTGCAAGAGACAAAAAATTGTCATTAAGATGCGCATCTAAAAACAAAAGTTCTCAATCATGGAACCCTCTTGAGCACAGTACTTACAAGCATTACATTCCTCATGACAATAGTGATAAACAACAGAAGCAAGGCCTGAATCAGAAGTCTAATCGAGGAATTAATTTCAGTATAGATTTCAGAGCTCATCCAGATGAAAACAACGAGAAAAGTATCAACGAAACATCAAATTTGTATCTCTATTTAGATTTGCATGGTCACGCAAGTAAGAAAGGTGTTTTCATGTACGGAAATCACATGCCAAGCACTCAAGAGACGGTAGAAGTTATGCTCCTTCCTCGGTTAATGAGTATTAATTGTCGTCATTTTGCGTTTGATGCTTGTAACTTCAGTGAACGTAATATGTATTTAAAGTGAGTAAATGTGAACAAATATTTTATTAAAATTCGCCCAATAATTAATTATCTTAGGGGAAAACGTGATGGCCTTTCGAAAGAAGGTTCAGGACGAGTAGCGGTTTACAAATCGACGGGATTAATCAAAAGTTACACACTGGAAAGTAATTACAACATGGCCAAATGTGTTAACATTCTTCCTCCAAAAGGCAAAGAAGTTGCTTGCAAAGCTCACAATATTAACCCACCAAAATTTACTCCAGTTATATTTGAAGAAGTGGGAAGAGCTTTGGGTCCATCACTTTTAGATTTGACGAATAGTAATCCAGATAGTAGAGTGATAAATTCAGAGTTTCGAAGTCTTCAAGGTTTAAGAAATTCATTGAAAAATGAAATAAGTCGTGGACTATCAAGAACAAGAGTTAGCAAAGTAAGTTGAAATGTATAACCTGACTTAAGAATATTCTCATTCAGTACCTTAATTAATTAATTCTTCAACGTGCTTTAAAAGTAACCAAATGTCCATTTGTTTAATAATCATTAAAACATTTGTACAGAACTAATTATTCAATCATTGTTTCAGTTTGCAAAAATCAATAAAAAGCGCCCAGCAACAACAGCGTTGCCAACAACATCAGCTCAAGACATATTCAAGGAAAATAACATTTCGTCTCCATCAATTAAGTTAATATCGCATGTCAAGTCGAAACAACATCATGAACAAACTTCGAAAGCCATAAATCTATCACAAGGAACAAAAGTTTTAGGCTCTAAAATCAAAGGAAGTGGGAAAGTGCAAGCTTTTACTAAAAAGGATGTCAATGTCTTTTCAGCGTCCAAAAAGAAGAAAGTACTATGTGAGACATTACTAGGAAGTGCATCAGCTCCGACAGTAAACACTGTTCTAGTTAATCAGATTCCACGTAAAAAGATTAAAGTCTCAAGTGTTGGCATTAATAACGCATACGTAAAAGATCTAGTGAAAGGAGAAACTTCAACCAAAAACATTCTCAAGACACAACCCGAGATTGATTTAACGAATATTTTTCTAAGTGCTTCAAATACCATTGAAGACGATGTTCCTTGTTGCTCCAAAACCATAACTTCTCTCATGAAAGCTCCATTATCTCCTTCCAGTTCGTCTACCAGCTCCGGTAGTCAAGTTAAAATTACTAATTTTTTACCTATTAAAAAACTCATAAAAGCAAGAAAACCAAATTTTGATAAAACAAATGCTAAATTTAGAGGAAAGACTTTCATATCACAAAGCGTTATAGAGTCAGTCGATGACACTCATTCAAATTCTCCACTAACTCACGACACACCAAGCACTTCACAAATAATTTTACAAAGTAGTAAACTTCTTAAGAAGAAGAAGCGATCACTTAAAACAGAAAGAAAGAAATCTCGCTGTCAGAAACCATTGTTACATTAATACATTCTTTAACTGTCATTAACTGCTGTTTTTATTATTTAATGAGATCAAAAAATTTCTTCATTTTTGATTTTAAATTTAAAGAAAATTTCTTTAAAGTACTGACAAAATTTTATAATCTTATCTTTGTTACAACTTTTATAGACTCATCACTTCTTAGATTCTGTAATTGATAACAAAACGATTTAAACTTAAACTCTCATTACATTTATTAATAAAATGTCATGAAAATCTCGTATTGAGATTTATAGCAATAAGTAAATGATTTATTATTACTCAAAGATTTGGAGTTTCTAGGTTTCAGTTATACCATTCTTGGATTTCACTTGGATTGACGAGAATATTAGATGAATATTGACACGAAAATCTTATAGTATTAGAATATTTGATGTTACTGCTGCTTCAAAATTTGTTATAACTTTAACATCATCTCGTAACAAATATCTTGTTGATATAATATTACAGTAATAAAGACAAAGGACAAAATTGTAAAATAATAAAATAAAATTATAATGTATTATTTGAAAATTACTAAAATTTTTTGATTAGTGTTAAATGGGTCACCTACTTATAATGGAAGAACGATCATAACGTTGTAAGAATCCTCAACCAATCTTAAATATATCGAACACATTTATTTTGCATATGTTTACACGAAGATCATTTTTGAGAGAACGAATGTTTGATTATCTCTCAGAGAACCATCACACGACTAAAAATCTCGACTAAACATGTTACGTAAAATATTTCAAGATATCTTGAGGAGAGAATTTTAGTCTTTGCTAGACTTTCAAGACGAAACAACAAAAAAAATCTTTTTTTAAAGTTCTATTTAAATGTATTTGAAAACCTTTATAGTTTATTTAAATTGAATCAAAGTAAATCAGATATCTAAATGAGTGCAGAAAAAAAGTAATTAATATTTTTTAATATAAGAAAAATTAATATCGAAAAAATATTTTTTTACAAGCCAACAGGTTGAAAAGAATTTTTTAATTCGCCAGTGTGTAAGTTTTTGTAATTTGATATATACTCAGTTAGTCAATATTTTGTTTGGTGGCATGGATGAAACTGACCATGGTAATTGTTCAAGTATTTTCCGTCGCTTTTTTCGACGTTTGAGAAATGCTTTATTAAAGCACTCAAGAATACAGAAGAAACTTGTGATATATCCGAAGCTTGAGCTTCCATCTGTTGATCTTCACTTCGAATATGAAATGAATCATAAACATCGTGGGATGGCAGTAATTTTCAATCATGAAGAATTCTATAACAATTTTAAAAGTAAGCGAAAAGGAACTGACAAAGATAAAGATCGACTCATTGATGTATTGCAAGATTTGCAATTTGAGACAAAGTCGTTCGACGATTTACCTTTTGCAGAGATGAAAAGAGAGTTAAAAAAGATTTCTTTAATGGATCACACAGATAACGACTGCTTGGTTGTAACTATTCTAACTCATGGCGATTTCCAATCGCTTTCAAGCTATGACGCTGATTACACAATTCGACAAGTGACTTCATTTTTTAGTGATGAGAACTGCCCGTCCCTGAAGGGTAAACCACGTCTGTTTTTCATTCAAGCATGCAGAGGCAACAAACTTGATGGTGGTTATTTATTAAAAAACAATAAAGATCGACTCTACAATCTTCATCGGAATCCTTTAGAATATAACGACGTAATCGACACGAATCCTTTTAAAAACGATGAAGATGAGATAAAATATGAAACAGAAGAGGAAGATTTCGTTCATAACCCGCCAAATCACAAAGATTTTCTCGTTGTTCGCTCAACAATGCCTAAGTATTTTTCATTCAGAAACATTATTGAAGGTTCGTGGTTCATTCAAGATCTATGCGATGAACTCGAAGTGAATGGAACATCTCATAATATTTTAGATCTTCTAACACACGTTAATATGAAGGTTTCAGAACGAGAAAGTAATGCGAAAAATATGTCAGGTTATAAACAAATTTTATGCATTTCCTCTATGCTGACAAAAATTCTAATATTTTCTCGTAAGTCAGAAAATCTGGGATGAAAAGTTCAGACTTGTGTGTTTAAGTATAATTAAGACTGATATTTTATGTTTTGCTTGAAATTTCAAACTTGTCATTTCATTGGTGACTGATGGAAAGAAGAAAGGAAATGAGACTGCAATCCTTAAGAATTTTTCTTTCTTCCAAAAATTTTTATTATTAAGTATTCTTAATGTTTAATATTTTAGTACATTTTGTAGAACGGTTATTGAATATTCAATATGAATTTCTAATAGGCTAATAAAAAAGGTACAGATATTTTAAAATATACTGCTATTTTTCTACTAACAAAAAAAATTAAATTCTCCTACTTTCTTACTTTCATCATAAAATTTGTAAGAGAAAAAAACGGTCGTTTTATTTGAATGTTTTGTCGAGGGGTATTTAAGTTCGAATTTGTTTTCGAAATTGCCTTCACTTTTATTCAAACTTGTCAACATTGATTTTAAAGATTGAAAACAGCAACTGAATCCTCCAATGAATAATATAATAGTTTAATGGTGCACAGTTTAGGAACAAAGTAAGAGTTATAGTTTTACAAAGGAAACTAAAAGAAAGCAGAGAAAAATTATTTTATGTGGATATATTTTTTTCGCAATTTTTCCTACTCCTAAATTAAGTCAATTTGCGTCATCATTTTTTAATATTAAACATTTTGAGGGATTTAAATGAACCAAAATGTATAAAATTAGTTTTGAAAAACTTTCTTCAGACAGTTCTTAAAATGTATCCTCGATTAAATTACATTTTCATTGCCATATAAATAATTTTCATATTTTTATTTTTATTCTGAACTTCCATGAGAAAAAAATTATTTTCACCTGAATAATGAACAAGTCCTTTCTTTCATTGTTTTTAAAGGTCTCATGATGACTTTAAATAAAGAAATGTGATATCTTAAAGAAAAATGTAAAATTGCGACTAAAATTAAATATTTTGATCTTGAAGTCGATTAAAGTTGTGATGAATGACTTGAATCTAATATTATAAATTCTGTAATATGTTTCACTTTTTAGTTTATAAATAGCAACAAACTTACAATTATCAAAAGAAAAGAAAACAAAATTGTAAGTACAGAAGGAATTAAAAGAAAGACAAGTGATTAACAAATATAAAGAAATAAGAAAACAAAATTCAAAAGGAATAAAAAAAATTACGAGTGATGAGGAGTGTTAGAAGTACTTTTGGCCTTCATAAATTAGCTGCCTATCCGAAAAATCGAGCTGGTAAGCAAAACATATTTTTATTATACAATTGAATAGCTAGACATCTATATTTTAAGAAAATATTACTTTCCATACCTTCAAATGATATCTAATTAAATGAAACATGAACTGAAACAATAAATTTAGTTTGTGTTTCGAGGAAAGAAAGCAGAGTTTCTATTCTGTTTTCAAAAAAAACAAATCTTTGATTAAAAAAAATGATATAAAATCATGATCTCGTTTATAACTGTTTCTATCAAAGCAAAAAAAAATGTAAGCGCCTTTATGAATACATCACATAGATTGAAACATTTGTCGAAAAGAAAAAGGAACAGAATGAACTGTGATATAACAGTATAAAACAACTTGTGAATTCAAATAAAAATTCATTGCCTTAAACGTTGATCCTTGACTTGTACCTTATTTAATAACAGTTTCATTTTTAGCACAACGTAATTTATCACCTGACTAAATGTTTATATAAAATATAAGAAATGAGACATTTTACTACTCTACTGAATTTGTTTTTATTAATTGTTTGCAATTAATATTTTTACCTGCCTTGAAAAGAAACATTTTTACAAATTCAGCAAATTTAATTCTTCTAATTGTCATGCGAATATCGAATATTTCAAATGAAATTCAAAAATGTGATGTGAAAAATATAAAACTTATCAGAGAAGTCTTTTTTACTGTTAGTTTTTATAACATGTTATATCTTAAAGCTTCCCCAAAATAACATACAAAGTCAAGTCGTATTTAACAAATTTATCACGTATGGCTTTACCATACAATAAATCTAATATAAAAATTTTATTAATTATCTAATAATTGCAACAATTAATTTTTATTTTTGGATTTCAATACTCTTTTGTAGCTTACTTATGTTTGGTTGCATCACAACAGTTGCAAAACACTTATAATTTATCATCAAGCGGTAGATTACCATCTGTTTATAATATAAGATGCTTTCATCTTACATATGTCTGTGATAAGTCAACAAAAGATCCAACCAACGGAGGCAGCGACAAAGGCTCATCAACACCTTCAAATGGATCTAATTCATCAGGAAAAGATGGAAAGGAGCCACCGAAGAAGAATACATTATCATGTCCAAAATGTGGTGATCCCTGCACACATGTCGAGACTTTTGTCAATGCTACACGTTTCGTGAAATGTGAAAAATGTCATCACTTCTTTGTGGTGCTTAGCGAAATGGATTCAAAGAAAACGGTAAAAGAAGAGTCTGTGAAGGGTCAACGAAAGCCTCCACCACCTCCAAAAAAGATCATGGAGTATCTTGATCGACATGTCGTAGGACAAGAGTTGGCAAAGAAAGTGCTATCAGTGGCTGTTTATAATCATTATAAACGAATATATCACAATTTACCACCACCATCATCAATTAACAATAATTCGACGCAAGCTATTGATCCAATGGGTAGAAGTGGAGATTTGTTGCACATTTCAGGCATCGGACACACAATGATGAGCTCAACTCCGACTGAAGTGCCTCGTCCACCCATGTCACCACCTCAACAGCATCATCCAGGCTCAGAGCTTTTGGAAGAGAAAAATCACATTCTTAAATTAGAAAAAAGTAACATTCTGATGTTGGGCCCGACAGGGTCAGGAAAAACACTTCTCGCTCAAACCATCGCTAAATGTTTGGATGTTCCGTTTGCTATTTGTGATTGTACAACTTTAACACAAGCTGGATATGTTGGCGAGGATATTGAAAGTGTCATTGCTAAGCTTCTCCAAGATGCCAATTATAGGTTTAATTTACATTTTCTCTTTCTTTTCCGCATGAACACACACGAAATAATATCAAAGCTTGAGAGATATGAAATAAGAAAATAGAAAATGGTGACACTTGTAAAGTTTTATGACGTCAAACCAATTTCGTCATTCTACGAAAATCTTAATCGCGGGATAAACAGTTATTTTCTCATTAAATTTCTTATAAGAATTCTTTTAAGAAAAAAAGTACGAAAATTGAATTTGTGGAAATTGGAAAAGTTTTTAATTAATTTCTTCAATATAAACTTTTTTCAAACTTTACAAGTTGTTGACATCATCTTCCTTGTTTTTTATCTCTCTCATTTATTAATTAAGTAAATTCAATCATCTAAAAATCTTAACTTAATTTCTAGTGTTGAACGTGCACAAACTGGAATTGTTTTTCTTGATGAGGTTGACAAAATTGGTGCTGTGCCTGGTATTCATCAATTACGTGATGTTGGAGGTGAAGGTGTTCAACAGGGAATGCTGAAAATGCTTGAAGGCACAATTGTTAATGTGCCAGAGAGAAATTCACCAAGAAAACTGCGAGGTGACTCAGTGCAAGTTGACACGACAAATATTTTATTTGTTGCATCAGGCGCTTATACTGGTTTAGATCGTTTAATTGCCCGACGTTTGAATGAGAAAGTAAATTGAAAATCTTAATTTTATTATAAATATTGTTTAATCATTTTTTGCAATTAGTATTTAGGATTTGGAATGCCAGCGACATCATCAAAAGGGAGAAGAGCAGCACAAGCTAGTGCAGCTCCAATGGACAATGACCAAGCAGAAAGAGATGCAAATTTGAAGAAAGTTCAAGCTAGAGATTTGGTGGAATTTGGAATGATACCGGTAAGAAATTCAAAACAAAATGCGAAATCAAATTTATTTTTGTTATTTTCTTCTTAGGAATTTGTTGGCCGTTTTCCAGTTTTAGTTCCGTTCCATTCGTTAGACGTTGATATGCTTGTACGGATATTAACCGAACCAAAGAATGCTTTGGTGCCGCAATATCGCGCTTTGTTGGGGATGGATCAAGTTGAGTTATCATTTACATCGGAAGCACTCCAAGCTATTGCAAAACAGGCTATGGAACGACAAACTGGAGCGCGAGGCTTAAGAGCCATCATGGTAAGATTTTAAATTAAATTTTGATGATGAAAAGATTTTTCTAAGAAAATTTTTTGTTGATTTTTAGGAATCTTTGTTATTGGATCCAATGTTTGAAGTACCAGGTTCAGAAATAAAAAGTGTTCATATAACGGAAGAATGCGTAATGGGTAGTCCCCCAATATATATTCATCGTTCAAATACGACAACATCAACTGATCCACCAGAGACTTCACAAACTGGATCAGAAGAAGTAGAAAACAGAAAATATCGCGTCAAGCAATGAGATTGCATCAATAACAGTTTACAAACATGACATCTAATGGATTTAATTTAAAAAAATATAAAATTCCAATAAAAGTGAAACATTTTGTTTAGAAAATCTTAAGATATTCTTATTGATTTCCTAAGGAGAAAAATCAAATGTGCTACAAATCCTGACACGAAATTTTCAAGTTCTACTCTTTAAAACTATTTTTAAACAAAATGAATTGAGAATACAACAAAACAAAACAGGAAGAAATTTATTTCATTATGTTAATTGTTTTTTGAAAATTATGACGTATAATAATATAAAAATACATAATTCATTAATCGTTCTTATTCACTAATATTTTTTTCTGTGATTTTTTGATTTCGAGGGACTCTGTTTGAAGAAATTTTCGTTAATTCTGTTATGATTATTTTAATGATTCATTTACTTGATGATGCTGAAAGAAATGACTAATAAGTGAATAAATAGATAAGGAATGAAAACAAATTTGAGTATTAATCATTATACAAAATGTAAATTTTTATTATTTTAGATACGTGACTTAAACATTTTAAATACATAAAAAATTATCACCGAGCAATAAAAAAAACGCAATAACAGCTCAATGTAAAATAAGTGGATATACAGTGATTTACATCAAGTTCTATTTATTATTTGCAGGCGATTTTAATCCATGCAAATTTTGTTTTTCTTCTTGAAACCAATCAGAAAATTTATTAAGGCCCATCTTGTATGTAGTTTCACCTTTCTCATATTTCATATTATGTTCCTCAATTAACTTCAAGTTTTCCTTGAATATTTCAAATCTCTTTGCATCTTCCTCGTCGCTGTAATTTTTTCCATGTTCAGACTGTGAAAAAGAATTTTATTTTAATTAGTCATTCTATTAAGTTCTTCTAAATGGAATTGACTTACTTTAAATGCTTTCCATTGCTCAACTGGCATCTTGTCAATATTTTTTTAAAACACAGAAATTGAATTAATATTTGTAGAAAGAGATCCTTACGTGTTTACACGTCTCCAGCAGATGATTGAAAACAAAAATATGAATCGTATGTTATTCCTATTTTTACTTCTTCTTTGTTTGGATTCATTTTCGAAAAACAATTCGAAAATAATTTTTAAAAAGTTGACCGTTAAATATTATCGATCATAACTTTTACGGTGACTGTTCTCATTATATAAAATCACTTCGACGAAAAAAAACTACGATTAAGTAGGATTCGAAGAGTAAAACAACAAAGAAGATTTCTTGAGTTCGTGAACTGGAATGATGAATTTTATTATGCTTGCACTGCAGGTACTCACACTTTTTCACTGAATTTAGAAATTCCTTGAACAATCTTACAAGCAAGTATTCTTGACTTTATAAATTTGTTCCTTTCTATATAAAAGTCAATTCAATTGAAATATTTTATTTTTCTGCTCCTCAATTATTTTTTAGATTAGACATCCCCAAGGCCCAAGTCATCCAAAAATTAACTTAAACCTCAAAATCTCTAATTTTCTTTTTTTTTGCAATAATCTCAAAGTCATGACAAATTTAAATTTCAAAGTGTCCAAGTATGCAGCTACAAGTTTTTTTTGTCTAGTTTATTTGAGAAATTTCTAAAAAAGTTTTACTGTCATTAATAAAGTTTTTCAATACTCTAGCCAATTTCTTTACACAAAAATCTTATTGAATTGTTCAAGCATGATAATACTTGTTGCTCATAAAGACATCCCCTAAAACATGCAATCAAAAGAGATTGAAGGGGACAATCTAAACCAATAAATTAAATTTTATATTAATTTGAATAATTTGAGAAACTTCTTGAGCGATTTAACCAACGAAGAAAAAAATTGATGAGAGGCTGACCTAAAAAAATTTGCAACGTTTTTTTTTCATGCTTTTGCAGAAATTCATGTCAGTTTCTCATCATCACGACAATGAGAAATATGATATTTAGTCCATGAAACCTATTCTCTTCCAATATTGCAGAAATAGGTCGGGGTTTGGTCATCTCAGATAATCGATAAGTATCTTCTTATGGTCTGTTTTTAATTACCTAATGCTATACTTACACAGATTCTTAATATTTCATGTGAAGTTGGAGTGCTTATGAAGAAGCATACATAAATTTTCATAACGAAATTCCTTCACAAGCAATAATATTGCTAGACATTACTTGTAAGTGCTTTCAGAGATTAAGTGGTGAAAGAGATGAATGGATCTATATGGTTGATGAGAGAGAAAATGTTGAAGAGATGAAAATAGGCATTTGTTTCGGTATTTCTGTACTAGAGGATGATAAAAAAAATTGGAGCAAACAATACTTAAATTATGAGTAAAAATTTATGAGGTTTTTTAATATTTATAATGTAAAATTGCTTTCATTGCCAGGTTTTTTATAATTCATAAAAATCATAAATTCATTTTATTGATTATGTTTACAAATTATGACAATTTTAAATGGAAACTTGTACATATTTTTGTTGAAGTACCATTTGACCAATCTGTTATATATAGGACACATTTTTGATTATTTAATATAGGAAACTATGCAATAAGCTTCATCTTTTCAGCGTCATTCCAGTCTGAATATTCATTAAGACCAGCTTCATGTTCAACTTCTCCTTTCTTGAACTTTACATTATGATCATCGATCTGCTTCAAAGTTGCACGAAATAACTCAAATCTCGTTTCATCTTGCTTCTTATCATAACTTTTTTTAAAGTCGACCTATATAAAAAAAAAATACGCAACTTTTATAAAGAAGGATGAAAACTTTAAAGTGAATTAACTTTATATTTTTTCCATTGTTCCTTTAAATCTCCAGCATTATTTTTGCAGCTTGCGTAATAAGCACAATTTATTGAAACAACGATTAAAATAAAAAACAATAATTTCATATCGTGAACTATAAGTGCTGTAAACGAACTTTCACCGACAGAAACTGCTTCTCGACTGAAATGACATTCACCAAATAAAATACGAAGACGGTTACGGAGACTGTCTTTTTTTATATTTACATTTTCTTGCTTTAAACTTGAAAAGTGAGACGATATTGTGTTCCCTCACTTTAAGATTATCTAAGTCATTTGATTTAAGGCAATTTTATGCAACTTTTCTCGTGTTGAACGCTAGGAAATGACTTATAAGTTGAAATAAACAATGACCAATACAAGTTTAATTGATAAAGAAAATGTCAATCTTCAAGACTTGTTATTTGAATATTTTTTTCTTTAATTATGGCAGTCTTCTGCTCGATATAGTACAATTAAAAGTAATATCATAACTAATAATTTTTTTATAAACTGACCTTCATTATTATAATAATCAGTGATGGATTGGATAAAGAGGGATTTAAATTCAACAACTGAAAATTGAACAGTTTACGTCTTAATACTTTCTCTCTCAGGGAATGCTTAAACAGCAAGTTAATAACATCTCCCCATAGATCACATGTGACTTCATTTCTCATTCTCTTTGTCCTTTGATATCCAAACTGAGTCAGAGAAATAAGAAAAAAAAGCATCTTATCGATCCAAGTTTTATCATGATTAATTAAATGCGTCACGACTCAATATTGACTCGGATCGTGTTGAATGAAAAAAAATTGGTCGTTGAAAGCTGCAACGTGCCATTTTTTTCAGACGCAACACAACTTACATTGAAAAAGAAGATTAATTGTTCCTTTTACATTTACTGTCAAAGAGAATGTGATTTTGTATGATCGTTGTATTTAATAAACTGATAATTCTTCTTAGCTTGCTTCTTAGGATTTCTTTAATCCAATTTTTATACTTTCTGATTATGAATCTGTCATTTTAAACTTTTAAATAATTGAAGAACTATTATGTGGAAGTTTAAGCGTGATTTAATCCGTCATACATTAAAATTAAATGTTTTGAAAGGCATGATTTTTTTCTTCTCACAAACACATGTCAGAAAGTGATCATAATTTCAAATAATTCACTCACATCTTATCCAATACATTAAAATTCGTTGTATATGCTGCAAGATACATTATTGCTATGCTAATAGTTGATAATTGTTTTTCTCAAATTATTTACAGTTCATTGACTTTTGTTTATGTAAACATGTTGATAAATAATCCTCGGAAGAACCACTAAAACATATTTTTATCTCCATTTTTCCTTCTTCTCTATGTATTTACCTTCGGTTCTTCTAGTCATCATTTTCACAGTCATTTGGTCCTTGGGGAAATCTTTTTCTCTATCTCTGACATCGTAATGATAAAATATATTCATTAAATTTATCTTCTGTTGCGAAAAGATAAAATGCATTGACAGAAAACATTTTCATTTTCCTTATCTTTGATTAAGTTTAATTGGAGTTTCTTATTTTTTTCTTCAAAGAACTGAAATCAAGAGTTCTTGCTTACACAGAACTAGAACTAGAACATTTGTGAAAATAACATTTACTATTCAATTTATTTCTATCTAATTTTTTGTTGAAATTTGAAAGTTCTTAGATTTTCAAATAAAATTCTTATTCTAATTCCATTTCATGTTCTTACCAGATAAGGATTGAAAACAGAAATAACATCAAGAAGGTTACTTTCAATTATATTAGACACTTTATCGCCACTTCTTCTTTCTCATAATCATTATGTAATAATATGAACGATAATTATTCATAATTTTGAAGAAACGGGAGCATTTAGCAAGTAACTTCCAGATTACTATTTATGCAATAAATATTTTAAGCTCCCAGCTGGTAAGCCAAACCAATTTGGGGATTTACCCACCTGTAAACAAGTTGTTATATTATACAAGATGCTTAACATTAACTATACATTGAATAATAAATGACTATAGATTTTCTCCAAAGACAAAAAATGAGATATGTAATGCAAACAAAATAAATAAGAAGCTAAACAACGCAAGAAGCAAAAAGTAAAAAAAGAAATGCTGCGATTTTTTCCGCTGTACGTAAATTTTAAAAAGCAAAAATTGGCTGTGGAAACGAATTTTGTTTTTTTGGTTCGTTTTCGATTGCTATAAAAGCTGTCTTATTTGTCTTCAGTTCAATCACAAATCAATTGGACTTTAAAGTATTCAATTCAGCTCAAGTTTTCATACCATAAAAAAATAAGTAAAATGGCATTGAAGTTTAATGTAAGAAAAATATTTTAAACTGTTTTCCCAATTATATATTAAAATTAAATGGAATTAATATTTATTTTTAATTTACAGATTGCATCAATTGCTGTACTGGTATTGATTACAATTTCTGCCGACCCAGCACATTGTGGAGGCGGCGGTGATGGTGGACATAAAACTGTAAAAATCGAAGTGCCCTACAAAATTCATACAATTCATCACCACCACACTGAGAAATTCCCTGTCTACAAAAAAATTGAGGTTCCTGTGATTAAGGAAGTCAAAGTTCCTTATCCAGTTCATGTGCCTGTTAAAGTACCGTAAGTAGATATCACTTACGCAATACGCATTATAGTTTAAATTTTTTTATTAATTTTATTTAAAAATTTATTTCCTTTTAGATACCCCGTTGTTGTGAAGCCACATGTTGTTACAGTTCCAGTTCATCACTATCCAGTGCACTCTGAAACTCATCAACATCACGAAAGCCATCATGAATCACATGGTGAAGGTGGTCATGAAGAAGGTGGACATGGAGGTCATGAAGGTGGTTGGTGAAAATTGTAAAGCTGACACCTAGTAATATTAATTGAATATCCTAAGACTAAAATAAAAAGCTTTATAAACGATAAAATTCTGATTTTTTATTGAAAGAAGAAAGTTTAATCTCGAAAATGAATTAAATCTTAATAACATAGCATTTAAGATTTCATTTTCAATTATGAATCTCGATGAGAGAATTTTCCACAGGAACATCAAAATTATTTCTTATATTTTAACATTGCAATTTAGCAAAGTTGCAGAAAGAAACTTTCCAAAACTTTGACCAAAGTGAATGAAGTATTTGGAAACTTTCAAATTTTTAAAGCATCGTCGCTTCAATTTAGAGTGTTTTTCCAAAACCATTAAACATTTTAAGAGTTTATTTTCATATAAAATCGAAAGTTTTTCATTTTCATTGCTGTTGGTTTTATGAAAAGATGGAAAAATAATAACATTAAACTTTTTTCTTTGGTTTCAGTTCCTTTTTTATGACTGTAAATAAAACTGATGTCTCTGAACATTTTAATAAAAATTTCCGTTGATCTGAATCTATAGACAACGTTTATCTAATATTTATAAAAATATCTTCGGATTGAGGAAAATTTCTACTTTCTTTAAAGCTTTCATGGAGAGCGTCGTTCATTCATTTTAACTTTTTTTTAATTTGAAATCAATTAATATTCATTTCCATGTTTTCATCGTTTCTTTTTCTGGTTGATGTTTCTTTTATCGATGCCATTAAAGATATCGTCGAATAGAAGTTTTCTTCATCTTCGATGTGCTTAGAAGTCTTTGCCTTTATTGTATTCTGAATATAAATACATATCCACCTTTATGATTTTGATCACACAGAATGTGTAGAATTTGCCATTATATCATAATTGACCAATTGTCTTGATCGTTTAGGGATTTATCTTAACTTTGCGAATCTGTTGCTCGCTTCAAATAGAAGTTCTTTGTATTAGAATAAAGGCAATTTGTTACAGCTTTGATGTCGAAGATTGAAAGAGAATGCTACTCTTAAATGATGTAATGATGATTCTTTTTATGGTTTCATACTTTGAATTGTTTGATTTAAAAGGTATTCATTAAAGTTTAAATTCTATGTGCATGTTCTTCCAGGAAGAATTTCATCATAGAGCAACTAAATGAAGAAATAAAGTTGGATGTTGTAAAGGAACAGTAGCAATAAATGGCTTATTTAATGAAAAAGTCTTATAATGTCCGAATCCATTATACTTTTACACTGTATGGTATAAATGCTTGTGATTTGTTCCCCCAAGAGATCGTTAGTATTAATTGACATAGAGGAAGTTATGTCACGCCATTAGACACAACATTTTTTTGGTAACTGTCTATCTCATTCAACGAAAAAAAAAAAAATAAGCAAAAGAAAACCTGAAACTTATCGAATCATTCATTATAACGTTAAGCCAAAGCGCAATTAAAAAAATTGAAAGTGTAACAATTTATTTCCAATAGAGTTTTTTTGGAGTGACAGAGAAGTATTTAAGCTTCCGAAAATACTTTCTTTTAAAATTGCAACAGAGTGGGTGAAAAAGTAATTTTATTTGACTATATAAATTATTCGTCGGAAACACATCATCGGTACAAGACATCGAAGAAGTGAACAGTTCACATCATAAAATATTTTTCAATTTATAAAACATATAAAATGGATTTTTCTCTCAATGTAATTAAAAATATTAAAATCAAGGCTAAGAATCGAGTTTATTTATTTGAATTTCAAATAAAGTTTTGTTTCGATTCTTAGCCTTCATTTGTTGTCATGTGAGTTAATAATTCTGATTAAAATATTTTTCAGTGTATTTTGATTGCTGCTATTGCATGCATTTTAACGATATCATCAGTAGAATGTGGGGGAGGTGGTGGTGGTCATCACAAGTAAGTATTAAAAAATTGATAGTGAAAGAAACATTTTTACTCATTTTAAATGTTTTGTTTAGACACTACATTAAAGCCGAAGTTCCTTATCATGTTCACCATGAACATCATGTTGAAAAAGTTGCAGAAGTTAAATATATCAAAGTTCCTGTTGAGAAAGAAGTTAAAATCCTGGAACCATACAAAGTTCCATACAAAGTTAAAGTCCCTTACATTATTAAGCAAGACATCAAAACTGTGCCAGTTTTCTCCCATCCTATCCATAGTTCCGAGCACGTTCATCACGCTTCAAAATCTTATGGGCATGAAGGTTACTCTTCTCATGCAGCTTCTAATATCGAACCTATTATCGCATCACATTCACAAAGTGAACAAGTGCATGATGATGGTTCCAGTTTGTCTAAAGGCTTTGAGTCGTCGTCTTTGAAAGATTCATCACCATCATTCTCTCATGATTTTACTTCACAACTTCACACACATGTACCATCATATGGTTTTGGATCAGAAGAAGGAAAATATCAAAGCTATAAAGTCAATGAGCCAGCAGCATTTGAACATGATGAACATGCTTTCAGCGGGCGAAGCTTCAACACAGAAAGTGCAGTTTATCCTTATCCATTCGAACACAGTGGAAAAATTAATACCGATTCCCTCTTTGGATTCGGACCATCAGATCATTCGGGTTATGATTTTACAAAGTTTTAAGTTAATGTTATTTTAATAAAACTATTTTTAAACAAATGAAAATAAATTTTTGATTCAAATTTCTTTTACAGATTCTTGAAATTCAATTCAAATTATTAACTGTAAAAAATGATCGAAAAACAAGAATGAGTGCTTGTTATTTATATATTTATTAAATAATCTGTTCTAATACATCGACAATTATTATTTTATCTTACAAAAATTTAAATTCTTGGATTTGTCAAAATGACTCGGAAAGTAATAAAATGTGCATTATAAATTTATATTTTTATTCTCTTGACGAGATAAAAATTAAAATATTTTTTGGTGTTACAATTATCGACTAATTAATTATTGGAATCATTCCTATTACTATTTAGTTTAAATAAAATTTTCTGAATAGTTCAGTGAGTGATTTTCTAATGAAAGATATTCTACAGATTTTCGAGTTTATTTTTGAGCCCGAATAATATTATTAACTGAATTATGAAGTAATTGTCATGGGAATTGTTATAATTAATTATCATAATAAATTCTAATTAAAAGGGCCTGAATTGTGGTTCACATCCTATTTATTACTTAAATCACTTCACTTTTAAAATAATAAATTTCTTTAATTAAGTTGATTTATTTAGTTTTGGAGTTGATTATCAACAAATCGACATTCTCATAAAATCTTTTTTGTGAACTCAAAAGAAGTTTGAGTATGACTTTAACATTAAGAGTTATGTTTTTATAGTTCCTTTAAGTGGTAAAGTAGTGTTAGACATTTACAAGAAATTCCATTTTTATTTTGTGTTCCTATTTCATTAAAACTCACGTAAAAATTCTTCATGAATGCTTAATTATCGGAAAGATCATTCAAATCTGTTTGCAAAGTTTTTTGTGGTAGAAATAAAAAATTGTGTTTTGTTTTTTAATAAAGCAAGTTGAAGGATGAAATAAAATGTAATGATTATTATGCTATGCCAATCTCTAAAGTTATACCTACATAAGAGACGAAGCTTTGTTGAAAAAAAATCTTTGAATTTGAAAAGTCGTCATCACTGCTTTTTGTGATGTTTTCAAATTTAACAATTTAATGAGTGTTCGCAATTTAATGTCTTTTCGTTGTAGTGTTAAAATAAATTGCACAATTTTTACTTTCTTTATAAGTATACATCTTGGTCTTCATAAAACTTGGATTGACGTAAAATTTGATTAATTTTATTTTGAATACTTCCTTACAAATTTCAATCTAAATTGAAATTTTATGTGTAGATATAAAAAATTTAATTAAAAGCTAATTTCTTCTTTTTGATTTAAAAATCTGAATTTCCTTTCATGAATAATGTTGCTAATTAGGTATGTTAGTAAAACAAACGATTTTAATAACAGATCTACATAGTTAGATAAATCTGATAATATAAAATTTAAAATTTCATTCCTAAATTATTATTTCATAATTTTAAAAACTTATAAGACAAATGTAAATTCAGTCTTTTGAATATTTCAATTAAATTTCTTAATGAAATTTTGTTTTGTGTTGCCTAAACATATTTACTTAGTTAGATACAATAATTTAATTTTAAACAGCTTTAATACAATTTGATTGTTACTTTTTCTACCTTTTTTGATCTAGGGCGCGCATAATTAATTATATCTCACGTAACTCAAGCGAGTCAAGCTGTTGAGTGAAATCAGTTTCAAACTTGAATAGTTTTGTTGTTGTACTGTCTCTTACTTATTTTGTTTAGTATCAAAAGATTACTTAATATTTATGAAAGTATCATATTAAAATTGATTCACTCTACAGTTTAATCCACTAAAGGAATTATGCAAACCCTGATGATCCTTTGATTTCAGGGGGTTAATTTCATTTTTTTCTTTTATAACATACTGCATAAATTTAAGTGATCATAAGTTGTTTAAATTTATCAAATTACTTTCAATATTTATTATAATTACGCAAAATTTTCTCATTTAAAGAACATTTAATTCACTTGTAAATTTCGGTCTGGAAAGAACATCCGAAACATGTTCAGGACACAACAGGGCTTAAAACTCAACTTCAACTTTTCCGATGTTAATTAAAATATTTGGCAACTACTTTCTTCTTTTTTGAAAATAAATTTAATTACCTTTTGAAGGATTTAGACACATTTTAGTTTTAGAATTAATTTCTTCATTCAGCAAATCATTTTTAAGGTTTCTCATCAATAAGTAAAAAAAATAAAGATTTTTGCCCTGTTGTTAATTTAACTTTTAACAAGCGAACAATACAAATCTTTATAGACATTATGGCAATATCAGAGCCCAAACACAAGAGCTAGTCGACTCTAAACAACTTAAATCATTGAAGCAAAACGGTTACCCAACAGATATAAGAATATCTTAAGTGACATCACTAACTGTAAGTGTTATTGAAGACAATCGTTAACCCTGCTCATTTAATGATATTTATGATTTTATCTGTTACAATTATTTGTACAACATAATTTGTCAAGTGACTTATGAATTCATTCTGCAACCGCATGTATTGTTTGTACGTGAGTCACGTAACGAAAAAAATTGAATTTTCTCCATATAAAATTGGTTCTTGGGATCCCACATCGTAGGAAAAATAACAAATATTCTATACAGAAATTGAATAATCCGATGTATGACCTGGATGAATACTCGACCCATTACTACCTCCACCACTTTGATTCGTTCTTCCAGGGCGCGACCACACCGTTGACATCTTACCCTGATTTATGTTTTGAAGTGTTTTTATACCAAACTCAGCTTCAGAGAGCTCTGCTATGTCTAATCTTTCAGCATCGATTGGAGCTTGATGAAAGCATTCAGTTGTACTTTCAACGAACTGTAGCTGCAGTGGTAGCGTCCTAAGTTTTCATTCATGTGTTCAGTTAACAATTATATCTAATTCAAAAAATATGTAAGGCAAAACTAGTTCTAAAAATATGTTTTTTTATTCCATCGGAATATTCATAATTTAATTCGGAATTATTTTAGTAAGATTAATAGTTCTGGTATTATGAATTGGACGAAATTGGGATGAAGGCATGCTATTTTGATTACTATTAGCAACTATTTGACTACTGTTCGATGAAAATATACTACAACTGTTACGTGGGGAAGATAATGGGCTGTTTAATGTAGTTTTTGTTTTATTATGCCTTGGTGTAGTGTTAGTGTTTATATGATGAAGGTGATACCTTGTTCTGCCACGACGTGATATAGATTTTTGTGCGTCTGACATAGGCGGTGATAGATCGGAAGATGTTGAAGATTGTGCTCCATGGTAAATGATACCTTTCGAAGGAACAGTTCCTAGTTTTTTTAAATCAATTAATTTACATAAGTAGCTACTTAGACAGAAATTGCTTTTTAAACAAAACTTACTATGCTTCAATTTAGTTTCCAATTGATTGGAAGATTCAGTTCGACTCGATGTGAGCTGATCGGGATCGGATTCAGATTCTTCACTATCAGGATCCTTTCTAGAATGTCGACGTTTTCCTTTTGATGTCTGTTGGTGTAATATTTCAGTTATGAATAATAAATAAATAGAAAATGTAAAAAGTTTATATCAACACGCACAATATTATAATAAGGCGATTGGCTATGAAGTGATCTCAACACTTGTGGTGGTTGAGATGCACATCCTTCGGTCATAGCACGTTCATGGTACATAAATGAATGTAAAAGTGTATTCGCCGTTCCAGGATGTTGAGGTTGCGCCAAAGTGCTAGCTTCTGACAACTGAAAGGTTGCATATGGGCTGATATCTTCGGATGATTCTATATTGATACACATATTATAAAGCAAAAATTCATCGTGGAATATCAACGTTGACAGTTGCATAAACATCAGAAAATAATTCAATGAAAATATTAAAATTCATCACATGTACCTGGAATTTTGTCACCATGAAGAGAAACTTTGTGTATTGTTGCATAGTAGCGATCACGTTGAATTTCCGCCTTCTTCAAAGTATCTTCAGCTTCTTTTCTATGCTTTTTTCTTTGGCCTATTTAAAAATTCATTCATTCAGTTGTATGCTTTGAATTCTTTAGTGTTTTTTGTTCTTACGGTATTTGAAGCAGACAATAAAAATAGCACTCAAGCAGATAATGACTGTAACTAGGATGATGACTGAAATAATTATTCTAGGATCGCTTAAAGAATATTTCGACCTATTTCTTCTTTGTTCAATATCAATCGGAGGTGAATCTTTAAAAATAAAAACAAAAGAAATTATTTGTTCTCATTTGCATCAGAAAAATTGCCTAACAAAACTCACCTCCGTGTATGGTGAGCGTTACAAAAGTGAAATCTTGTGTTGTTGAACCTGCAACATTATGAGCTTCTATTTTCAATTGATATAATGTAGAAGGCTTAAGACTTGATATAGTAAATCGTCTTTGAGGTTTCAAAGCATTTGACACTAATGTCCATTGATCTTCACCATCATCAGAGATTATTCTGTATTGAAGGACGAAATATAAAATAGGACAACCGTTGTCGGGCCATGCGTTAAGTCGAAGAAGAACTGAAGAAGAATTGGGAAATATTAATTGCTGAGGAATAGGAATTCCTGGTGCTTGTCCTTGTGTTTTGACGTGAAGAGTTGTGCTTGGCAAACTTGATCCAATTTTATTATGTGATGTTAAGTATATGTTGTAAGTACTTCCACATTTCAAATCCTTCAACTCGTGACTTGATGCGTGACGTGACAAATGCTTCTCTTCAATACTTCCATGAGATCTTTTAAAATGTAATGTGTAAGCAACAATTGGAGCATTTCCATTTGCACTATTTTTCCAATGCATTAAAATACTAGTGGCAGTAGCGCTTGTTACATAGAGAACAGGTGGTGAAGGTGGAACTTGAACTATTACGCTATACGTCACTCTGTCTGAACCAATTCCGTTTTCAACTTGGCATGTGAAATTTCCTGAATCAGACACTTGAAGATTCGCTATAAAAAGTTCACCTGAATCTTGAACCTGACCGTTATAAAATACAATTGATTTCAATGGGACATCATTTTTGAACCATTCTCGTCTTGGTTTTCCAACAGCAAGACAATGAAGTGAAGCTGAAGTCTTCCACGGTCGAATTATTGGCCCACCAAATGATATGATTCTAGCTGCTACTCTATTCGAAATGATTTGTGATGCAACCCTTGAACTTTTCCCTTCACCAACACGTGTCGATGCAGTGATCCAAAACTGATATTCCGTGTGTGCTTGAAGCCCTGTTGCTTCAAAATAAGTTTGTTGTGATGGTAGAACGCGTTTATCATTATTCATTTCTTCTCGGCCATTAACTTGGCGTGAATAAAGATTATATTTTGTTATGATACCGTTTGGATCTTTTGGCTCAAGCCATGAGATGTAAAGTGAATTTGATGAGCTCACAACCACTTTAATATCACTCGGTGCTTCTGGGGCTAATGAGAAAGTTAAAATAAATAAACAAATTTAAATTAAATTATAATTTATGTACCATCTTCTTCTGTATGACAGAAAATTGGTTGAGATATGACACCGTCACCCATTCGAGAATAAGCAAGAACTTGAACACTGTAGTTGCAAAACTTTTTAAGCGATGTTAAAACTATTGTTAGAGCTGTTGTCTTCCTTGTATCCATATCGTCATTTTCTAAATATTAAATAAATGAAAAAATATTAAATCAGTATTTTATGAATGTGTCATGAGGTCAACAAATCTCAAATCACCATAAAATTTAATTAAAATCATAAAGCGACATAAAATATTAAGACGTTGAAGTGACTTTAATAAAATTCTTTTTTAATGATTCGAGGCATTCATTCTGGCTTGAATAATAAAAAGAAAATTTAAAATGAATGCACAATCCTCACCACTTATATCAGCCATTGGTTCAGATGAAATTTTATATCCTAGCAAAAGTCCGTTTTGATGATTTACTGGCGGTGGTTGCCAAGAAACTTGTAATGATGTTGAAGTCAATGCAACACATCTTAAATCATTTGGTGGTTTACTTGGAACTGTTCATAATTGGAAATGTCAAGTGTCGTGAAAATAATGAATGTGAAAGTTTTTTGCTTACCATCTTCCATTGTTTGAGCAGATACAGGTTCAGATAAGGGGCCGAGGCCAATTTGATTAAAAGCTTGAGCAACAATGGTGTATCTTGTGTATTTTGATAAGCCAGCTAGAATCATTTCACCAGTTCCTTCTTCACCATCTCCTGATGTAGATGAAAAGTTATAAACATTTGACTGTGCTGTGGTCATTTTATAGCCAATGTTGTATCCCTGAATTTCTCCATGTCGCAACTCAAAAAGAGGTGGAAGCCAATTAATTAGAATTTCTGTTGATGAAATTGGTCTTGCTGATAAGCTTAAAGGTGTACCAGTTGGTCGTTGTGGTTCAGTTTTGATGATAAGCTCTTGACTTGGAATGCTTTTGCCAGCAGGCCCTGCAGCAATGACACGAAATGCATATTTTGTTGCTGGTTTTAAATTATCAATAACAGCGGTGTATTGAGGTGGATCGGATATTTCTAAATATTGCCACTGGCGGGCAATTTCTCGATACTCAACAATATATTTCGTGACTTCAGCTGCATCTCCACCTCTTGGTTGCCACTTGATACTTATGGATCGACTGGAGACTATTGATGTTTCTAATAACGAAGGTGGCTGTGGTGGTTCTTGCACTTGTAATTGCACAAGCTGTTGATCACGACCATAAAGATTACTAGCCTGACAAAAGTATTGGCCAGAATCTGAACTTTCAACATGGTTGATTTGAACTTCAGCGGAAATTCCTTCGGGAGTTGCATCTTGTTTTATTGAAACTCGATAATTCGTAGAAGGATTAATTTCATATTTTCCTCCAAGCAACCACACAATATTGATAGGCTTATCACCATTCACTTCACATTGTAATACAGCAGTATCGCCCTTTTTAACATTCACCATTCGAGAAGGAGTTGCAAAGTATGGCGGTGCTATAAAAATATTTTGTGAATTGAAAACTTGTGGGGAAAGAATTAATTTTTATTCATACAATTCACTTTTAATTGAATAACTTTTCCTATGCCTGTACCAATGCCATTATTAGCTGTACAAATATAAAACCCTTCACGGTCTTCTTTTACATGTTGAAGCAAAAGTGAACCATTCGAAAGTAACTTTGTGTAAGGCTTTTCTCTAATTTCTTCATAGTCCCCAGATTTACTTCCTGTAGTAAGGTGTTCATAAGGTAATAAAAATTTACTTTTCTAAACATTTTCATTAATATTGTGTTACATTACCGGTTGCTTTTTTCCATATAATTGTTGGAATGGGGACACCATCTGCTTGGCAGTTAAGCGTAACATGTTGATTACGTTCAACATTTACGTCTTTTGGCTCTATTTTCCATCTTGGTGGAACTATTTAAGATGTACAATGTTTAATAAAACTAATATCATGTGGGAACATTCAGAAGCTTAAAAAGAATGATCTCATCATTAGCATAACTAATAATATTTCTTTGAAAGCTTACACCATTGATTCAATTATAAATGAACATAATTTTGCGGGGTAGGCTAAGGGAGCGATTAATATTAAGGTAATTATTTAGCCAAGCATGTGATATACATACGGAATATAGCAATTGTGCAATAAGCAATTCATCACTTTTTATGTTATAGAAATGATGCTGATTCATCCTCAATCGCGTAAAAGCTCGTTACAAGTAAACATCTCGATTATAATTTGGAAGCTTGTATTTCAACTGGTTAAAAACAACTAAATAAGAGGGCAGTAAAACACTCTTTGCTAATATATAAGAAAAAAATAAATCAAATTTATCATTACAGAAAGGAAAAGATTAAAATATCAATTGCAAAATATTACTTTAATATTTATAACATAGATAGGTACTGAGTATAGGAAAATAAAATGTAAATAGAAGACAACTTATGATGTACGGAAAAACAGTGGGTGGTAATAGGGATCAAGTTACAAATTGGATTGCGGACGACTTTTAGCAGAATAAAACGTCATGTTGAAAAGTCTACCTCACGGGAAAACAATCACACTTCTAGTTATGGGAAAGCAGCAATATAATGTCTTACACACAGATCAAACGTTCGTAACATAAGATTTAAAATTTATAAATTGTTTTTATCGTTGAAAATTTGTGAGTTGCCCATTAAGTATCAAATTCAATGTGAAAAAATAAATAAAAAATAAAATTTTGCAAAAAAGTTACGACTATCGATTGTCATGTAGTTGATTGGAGTTTTAGGAGAAAAAACATGAATTTCGATTTTTCTGATAGTCAAAGTTTTATGTTGACGAATAGTTGAGAAATATTTTTAATAATTTTCTAATATCTCCATGAAACTTAAACGTTTATTCAACATCAATTATTTAAGTTTTCTTTGTTATGCAACTTTTGCAATTAAATCTCACATAACGTCAATAACCGAGTTATGAGTTTCTGAAATATTTATTGTAGCAGAAATTGTAAGCTGTTATACGAAGACGTCTAAGAGCATCAAATCTTCGTAAATTGCTAAAGCATAGCAAAATTTAGCAGTAGCAAAGCATAGCAGAACCTCAAAATTCTTAGTTTTTGAATAATGAAAGAAATAAAGAAAATTGTAAAAGATAAACTTTTCTAAACTTGTTTTCAATAACATAATTATCTAATAGCGAATGTAATTTTATTGAGTATGACCATTTCAAGGATTGGGATATTTTAAAAACTTTTATCAAGTTTAATAAAACATAACAATAAAATAAAATCACTTGATAAAAATGGTTGGTTGTCATCAACTCACTGCGTTCAACATACAAGCGCAAAGGAAGGAAAAGGGGTCAGTGTAAGGAGATTTGCAATATACGATTTATGATAAAAACATTAATTTTATTTTATTAAATTTGAATTCTAAATGTTTTGGCATTAAACTGAGAAACTAAGCTCTGCGGTTGCATCAAACAATTTTATAAACATTTCCTTCAATTTGTCATTTTAAGAGAAACCTACGTTACCTTTTACTTGCAATAATGCTGTATGCTTAACTTCTGACGCTTGATTACTAGCTACGCATGTATATTCCCCAGAATGCGAGTGAGAAAGAGACGTTATACTTAAAATAGATGTAAATGGATCAAGTGAAGACACATTTGCACCTAGTGCTGGCATTAGAGTTTGACCGTCTTTTAACCAGTTTAATTGTAGAGGCGGGTCGCCTCGAGAAACTCCACAAATAGTTCTAGTTCTCATGCCTTCAGCTAAACCATCTTGGAATGAAAATGGTTGAATCACTGGGGGAACTTTTCAATGAAAATGAGAAACGAAATGCAGCGCCCAATCAAAGAAATTTCATTCCAAATTCCAAATGTAGATAAAGTAGTCAAAGATAATTAAAAGTTGAAAATATTTGCATAGAAGGAGAAAACAGAAAAAAAGATTTGAATTAAGAATAAGAACACCAAATAAAGAGAAAAAAAATCAATATCATGTTATGTGGTTTTGTTGGTAAATATTCTTCTAAGTTTAAATCTGATTGTGATTACTTTTATAAAACTCTTTTGATTCTCTCTTTATATTAACGAGCATCCCTTTGCTTTTCCGCAGATTTCTGTTCTTCTTTCACAGAGTTTTTTCTATAAGAATTTTACCATTTACTAATAAAGCTTGTGTACTCTCCACCTCAGCTGCGGGATTGCTAACAACACAAGAATAGTTTCCAGAATGAGATGCCGATAAATGTTCAATAACGAGAATAGAATTGTATTGATCCACTTGTGTTATCGATATTCGTTGGCTAGGATCAATGAAAATTCCATTTTTTAACCATTTTACGCTTAGTGGAGTATCGCCTTTTATAATGGAACAAGTTATTGAAGCCCGATCGCCAACATTTAATAAAATAGTTGACGAATGAAATGGATTTATTTTAGGTGGAACTGAAAGACAATTCATGGTTATTCTCAAAAATTGAAAAGTTCTTCATGAAGATTTCCTGTTTGTGAAATGGAAGAAATGAGTTAAGAATTTTATTCATCAATACCAACCTATGACATTGACTTCTCCACTGCGTCGAGCACTTTGGCCTTGTTTATTTCGGGCCCAACATGTGTATACTCCGGAATCATCTTTTTTCTGAACGGGATGGATCATTAAAGTTCCATCGGTCTGAACTTTCTGTCGAATATCTTCGGGAAGTTCTCTTCCACTTCGCTCCCAGTGAATCTCTTCGATTGGATATCCAGCAACTGGGCATTTAAGATGAAGAGTTTCTCCAGCAACTGCAGTGACTTTGGGTATCAAACGAATGTACGGAAGTCCATAAACATTTAATTTCGCAGAGTGACTTGTCTTGCCTGCACGATTTTCAACAATACATGCGTATTCACCTCCATCTTCAACCATAACGTGAGTAATGTTCACATGTGCAATTACATCTCCATGCGGTGTCACATACTGCCCAATCATGAATCTGTTGCGTAAAAGTTTAAATTTATGAAAATTCTTATCGTAAATATTTTCACCAGCATTAACTCACCTTCCATTTGATGGTAAAGGAAATCCATCTAACTCCCAAGTCACTTCAGGTGTTGGATTTCCTGTTGCTGAACATTTCAACGAAACGGGAGGTCCAGGCTGCAGCGTTTGTTCAATAAAACTATACATTAAAACAGGTGGAGCGTCTGAAATATGATTTTTCATTATCATTAAAACTGCAAGGGAAAACGATGATTAATATGAGAATTTACCTCCCAACTGGAGTTCAGCAGAAGCTTGAAATGTATCGCCTTCTTGTCTTCGAACGACACATTGATACATTCCTTTGTCTTCTCTTCCCACTGATGAAAGCAACAATGTATCTCCATTTCTTCCAGAGGTCGGTAGCTGGCGGCCATCTTTAAACCATGTTATTTGTTGTGCAGTCACAGGTATTCCATTACTCGTCACAATGCATCGAAACTCTGTTGTTCCACCCATGTTGACACTAAGAACGTTAGGTGAAATTTCCACCTGGATTGGAGTTGAAACCGATAATTTTAATTCAGCACTCGCTTCCCCTCCAGAATTCGAAGCTGAACATTTGTATGTTCCAGCATCTTCTAATGTGACAGCCTCAATAGCTAATACAGGTCCTAGTAAACGTATTCTAGGTCCACTTATAACAGGCATAGGTTCCGGACCATTGTTTGTGTACCATCTTTGTAAGTTAATTATGAAAGGAATTATAAATTATTATTATAAATTACTATAATTATAAGAAAATAAATTCCACCTGTATTCAACTGATGGACAACCTTGTGCTACACAAAGCAACACTGCACCTTCATCTTGTGAAACTGAAACTACCGCTGAATGTTCAACTATACTTGGAGATATAATTCCTCGATGATCTGTTATAAATTAATTAAAATAAAATTGTTTTAGTCTAATAAATTAGAATAAATTTCCACCACAGTACAAACCATTTAAACGAATTTTCGCGGAATTACTTATAACAACGTGACGTGTTAATTTGTGCATTGTGCGGCAACGGTAAGATGCAAATCTATCACTGTTATCTAAATTATGTATCAAAAGTTCTCCACTCGGCAGTAAATGATATTTTCCATCTGTGAATAAATCAATAGATAATCGAAGGAAGATGAAAAGAAGGATGCTTCAAACTGACTCACCTCCTTGTAATGATGGATATATGAAAAAGGATGGCTCTTGTACCCAAGATACAACTCTAACTAAATCCTTGACAAAACTAGGCAAAACACATCTTAGTATTGCTGTACAACCTCTCGACGCTGCCAATAGTTCAACATCTACTTTGTACGATTGTGCTACAACTGAAATAAAAGTCGTTCAAAAGTTTTAGCTTAGAAAAAAGTTCTTATTAATTTATATTCTTATCAAAAATGAGTTTTCATTAAGAAGCTCTTTCATAAAACTTTTTCAGAGATTGTAATCGTTTTCACTACTTTCTACAGCCATTGACACTTGAAGGTTTTAATGAGGGGAGAGATTATTTACTTCAACGTCAATGCACTCTTAACAACAAAAAAATGGGAGAATAAAAACAAAAGTTTGCGAATAGGGAAATGAGGAAATGACGAAAACTGAGGAAGTAGAGAAAAGAGTTGAATAAAATTGCAAACTTTTCTAAATGAGAAAAAATAAGGGTGAACATACCCGCTCGCACTTGAACATCTCGTGATATTATTCTTCCTACGCGATTATTTGCTACACACCGATAAATCGTACTGTGTATGTCTTGTCTATAAGCTGCCGCAGGGAATGGGAGTAAGACTAATGTCCCATTACGAAGAACTCGTCGGATACCTCCGACGTCTCCTATTGAAGTGCCATCAATTGACAACCAGTCAATTGTTGGCTGTGGACTTCCGGAGGCAGAACAATCAACCCACCCTCCTGATGAATTTGAAAATTCCAATCGAGAAGGTGGTTCCATAACAAATGCTGGCCCTCGATCATGATCCAAAAATCCATAAGTGTTATCTGAAATGTTCCGCAACAAAATTAATTTATTTTTCAGTAAACTCCATTTGTTTCACACTACAACTGCCAAAAATAGTTTTTTAATCAAATTACTATAGTCACAACAACTATAATTAAATAAGAGTAAATTCCTAAAATTAGTACACCACTTTAAAATGTCAACTTTTTATTTCCAATCGTGAGAAGCAAATGAAAAACATGAAACTTAAAAGATTAACGTGCATTGATAATCTCAATCGAAAAGTAGTTTATCATTGGAAATTCAAATTTATTAAATAAAAGATAGATACGACAGAGATCAAGAATTTATTAATATCTATGCATAAGAAAACAGATGTGCAATTATAAGCATGTTACAAGAAATGGAAATTTAGGAATTATCTATTCAAAAATGAAAGTACGAAGTGGAATGGATTAATTAGAAATTCACATGGTTGAATAAAATTATGGGCAATGGCCGAATTGTACAAAGCTTTAGGAGAGTTTTGAGGTGTGACAAAAAACCGAGAGAACAATAACGATAAAAATTTTTCCAAAAATGTTTCTCTCTGTTCAATCGATCTTTGGCAATCTAAAATTGCATCCATCAATTTAATTAAAAACTTAAAATAAAATTTTTCTTAATTGTTTTACACAAATTCTATTAATTAATCATTCTTATATTATTTTCATAACACACGAAAAGACATTCGAATCGTATCAGAAATTCAGATTAGGTAATTAAATTTAATTGTAGTTTAACATTAAAAGTATGACTGACTTTTTCCCTTTATAAAATTATTTCATGCACCAAAAACTCTTCAAACGAGCTTTCATGCGATGTTCTTCATTTGTATGTGTAACACACATTCACTGGGCGTTCTTTGCATCATTACGCTAATATGTTTCCATCCCTCGGGATAATTTTTTAAGGATGTGTGCCGATGACAAACATAACATCAATATTTTCAGTAAGTATCAACTCCCTACGACTTTTTATGTAGTCAAGGGCAGGTTTTTATTCAAAATATTTAGTAAATATATACATAAAGCCTGGTTGTGAAAAGGGTTTATAGACCTCATACAGCTATATGAGGCAGGAAAAGAAATTTGAAATTTTCTTACACCTCCTATTAACGTCTGGTTGAACTTGAATTTAGTTACATACGTGTATGTAAAGGTAACTTAACTGAAAAGAAAGTGAAATAAGACCTTTTCTCTGATACTATGATCGCGTAAGCTCCGTCACGAAAAATCTGTTAAGCGCTAGTTAAACTGGAGATTTATATCCTAGAAATTCTTTTTCAAAATCTTAAACTTTTAGTTTTCTGTAACAATTTATTTAGTTAGAAAGCTTAGAATAACATCATATAAATCTTTTGGGAAAAGTTTCGAGCTTGAGTTGAGTTTACGATTTATCAACTCAAGAAGCTGTTAAAATTTAATGTACAGAGTGGATTGCTTACATTGTAAGATAATATTTCACTGCAGAAGCTTTCGTGAAAATCATATTCAATTTAGTGTGAAAATATGCGTGTCCCATTTGTAAGGAAAGGTAAATTTATCATATAGGCATTATTCGAAGTGACACAAAAAGTTTTCATGTTTGGTTTGGTGGGAATGTGAGTTTAATCTAAGACAATTTGTAAGCGATCATCGGTTTCATCTGATGTTTTTTCTTCAGCATAATAAATCAAAAATATGATTAAGATGATATAAATAAGATAAATTGGACATGAACCTAAACAAAATAGCACGGGAAATCAAACATTTTGGGGTTTTCAAATTGAACAGATTCCGAAACACAATTTTTATCGTAATTCAAATGGAAATATTATATTATTATAGTCTCTCCTCAAGCTAAATTATTTTGCCGAATGTCACAATTTTCTCAATGCAAGTTATATCTCTTTTGAAAACCCGAGAAGAGGTTCCTGCGACACTATGAAATTTTCATCATATCTACACAGATTTCGTTCCAGTTGCTCTTCAAAATTCAGAGAGAAAAAAAAATCGATAAAACATATATATTTGACATATGTAAACTCGAGCATAAACATGCTGCAGATATTCAAGTATTACATCAAGAAAATAAAGGCATTAGCACGTAGACAAAAGCACTTACCAAAATTAATCCATAAAAATTGTATGAAACTGAATAATAAAATAAAATCAATCATGATTCACGTTTTTCACTCTGTTTTTAAAAAGTCCCGTTATTTCAATTTAATTATTTTTATTTCAGTTCCATTTGATTAATTTGTCAGACACTGATTTTTCTGCAAACTAGTACTGCTAGATAATGTTTTGTTGAATAAAAAATTCACGTCTTGTAATCACTTTTCTTTACCACAATTTTTTCCAGCTTGTATTTTTCAGAACAGATATTTGTAATAAACTTTTCTCTATTTCACATAACATGTATTATTTATACACCCAGTGTGAGTTAAGTATGAAGATAATCCAAAGCTTTTAACTTTTCCTTCAAGTCTTAGGCGTTTATCAGTCAAATAGTTGAGACAAATAAGCTTGCATTGCTTTAACTTTGGAGCAATTTATATTACTGATTCAGAGAAAATATTTCATCCTTATTCTTCAACAGTCAACACTCGAATGAGATAGTGGTGAAAATGATGCCGAAAAGTTGCGAAAAACGGAGAATATTTTGTGAGAGAATTTTCATTTTGCAGCATGCTTTCAGCTGTATTATCAGTCAGAACATAAATATTTTCTCTGAGAAAATAAAAGTACTAGATTTGTGAATGTAATCATCTGAAAAAGGATGTTCTCGTGTTTAATTTAAAAAATAGTTTACAATTTGCTTGCTACTGAAGAGTAATCTTTCATGATTATTTATTTATCAGACGAAACGTGTTAATTTTTTATAAAATTGTTTTGATTAACGCTTTGTAGATTCTCAATTTCCACCATGTCTGCACCTAAACATAGCAGAGTAAACTTCGAAGTAATTAATCGTAAAAAATGTGTAAAATGTTACACATAAGCAGGCATAAAATTTGCATATAAATGATGATAGTAAAGTTGTATACAGAGTTACGAATATGCTTGAGGGAAAACACGAGATTGAGTGTTGTTCAAAGTGCATGAACCTTTCTCCTTTATTTTTTTGTTTTGATAGATAGTTCTGGGCCAGAAACTCAACAAAATTTACGGTTTCTTATACATCATCAATTTTAAGGTTCCTTTTCCAAATTTTCCTGCAAACTCAGCAGAAATATTCTCAAATATTTTTATAAATCTTAATAATTTGATGCTCCAAAGTCAAAAACCTGAAAGCAATTATCAGACACAATAACATAATCTCTTTGACATTCTGCAAATGAAGTGAACATCAAAATCGGATCCCTCGTCACTGTCACTTTATTTAATATGCTTCTTCATATCGCATTCAAAAATCATATTGTAGATTCTTTTTTTATCAGAAGGATTTTCATTGGCATAACAATATTTGGACAGCTGAACATTCATCAGTTTTTTTATTAAAGGCAATGAAATTTCATGAAAAAGTAAAATTTAATAACAAAGTTATTGATAATCAGTGTTTATAATGTCATTATGAGTGCTTGAAGTAGAAACGAAAATCATCAACATAAATTTTCCTAAATTAACACATAATTTATGTAGATGTAAAAAATTCAATGATTTTTATTTTCACCCTTAGTTTAAATTATGAAGTGGTTTGCTTAGGTATTTAAGCTTAAAAAAAGAATAAAAAAATGCACTTGGGGGTGTTAAGACACAAAATGATCCTAAAATATTTAAAAGGTTTTATAGACATTTTCAAGTCGGATTTATTCACTCGAGAAGTCTTTGCACTTTTATAAACGTGATGATGACAGCATTTTATAGAAGTGAGGTTTTGATGGCACTGACGCAGCGTATCATTTTACAAATCCGAACTTTGATTTCATGGTAAATAAAGGACAAGATTGGGATTAAATTCTATCGGAAAATAAGTTAATTTTTGCAGGGATTGAGAACGGAAACGGAAGCTGATGGAAGATTAACAATACACGTCAGGCTAAGCATGCTACAGCAGTCAGCTTTTCTCATGGGGATTTAGGGAAAGAACATAATATTTTACTTACTTCAAATTAAGTAACATGGTGAATAAAATCAATGCTTACAAGTGTCAAATAATTAATTGAATTTATTATAAATTTACTGAGAAGCTATGAGAATTTTTCAACGTTACATTCCAGAATTATGCTGACATGAAACTTATTTTCTTTTCATAAAATATGCTGTTACTGCAACTTTCACAATCATCAACATCACATTTTAGAAAAGATACTGCAAAGCTTCAACGTTTTGCTGAAGCAAACTCACGTTGCGATTTCTCTTATCAAAATTAATTATTTACTTAAAACAATTTAGATTTGAAATTGGAGATGAAAACTCGATTTTTTGATAAAACAATTCAATAAATATAACTTGAACATCATAAGTACGGACAAATGAATTTTTTCTCAACAACCCTAAATCTGATTCACAGATTGTGTTCATTAAAAGGAAGAAGAAAAATGCGAGATTAAGAATACTTCCCAAATAAGATAAACCAGAAAAAGAAGAAACGAAAATTATGTTTCAGCAAACTCTTCATTTTTCCACATCTTTAAGAGCTAAACTAGTTTAAATGCTAGACGCCAATCAAGAAAAAAAGCGGAAGCTACGGAAATGGATGAAAAAAAGGAAAATTCGTTGCTTTGAAAACGAAAAAAGTTGAGAGAAGGAAGGAGAGGGAAAGCAGTTTCCATTAAAAAGCAATAAGAACATCAGGAAACCAAAACGAGAAAACTGTTTTCTGCTATTATATTTAACGATGATATTTTTATGAATCTTTTATTTCTTTCTATTTCGCTCGTTAAGAACTGATTTCTCAGTTGAGTTTTCAGGAGTGTTGATAAAAAAAGTTAGAAGAAACGATAATACTGTTTCAGTGGTTAGACCGAAATCTCAACCAATTAATTAAGGCTAACAGCAAATGTGTTTATCAGAACTTCACTATAAAAAGTAAATTGTTGATTAGTGAGGACAGAAACGAACTAAACGAATTATTCAACGACTCATAAATCACCGACGAGTTTTAGATGACTCGACTTGTCAGGATTAAGAAGAAATTATTTGCCACTTTAAAAATATAAAAAATAACAATTCCTTCTCATGAATATAAGAAAAACTTTATGGCTTGAAGTCACTCGTGACCGAAAGAAAAAAGCAATTTAATATTAAAAATTAATTTTCCTAAAAAGTTACTTCGTGTTTTACCTTGAGACTCAAAGTAGTATTTCATTTTTTTTCTTGTACTCCCAAGTTTAGTTTAAAATCATGTAATTAAAGGTTTCTTTCTTTCAACCAATTAAGCTTGAACACCAAAGCTTAAACAAGGAAAATGGGTTTATGTAGATACTCTCTTCCATGTAGACAATTCTGTAAAGGTTTTTTTAATTAAAAATTTACCAAACATTTGAAGATTTCCTTCTTCTTTGTTCTAAGCTGGCGTTTTAATCCACAAACAACCTTTTTCACACTTTGATGGTATGCTGAGTTTGTGTTACTTGCACTGAAATGTGAAATCCATTTAAGCAGTATGATATTTTCACGAATTTATATTTTATTTCATTTTCATCTTTTCTCCTTTATTTAATGAATGTAAATATTCAATTTTTTAATCTTGAATAAAAATTGTGCGGACCATGAAGCAATTCGGATGATATTAAAGAAGATTATTCCAAATTCTTCTGTAAGATAAATCAGACGATTGAACAATTCTAAGCATCATAACCAAAGGCTGAGATTTAATTGAGATGGGAATCAATCCCATTTTCTGCCTGCTGTCAAATCGTTTCCGTTTTCCTTAAGTGATTCTGTTATAATAATGATGTAATATAAAATAAGTGAAATGATGTGTAGGAACGAAGATATTCAACCGTAAAGATGACTTTGATAGAAAATGTAATTCTCAATACCCAAGGGGTTACTCATAGACAGTTGCTGACATCGAACTTGATTTATTTGCTGAAAATGCTTACAATTTTATCAAAAAACCAGATGGAACATGTTACAGTCGTTGATACGCGTGGAAACATAAAAACAAATTTATCTGTAAATACCTAATTCAGCTTGTAAAAAGACGTCCAAAGGGTGAAGTTTACGATATAAATGTAAGTAGGTGTTGTCTGTTTGATGAAATCGTCGTTAGGTATCGATTTGAGTATTGATGATCAATTACATTTTAAATAACAATTTTCATTTCTTTTCACCTCACTCGACAATCGAACAGTGTTGTCCATGAGTTTGTCCTCTTTGTGAAATGATTCAAATACTTTGAAAAAGAAGAAATATTTGGAATGTTTTATAATGACAATTGAAAATCAATTTGTATTTGTATTTCCTACTTTTTCCTTAATGAATGAGTAGACATGGTCGGATTAATGAATCTCAGATTTGCATTCTGTTTTATTTTATTTGCTTAAATAATCGTTTGATATAAAATGAGGAAGTTTTATTTAATTTCACCATCAGAACTTATGTTAAATAGATATCTCATTATTAGTTTGCCCTTGTTTCAGCCATTACTATAATTAAAAAAAGCTTCTATTAGCATACACACAGAATTAGAAGCTCATCTCATATATTTTTCTTCAGTGAGCAGTAAATTTGTCTTTTTCATATTTTACACTTATATGTACATCAAAAACGTTTTTGTTCTTTTCACTTCAAATATTTTTATGCTTTTACCATTGTTTTATACAGAAAGGAAAAGGAAACATTTTTTTTCAGACAATTCAAGATTTTCTCTTTAAACAGACAGACTTAAATTTAGACTTATAGATGTACATATTTATAAAAAAAAATACAATATAAATAACTTCGATCAAAAATGGGTTTTACAAATGAATTAACCAAAATCCTAGTTAATCGAATTTTATTAATGTGGCTACTTAAGTCTTAATTCAAAATAATTTCGTTTTGTTTCATTACACAATTCTATTTTGTAAAATTATTAATTAACTTTTATTATCATAAACTGGGATTGCGTAGTTTCTTTCAAGAAAACACTTTACACAATAGAATTTTATAATGAAGGAGATTATTTTGTTAAAATTTTACATAAAAAATGATAATTATCTTAAGCCGTAAATAATTTATTTATTAATGTATGTAAATGTACAAATTTGATATAAGTAGAGATATCTATTTTTTAGTGGGGAGATTTTAATATGATTGATTAACTAATGCAATCTTTTATTACGTTTGTTCCTTTTTAAGCAGAATTAAAATTACGCTAATATTTTCCATCACAACATTTTTGCTTGTTTGTTTCACATAATAATTAAAAGAAGAAGAAGAAGAATGATTGGAAAATGTTACCAAAGATGGCGCTTCAAAAAAAAACACATTTTCATTTAAAAGTAATTAATTTGGTGAAATTCCTATGTAATATTCAAGTGCAGAGCATTTATGTGATAATTGTGTAGAAAGCGTGACTTGAAATTTCAGATTCATTCAGATCAATGACGCGCCAATAGTTAAGACGCATACATTCTATTGATTTCTGCTTTATATCTTTCTTGAATATCCTTACGTTTAATTTTGAAGGCAGCTGTTACGAGGCCCATATCTGGTGACCATACATCTTTGCATAATGTAATCGCTGCAGGAATTTCGTACTTCTGTAAACGACTCTTTTTCGCATGTTCAGCAAGTTCTTTAAGCACCGCTTTTTCAATAACAGAATTCGAGCAAAGCTCTTCAAAGTCTCCAGTGATACCCAAACTTGTAGCAAGCTCCATTAGCACCTTTTCAACGGGCACAACAAGTGCTACACAATAAGTCTTCGAAGGATCACCATATACACAAACATTCTCAACAAGTGAACATGTTTTCATCTCAGTTTCAACTTTTCCCAACGACACATATTCCCCTGCTTGAAGTTTAACTAAATCTTTCTTACGATCTGATGAAGAGACAAAAGAAAAATTGAATAAATAAACAATTGACAACTTTATCTATGAATGCTTACCGATAATCTTTAAAACTCCATCCGGGTGAATTTCACCAATATCTCCTGTTCTAAACCATCTCAATCCATCTTGTTCAAAGAACTCTTCAGCAGTTTTTCCAGGAAGTTTATAATAACCGATGGAGACGTTTTCGCCACCCATAACGATTTCTCCTTGAGGATAAGGTTTATTTGTAACTCGATAATTTCCTTCTTCCCAGTTGATCAGCTTGATGTCATTTATTGACGTGGGAGCACCAACGCGACCATACGACATGTCGTATCTATCCATAACAGCAGCTCCAGCTGTTGTTTCAGTTAAACCATATCCTTGACACATGTCTACACAGAGGCAAAGTCGAATTTGTTCATGAGTGTCAGCAGACAAAGGGGCGCCGCCTGATACAAGCAAACGAACGTTACCACCCATCAACCTTGCAATCTTTTTGAAGATCAGACGATCCAAGAATGGTGTTTTGTATCCACGTCGGTGCCATTTGGCTTTGTAATTATATGCAAATTTAAAGATGACTTTTTGTAACGCTGATCCTTTGTTGACTTTATCGTTGATTCCCTTTGAGATTCTATCTAAAATCAACGGTACAGTAGTCATACATGTTGGCTTCAAGATCGTCGCATCTCCTTTGCATCCTTTCATTATCTTTGTGCTTGAGTCGATTAAAGTATTTGGTGTTGAGTAACCGATTGGTACACCACTGAGAAGACAAACACTTTCAGCAATAAGCTCAAATACATGAGCTAATGGTAGGAATCCTATTAACACATCTTCTGAGTAAATTGGCATCTTTAAAAGAGAAAAATGATTTCATTGTAATAATTTCAAAAAAAAAACAAAGTTTGAATCACTTACAGCATCGCAAAAGCTTTTCATTGTTCCCAAACAATTAGCATGTGTCAATAAAACTCCTTTTGGAGTTCCTGTTGATCCTGATGTATACATTATGATTGCAACGTCGTCAGTTGAAGGTGGAGTTTCGTCTGAAAGAATTTAAAAGCAATTATGAATGAAAAAACAGTTATTTAAATAAATTACTCACCAATTTTACTGTCAACGCCCATTTTAAGAACTTGTGAGAATGGAATCACACGAATGTTCCCAAATCCGGAAGTGTCTGTTTTATGAAGTTGATCTTCAAAAAAGATGATCGTGTTGACTTTGGGAATTGTCGGTAAAATATTTCGTAATTTTGGGAGCAGTTCATGTGATGTTACGACAGTATTAACTTCTGTTTCTGTTATGCCATGAGTGATTCCTTCTTCTCCTAATGTCGCATAAATAGTGACGATTGGACATGAATGTTTGAAGAGTCCATGAGCTGCAATCATCCATTCAGCGCGAGTTTCAGCAAACACCACAACATTTTCACGAGACTTTACACCAACTTCTCGAATTCCTCTACCGAAGTAAGTTGCTTGACTTTCGGTTTCAAGATAATTACGCCATTTGTATTCACCGAGCTTATATTTTTTGAAAATCCTTCCATTGTCTTGAACTTCGTCTTCTTCACCGAGAATCTCACGTGTGCCCAAGCAACGTTTTGTTGTATGAATCTTCACAACATACTTGAACATCTTCTCCAAAGTGTCAATTTTCTCCTGAAGCAACTTAATATGTGTTTCTTTAGGCTGAGTCAAACTTCTATAAGTTATCTGAGTGTCATCCATATTAACAATTTTCGCCTAAAAGCAATGTAAACAAAACAACAATTTATCATTTTAGTTTGTTTCTTATGAGATGGAAATTTTTTTTAAATCACAAAACTCACCTTTGCTCTACGGGACATCACACGAGTTTTCCAAGGTCGTTGGAGAATTAAATATATGGGAAAAGTGATGACATCATAGACAAACGAGAAGGATTTCAGTGCGCTTAAAGCCACGTGAATCCAGAAGCTTTCCATGCTACAAAAGTTATGATAAATTATTAATTACATAACAATTCAATCAAATCGTAAAATGTTAAATGTTCAAGTGGATATGCTTTACTTAAATAGTTTCAAGGATATGAAATGAGTGGAAAATATGAAAGCAACTTTTATTTGTAGAGAGAAAAGTGTTGGTAGGCAGAACATTTTTACATGTTTATTGAAAGCTTCAAGGTGTTTGTTATCAACAATTGATAGCTTTTGTTATTAAAAATCCGAGTTTATCATGGAAATTATAAATAGAAATAATCATTTTTGCTTTAAATTGAGTACTCATGTGATAAAAGTTTATAAATAAGTCGATTTATTGACCTTGGACTTGCATATTCTGAATATGTTGATTCATATTTAGATAGATTCAATTAAATTCAAATGGACTTTAAGTCAAGATTCAAGGAAGTAGATATTTCATCTTGACGAATATTTTACGTGTTATTTATAGATTAGTTTCGTTGAAAAATGTTTCTGCAATAACTCTCCTGACACAAATATCAGCACTTGTCAGTTTTTTTTCCTTCATTTCTTTTCTTTAATAGTGATAGTGAATTTCTAAGAGACGACTAAAAAGGGTATGAATGCGAAACTCACCTTACGTCCTCTTCAATAAACATCTTGATGGCTTTGGTGTGATAGCGTCCTTAATTCCAAAAACTGTTGAATATTATTATTATTATAATAACGAGGAAGGACCGAACAACTTTGCTTTTAACTTTGAATATCTAAAATTCACAAATATTAAAGGTTAAAAGGGTATCGTTAATATTTATAATTCGAAATAAAAGAGTACTTAAAATAAATTACAATTGTTGATTTGTACACAAAAAAAATGCTAACTAATTAACAAACTTGTTCCAAAGTCTGGTTTCAGACGATTGTGTCTTAATCGGTTGACTGACATACGATTATAATATAAACAAGCTTGGATATAAAGAAAATCTTTGTTTGATGCTATTTGTGTGAAACTAAAAACAAAATCTTTTTACTTTTGTCTTGTTTTCTTGTTTATGTCTTAAGAAATTTGATGCTAAGTATTATTTATAAATATAAATTAAATCTTTATAGACGTAAGTAATTATAATACAATTTTAAATCAAGTAATTTAAAAATAATAAACAAAACTTTCTCCTTTAAGTATTTTTTGATTTTCTAATGAATGTCTATGTCGGCTAAACCAAATAATTACGAATTGATGACGTCAAAAAAATTGTGATTGGTCAAGAAAAGAAAAATAAAAACAGAAATTTGAAATGACGACATGGGATTAAAGTACAAAATAATTCAAAAGATTTTTTTGCTGAAATTTCAATAGCTGAATTGTGTTGAATGAACATTTTTTAAAAAGATAAATACAAAGATTTATAGTGCGAGTTTTTGCAAGCTTCACATCACCTTAATTTCGCAATATTTAATGTCATCTGATTTTACTTCCTGATATATTAATAAACAGTTTTGCGTAATCTCGTTGATTGCGAGTCTTCGATTTCTTCACATTTTGTAATCCTTTTCAATGCAAATCTAAAGCAGGCTTTAAAACTAAATGTCAAAATGTCAAGCTTTAGAATGAATGAGGTTGAGAAACAAATATTTAACTTCTAAAAACAACTAAACCACATTCATAAGATTTTACTATGTTAGTCTGTTCAATTAGACAAGTTGGAATAACTGACGCTTAACAAATATATTTTTTACTTAAAACGTTTGGAATGTGAAGCATCCACTATTATTAACACACTTTTTTCAGGTTTACTTTCACTCGTTATGAAATTTTATTATGCATTAATAAATGTTGCTTACTGCTCACCTGATTTGAAGTTGACAAATACTTCGTTCACTTTTTCAATCAACTTAGAATTTGTTTTTATTCCAGTGTTAATGATTTTTTAATACTACTAATGTGCAAAAATTTACGATGACTAGAGAAAAACAATCAACGTTTATTTATTGAATTCAGATAAAACTACAATGACTATGATTTTTGCTATAACCTCTGGTAAAAATTGCAAGATTCAATTATAAGATTTCGCACTTAAACTGCAATGAAATGTTGTTTTTCTTTATCAAAATCAACAAAATTGTGGATACTCTATAGCACTTGCTTTAACGTTATGTTTTTGTGTGATGTCATAAGAGTCAGGCCACAATTTTCAACCAATCAGGAGATAGCGGGGTCTGTTCATAATGTACGAAATTTTGAAATAATCAAATTCTTAGAATTTTGAAATAACATTTATTATAATAAGAAGGAAAAAATTACGCATAGTTATGTTCTTAGAGAACGACATAATGTTTTAAATTTGAATTAATTCATAGCATTTTTGACGATGTGACTTGATTTATTGTTATTCCTAGGGAGAGAAGAAAGATTTTTTAAGGAATGAAGCGTCGCTTTCAATTCAAACATTCTACCGTTAAAAATAAAATGTTGATTTGATTCCGAGAGCTCGGATAGAAATCATGATGTCTTTAAAATGTCATAAAGAACGTATTTGAAGAAAAATAACATAAATAAAAGTTCTTTGGAAACTATCCAAAGGTTAATAAAAAGTCAACAAAACTGTTCATAAATATCTGATAGATAATTTAGAATCTCAGGACAAGCTTTACTTAGGTAATTTTTCAGTCAAAAACGCATTCCATCAAAACCTGTGCTTCATTGAAGCATAACATAAGCAGCTTAATTAATTATCAAATAACTTTACCCTTAATGGCATTTCATAAATTTAAATTTAAATGGCATTTAAAGCTTAAAACGACATATTCTACCTATTTTCATTGATTATAAAGAGCTTAAAAACATACGAAATTTCAGTACTGAAAAATTCTCATATTCATATTGCATCATAAGATAATCGTGGAAATTTTCAAAGAAATTGTCTCCAGAATGTATTAGGTAATAAATTATTAATTCACATTTCTTCGCGCTCTTAGAAAGCTTTTATAGAAGCTAAACATGTCTTTTCATTCCTTTAAAATATCATCACTGATCTATGAGTCCTTTTGATCATGCTTTTCATAGGGAAAATTTAATGTACAAGACTCGTACAATTTGTAAATAACTCAAAATGACATTTAAACATCAAAAATATTTTGCTATTAAAAAATTCATGACAATCAACGTCATAGATTCTTTTCAAAAATTCGCTGCTATTCTTTCTTCGTTTGTCTTCGTTCGTAGTAATCACCTGGATTTTTTCAGTTCATTTTTACTTCGACGATAAATACGACTTTTCTTTGTTTTTAAATAGATTTGCGCATGATCTAACGAAGTCTAATATTTTTAAAACGTCTTCCCCTCTTCTGTAACAAGTTCTATTCAACAGGTCATGTGGAAAAATAGATTCTCTCCTACGGGCTGATTTCAGGCTATAACTTTTCCAGAATGTAGCAGAAGCATAAAATTTTTGTTACGAATCGTAAATTTCATTGCTGTGGTGTATACATGAATCAAAATAAAATCTTAACGTCAGCATTAACACTGTATGCAAAAAACGAAAAAATCAAATTTCAAGTAATTAAAAAGATTGAAATCTAAAATAATCTTTAAGGATTTTCGTATGAAAAATGTCAGATAAATTTATCTACCATCCTCTTAGGCACCAACGATAATAATAGATTAAATTGGATTAAATATTTTCCTATCTTTCTAGCTCAAAAAGCACTGTGGGACTGCCTACTACTGGAAATAAATTTCCCAAAATAACTTTTGAACGTTTCAATTTCGATTTATGGTAAGAACATTTCATTTAATGTACAGGATTCACTTTGTGTTGAAATTGAAAAGAATTGAGAGATTAAATTGGGAAATGTTCCTTTTGTCAGTTCGCTGTCAAGTATGATTGTTACTGAAAGATTCAATTTATTTAATCATGATTACTAAATATTATTAGTGAATTTTAATGAGTTAGCATAAAAATTCATTAATAACGAATAAAACTTTCTGGAAATATTTTGTTTATTTTTTATTTCTGTCACAATACACAAAACATTATGCATGCTTATGATTCTTTTGCCATTTTGTGCTTGAGATGTAAGTTCATTAAGTTTCATGAATGAAAGAAGATTACATTATGTAGAATTACATTATACATTTATAAAAATATATGTATGTAGACTTGTTTTTTAACTTATAGTCGAGTAGAAAATTTTTAATTGCAAAAACGAGTCATAAGTTTATAGTTTGTAATTATGTTGTCTTTAATTCAGACGGGTTTTCACTTAAACCTTACCGCATTTAAATTTTTAAATGGGTTGGATTGTCATCGGGCTTTTCTAGCTAATGTTAACATGCATGTATGAAAGTACTTAATTTTATTATTATTAAAACTTCAATGTTGAATTGAATAAATTAAGAAATATATCGACTTACATAACTGCTTTTTTTTCATTTACCAATAATTTAGTTCATATAGTTTTGTTAATAGCATTAATGTTTCACATTTATCTGAAGTTTTTTTTCCATAATTAATTTTATATGTGATTATGAGTATGATAAAGTCATTTATACATTTTTGATTAATATTAATGATTGTTGTATTAATAAGAACATTTCTGAGCACTTTAAAGTTGAATGTGCTCTTATAAGTCATCATAAAACTTTCATTGATAAAATATATTAAAGCCATCGATTGTTGTCAAATTATTTACGTTGAATACAATGAATACATTTGTTTTCAATGTTTAAAAGATTTCATTTAATTATGTTAAATTGTAATTGGTCCTTATTGAAGGGTTTAATCAAATCAATTAAAATTGAAACTTATTAAGTTAGTATGAAGTCGAAGCCTAGGTAAGTTCAAACATTCATTAATATTTTTAATAAATAAAACACTCCTTAATGATACGACTTATACAATTATAAATAATCAATCTTCTCTAAACATAATATTTTCGAATGTTAGCAAACACAACAAATATTTTTTGCAACTTATACTAAGTTAAGGAAGATTTGACTTTGACGTGATTTAATATTATTAAACAATTAGATTATGTGATTGATATATTAAGTCTGAACTTTGCTCTGAACATGAAGTAAAACTTGATTAAAAGCTTCAGCTTCAATTTGTATAGTTTTTAATATTCAACATGACTTTTCATCTGTGGCTTTAAACATTCATTGATAATTATCTTGTAAGGGATCACATCACATTTAAATCTTATAATCATATCTATGTTATCATTAAGTTAGTTTGTTTTAGCAGCTTATTCAACATTATTATTATTTATATTTGTTGAATTAATTTCAGAAGAAAATATAATTCATTGCAATACTGAATCCTATTAAAAACAGTGTGTCTTTATTTATCATATGGATCAGAAGATTTGAAATTTATTTACTGAATATTTTGTGAATCTAATTCAAAGTTTTTTTTTTCTTGTCAAAAGTATTTTGTTCAACATTAAAAGCAACAATTCAAATCATGACCAGCATGACTGTTTTCATATATCATCAAAGAATTCTGCTTTTAAAAACTAAACCGATAACAAATCTATGTAGATATATTTTTTTTTAATATTAAATAATTATTTCTGAAATTCTTTTATCTTTACTTTTACTTGATTGCTAATTGCATTTCTGCTCTTATGAAATTATCTCGATAATACTTCGAGATCATCAAAGATGCAGTTTAAAAGGTTTCAAATTATATGGAGATTTTACATAATTGAAAATTTTAACATCTAAAAGATAGTTTGAGTTTAAATATGAATACAATTGTCATTGCCTTTTATGATATTTCTTTGATTGTTAAATAAAAGAATTTAAAAGCTTAGCCTATCATCAAACTTTTTTTTCTGACATCATTCATAAATATTTGTAACTTATCATCTCCAGCTCTTTTCTTTTTATAAATATTTATTTTTGGCCAATACCATACAATAGTCAATAAATTGAGTATACATTCAATTCCAAAGTTTACTTTAAAAGAAGGAGTATAACCCATTTTACGATTTTCCAGAGAACAGCTGATACTAGATTGCATTAAGAAAAAAGAGACAATTCAACTTAATGCTTCCTATAAGATTTACTAAATTAAAATATGAAATTACAGAAGATCTTTAATGGCAATAAAGTAGTGAAATTATATCTTTATATATTTATTATGAGATTGTGAGAGGAAGAAAGGCAAATACACATTTTTGTTAGCATAGCAAGACATCACAGTGTCAGTCAATCAATAATACTTAACAAATAGACGTTAAACTGTATGATTTAAAATTAAAAAAATATCCAGAAATTTAATGAATCATTGCACAATTAAATGGTTTCCATTATGAAACTCATGATTCAGACATCACAACATCCATGGTACGAAATGTTTGTTAGAGTTTTATAAAAATTAAACAAAGCTTATTTGGGCAGAGTTCGATATCTATGTAATGCACTTTAGGTTTTCGCACTCATTCCTACATCATTTTAGCATTGAAAAGATTTACATTCTTTAAGGAAGAAAACAAATAAGAAAGTGAAACAGTTTAAAATGACAAATCTAAAACATAAAAGTGAGAAAATTAGAAGTGTTTGTAATGCATTAATTCGGAACTAAAACATGTTTTGAAATTAATAGTTTTGTGAAATATGTACATAAATGCGTATGTTGATCAAGCTGACTTTTTAATTAAGGAACAAGAATAAATTGAAAAAGGAAAACAATACTGCACCTTCCACGTTTTAATATAATACTGAATTTATATGATGAATAACAAGATAGGTAACATTTATGTTTTCAACAGAAATGAATTCAAGCGCTTAGTCAATTAATAGAATGAAAGTGCAAAATGACGATGACTTCAGTAAAAATTTTACAACCAAAATCAATGAAAAGAAAAAGAAAATTTAAAATCTGAAAGAAGCAAAAATGTTGAAGGTCAGCTGTGAATTGAAGAGGATTAGTCTTCGTATATTTTGTCTATACAAATTGTATACAATCTAATATCAGATTAACTCTCAAAATTTAATGATATAAAATGTTTCTTTAATGACGAGGTTAACTAAAATATAATGAAGCATCGAGACAGAGATGTAGGATTAAAACAAAATCATTGTGGAGAAAATCATTTGAAGCTTAATAAATTGAGTGTTTATTAAAAAATTTCAAAAAGAATACTTAATAATTTATCAAGTGAAGTTGAAAATAAGAATATTCATAATAAGAACTTCTTTCAAATTTACAGGAATAAGGTGAGTACTTTCATTTTTTGGTATTGTACCGTTTAAAGAGTTTTATAATTAAGAAAATAAAGTTAAGTATTATAAAAGTTTGCAAGAACTATCTGAGGAATAAATTTCATCAAAATCTATAATGGAGTAATCGTCAAACTTTCGAGTCTTGTTCCAGTTCACATCTTAGTAATTCTTAAGATGTCTTTAAATAACTTTTTTATTTATTAATTGAAGTGATTTATAAATTTCGATGGAATTTTTTCTTTAGATTAATAGCAAAGATATCACATGATTGTTTTTCAATTATTATATTATAAAACTCTTAAAAGACAACAAAATTCTTGTACTGAAAATACTCAGATATAGAACAACATTTGCTAAAATTGTTAAAAAACATATGATGTGTAAGAAGCAAAATAAAAAATATAGCAAATAATAAAAGAAATTGTTCATTATAAATGTTTGCAGTACTTGCTTTCTAAATATCCAGGATCTCATTGAGAACCTTAGGGGATGATATTACATGATGAATCATATCTTACGATGTTTCAAGTCAAGAAGTATTTGGTAAAACCCCAAAAACAATATTTTTTATTCTGCCCAAATGCACACTTATTCATTATTAAACAATGAATAAATACATCAGAATTGGCTTTATAAATTTTAAACCTTTTCATATTTTATGATTCATACTACAAATATTCTGTAATCATTTAAGATTTTCTCAGAATAAGGATTAATATTTCATGAACTTTAATGTTTCACGTTGTTCCACCTGATATAATCTTCTCGATAGATATCAGGATGATGGAAAACAGACAGCAATGACTAGTCAACACGACCCAATTTCTCCTAAAACTGGAAAGTGTTGTCATTGTCATTTGCCACAAATGTCCATTGCCTCTCGACTGCTCTAGACAGTCGACTGAGGGGTTTTTTAGTCCTTGTTTAAGACCTGGTGATTATGACATTTCATTGTTTAATTCAGTATTTTCTTCCAATTTGTTTTATCCAGCATTATCTTTATTTTTATATTGTGCAAATTAAGTAAGAAACTCATAGCATAAAAAATTCAATCTAAATAATGAATTTTAATGAGTTTATTTTGTTTTGTTCAAATTGGTAATAAGAAGAATGATAATCTACAAGGCAAAATTTATTAAAACTCCTATATGTTTTTATTTCACAAAATATGGTTAGAGGGTGGTAAATTTAGAAAAAGAAAACAGCTAAAGCAACGACGAGTCCAATCAAAATTCAAGCTTTCGCATATAGATAAAGACGCATTTGGGTTTTCTTCTAAAGCTTCTCCTTCTGTATTCATAAAGTTGAGTTTTAAAATTCTTCTTTCGTTTTCGAGAAATGCCTACTACCGTTTTTTGTCGAAATTAACATAGGCAAAAAAAATCGAGTATAGCATAGATCTATGTTCCATTTCTTTTCATTTTTCATAAAATTCTGCTTTGTGACTATTAACAGTTGTCATTAGCAATATTCGCTTCCGTTTTTTACTCATATTAAATTTTTTTATATGGCTCAAAATTATGTCATTTGTGGAAATATAAATTCAAAAATTTATGAATTTTAACTACTTTATAGCATTTTTCTAAGAGATCGAACAGTAAAAAGTTTCAATAATATGGTAAATCGATTGCACATTCCCAATTCTCTCGAATGATGCTTTGTTTACTAAACTGGAAGTAACACGAGATTCGACTGTGAATTCCTATAAGTTTCATTATTATTATCAAATAATGTTCGAACGTGCACACTGCATGATTATCTTCGTGAGAGTATTTTGTAAAAATGTACCAAAAAATATTTTAATAATTACTTTTGTTTCGTCGTCTTCTTGATATGTTATTAATAGCTAAATAAACACAAAAATTCTAAAACTTTCAGGGAAAAAAATTGTCGAACCTCGTCAAGCGATCAGGGCAAAAATTAGTCAGTGTAAAATCGATTTTCACTTCTTTGAAACTTTTAAAATATAATTTAAGCAAGTTCGATCAACCTTTAAGAGATTTATTTTTGTAAACTTTCAATATTCATGGCAGATATTTTATGAAAATTGGAAACTTGGCAGAACAAATTATATCGACCTCTGGCCAAATATTCTTAAATTGACTTTACAATAAAGTTTATAGAAAGTGTTTTATAAGAAAAAAACTAACATTAATTGCTAAAAGTTATATTGAGTGACGGACACTTGCGAACATAATTTCGATTTCCATTTAATTGATGCACAGGACTTGCGTTGCCTGAAACGGAGGAATTTATAGGAGTTCTTACCATGCCTGTACCAAGTTGAGACAACAAGCCAGAGCCAGACCCTAGAGGACCTGATGAAAGAACTGTTGAAGTTCGACGTGAACGAATAGACTGCATACTGGATGATAGCAAGAATGGGACACTTGTGCTTGATGTATTCGGCATTGATCCTCCCTGTTTGTTGGAAATAAGTTAATTTAAATTAATTTTATCATAAAAAGCTTCTTATTCAGAAAATCAAGTCGTCACTAAGAAACCCAATCACTAAGAACAACTTACTATCATGTTTCGTGCAAGCTTGAAACATTATAAACAAGAAAAAGAAATTAAACTCATTATAGCTTCTATTGACGTAATCCAACATAACTTTATCATTCAATATTATTGATTATGAAATGTAATAAAGTTTGTTTTGAAATATTAGTAAGCATTATGGTCTGATGCAACATTTGAAATCTCGATGTTTGTCTCGAGATAATAACAGCATCAGATTGTAACCATAGACACATCAAGCATATGTAAATCTTATGAACTTTCATACATCAATAAGACATACCTGTTTATAATGATTAAATGAAAAAAAATGATGAAATATTTATTTCAATCAAATCAATAAACAAGAAAATGTAATATGTATCTATGCACGTAAATAACCTCCGGAAATAGAAATTCCTTATGAAGTAAAAGGCATAGAGCTTAAAATTCAACAAAATGAGGCTTGGAAAATAAAATAATTCATGCGAGTTTCATATGCTTACAAAAATTGTACGTTTAAAATGTTTTCTACTTATATTTATATTTAAACAAATTCCAATTGTTTTTAAACTTTTGTTTAAAGCGTGCGATTATGTGAATAATTTAACATTCTCTATGTCGCGTTTTAATTAGGTCGCGTTGTAGATATTTAAAAAGTTGTAAACATATAATCACAACTGCGTCATACAGTTAGAAGAACAAGTACCTAAGTAAGTATGGAATAAGATTGGAGAAGAGTGTATATAAATTGAAATATCCTTTTACTTTGTTGTCTTTAATATTCGTTAAAGTATAAAAGATTCTTGTCATCTTGTAAGGAAACAAATTAACATTTTATGTAAAATGTTTGCATTTGATGCAAGTTGAAAACGAAACTTAAGGATAAATTGAAGACATCATTAAAATATTTCATCATCAAACAATTGATAAGGATGGAAAAACGATATTTTAATGCAATCTTGTACACTCTTTTCGTATCTTGTAACGAGAGTCTGGGAGTAATATTGAAATATATAAAGTTCTTATTATAAGATTAAAGACTCTTGAAAACTTATTTCTCTAATTGATTCTGTAATAGAATTTATACAATTTGCAGAGCTTATCGAGACGATTCTGAGTAATTCGGTCGATTTACATGCACATTTTCCAGTTTTAATTAATTCACGAAAATTTCAACTTTAAACAACGAACAAATCCTTTCAAAAGCTTAACGATGTGAACACTGAAATAACCATAACTAGCTCAATGATACATTCTTTCGAGCTTGCTGAAAGATGGCTATCATCATAACATTGTTAAATAAATAAATGAGTGATGATGTAAAACAGTACTGAACGCCACTGGATGAAAACGAAAAGGCATTACTTCATTATTTCATTCCGCTCATTCTTCCATTTGATAACGTTTTTTAGGAAAGATTTGTTTTTAAACTTACAACATACGCAGAAGTAGAAGGCACTGATAGGCTCGAACCGGAGCCGCCTCGAGCGCTGTAGTTCATTATGCCCTAATTTAGTAACGCGCAATTTAGATTTGTAAATTGAATTAATTAGGAATAAACTTTAAAATGTAATTTTAAGATAAGATATTTCAGAAATGATGGCTCAATAATGAAAAATTGATAAGATTCAAGATATTAATTTAAATAATATTTTCTAAAATAGGTCTAAAAAATTAATCAAATGTTTTGACATCACTTTTCGATTTTGCCTCGAATTTTTGGTTTATAAAATAATTCTTGTAAGAAAAACAAATCTCGTAACGAAAACAAAGCACATAATAAAAGATTCTTTGAAGCAGAAGTCTTAAGAGACTCCATTAGTATGTCATATTAAATATACTGTAAACTTTTCCAAGAAATTTTTTTATTAACTCGGTGACTTTTGAATGAATCTATAGAGGATAAGATTAAGAAATGAAAAATCCAATTTTGTCCATATTTGCTAATGCGCATAAATAAAATTTGCAACATTAAGTACAACCACATTTGAATTCTGCATTACTTTGATATGTAAGCACACTTGATATGAATATTTAAGTTAGATTTACATTTTTAATCATTTCAAAAGTTGTTTTGTATAAAAGAAAGTTCTTCGGTTTTAATGATAATATTTAAAATGATAAGCTTAACTTTTTGCAATAGAAGAAAATAAAACAAATTAATAGAGCTTACCGTGGGCGGCGATAGATTCATTGCTGAAGCTCTACGTTCTTGTGGGCCGATGCTAGAATGTCGTCGTATTGGCAATCCGCCTCCAGGTGTCCCACCTTAACGTTTATAAATAAAGTTAAAGTTTTTAGAACATAAATGTCAATTAAATTCTTTAGTTGTTGTATAAAAATAATTTACCGGGTGACGACGCACAAGACGGAGCTATTCTTATTTTAGGTGTCATCAACGTGTTATCAGATAAACGACGGTTAGGGAATGCAGCATTTGCTACACGAAGATAGTTGCTATCTGGTGATGATGGTCCACCACCAAACCACCAACTTCCCAACATACCTGACCCTATAAAAATTTTCATTATTTTTTCTATTGTTGTGTTAAATGGTTTGTTAACATAGCAAAGCTTTGGTATGACATGCTTTTTACTTTAATGTTCATTGTTAGAAGACAACATAACATTCATATCTTAAACTGTTATGAAAAAGCCAAAAATATTTCGAAGAAAAAGTTCATTGTGTAATAAAAAATTTGAAATGTTGGCAAATAATGAGTAAGCATAATTAATTACTTATGGAACCTGTTGAGTTCTTTCTCGCCATATCTTCTGCACTAGACGTTTTTCGCTGATCGATTCGCAGATTAGGGATATTAAAAGGTGGAACGTGCATATTATCTGATGAAAATTGATGGCGCAAAGGACGATGACGTTCTGGGGAAGGCAGAGATAAATTATCCAATTTCAATTTATTGCGTTGTTGCCTGTCGATACAATCGAGCATTTCTTGAAGTACCTTTAAACAAAGAAAACATTCTCTCTATTATAGCCTAGATTATTATCTATTTATACTCACTTCAAGGAGAATCATAAACTGTTCCAAATTCAATGATGGATTAACTGTTTGTGGAACAAGCGATGGAAGAACACGCGTTGCCATCATGTTCACAGATAAACCGTATTTCTTATCGCTCAACATAATTCTATAAATGTCTGAAGGGTTTAATTTGAAGGAAAAAAATGTTTTCATTAGATTCATCAATATTATATAAGTTTATGTTGCCTTGATTTCCGATATGTTTATAAATAATCATTTAGTAATACGATTTTTTTTCAAGGTAGATTCACAGCTTTTTATTAATCATACCGAGTAATGGTTAATAATTGACGTTGTCACAATTTAATAAAGTTGAATTTTACCATTTTCCATCGTAATTTTCCGCTCAATTAGTATTTCTCCCTTAGGATTTTATTGGTCTTGCGGAAACTTCAAAGTGAAATTAAATTTGCTCAATTTATTCCCTCAGTTTCTTTCCTTATTCTGGGTGAAACAAAAAAAAACTTTTCGGAACGAGTTTGTGATCCCAAAATTTTCGATTTTTTTTTGTTGTCGAACAAGATTTCGTTAAATTTTTCTTTCCTTCATCTGTTATAGAAAATGAAAACTGGAAGACCAAATTCATGTCCCAAGCCCTGTTTAGAATCAAATTTCCATTTGAATTGAAAGCCTTAAACTGATTTATGTGACATTCCCATATATCGTTCGACTTTATTTTATTGTTATTTAAATATTCCCTATTCGTTCCTAGCTTTCATCTTTCACCTAATCTTCGTAGGTACGTAAGATTCAAGTTTTAGCTTTGGGATATACAAGGAGCATGTTTATAGAAGAAGCAGGGAAATTTTAATTTTTCTTCAGTTTTCCTTTTACTTGTATGCATGAATATTTGTTGATAAGAACGCAAGACACGCATTGATAACTTTTTTTTTCTTTTATCTTATTGCCGAAGATAAGTTAGTTCACAATGCAGAAAAGCCAAATTTGTTCTCATTTTTTGATAAAGTTACAAATCACGAAACAAATTTATTGATTCCGGAACATAACGACCTCAAATTTATCAATTGGTTGAAAGTAACGGGGAAAATATCGATCAATATCTACATATCTACATATATGTATTAATCTCAATACATTTTATTCACTCCACTTTCATATTTTCTTTGGAAGGGAAATTTGGGGCTTTATCATTTTTTTTCATCGTGATTTTCTACTTTTCACTTTATTTTTACTTGTAGCGGTATTCATCCAGCGACTTCTACCAAGCTGCTTAGATATATGGAAAAAAAATTTGAAAACATTTGAAAGGCTTGAATTGAAGAAAACCTTATGTAAATTCTTGAGAATCTTTTATTATTTCATAGCAAAAAGCTAAATCAATATTTGGTTTAAGAGTACGTATTCTTCTTTCAAAACCGTCTAATGTTTTTCCGGTGAGTGAATATCTAAAAGACGTTAAACACTGGGAGTGAAAATTGAAGCAAAAAAATGAAAATTGTACTCTTGACATTCATTTACATAATAATATCCTCTCGATATCAGCCCTCTTCCAGTTCAGTGACAAGTAATGAATTTTAAATGAGATTCCAAATATGTACGTTTATGAGCTATTCAAATCTCGTTTAATTCTGAACCTTTTAAGAAACAGTTTACAATATTAAATTTTGATGATTTTCCTTATTCTTGCCAATCAAAACATTTTTTATTTCTTTCCTAACTTTATTCATTCGTAGTACTTTTAAGCTTTCAAACATTTTTTTGTCCCGGGTGTCTTTTGTATTTAATGAATGATAAGATGAATTTTTTATCGGGATTTATATTTAGATTGATGAAAAAGTTGGAAGTGATTTGAGTAAGCAAAAAAAAGTTTTTTTATCTAAAACCAATTAATTTTTAAATCTCTTAGATTAAATTTCTAGTGATATGCCAACAATCTCTTGACAGTAGCTCATGATAAAAAAGCTTATATACTCATTCCGTATTTTCGTTGTGACAGGAAGTAAGAAAGCAAAAATAATTTCCTTTTCCTTTAAAGTTTAAAAATATCTTTATAATGTAGAAAATTTCTTAGAAACTTTCAGCCCATTTTGACTAATGATGTTAAGAAAGAAAACTGACTCAATTTTTATTCTTAGAGTTCGCTACATAAAACATAATTAGATATTTGATGATGAACATAAAATGTTGATAGATATTCATTTATTTACTAACCAAAATAATTTAAATTTAATGACTTAAAAGTTTTTATGAAAAAGTTTCATTTGGCAGATTTTTAGATAATTATAATTAAAAGAACATGAAAAGATACTTACGGACAACGCGTAGAATAATTTCAGGATCAGAAAGTCGAATCTCGTACAGCATTGGAAGAACTTCATCGATAATTTGTGACTTATCAAGTTTGTCCAGAATTCTCTCAACACATTGGAGAACATTTGCCATGATTTTCAAATCGCTCTGATTTTTCTCGAAAACTGTTTTAATTTTAGGTAAAACCATTCTTCTTATCGAGAGCTCATCGACGTATTCGTAAACATTTGCAACAGCCACTAAAGCCGCACTCTGAATTTGCATTGTGTTGCTTTCGAATGAGTTGAATAGCAGAGGCAAAACCTCAGATCGAATGTCATTCTGTGGTGTTTTTTCGAGGATTATATGCAGGTTCTCGAGAAGCGTAACAGTTGCTTGAATAGATTTAGGGGATGCAAATACCATTCTATGTAAATAAGTTCAAAAATTATGTTACATCAAGTTATATGCGTAAAACATTTTCTTCAACATTACTTGAAAGTTGGCAATATAACTTGTTCATATTCGTTAAGAGTGGCTTCTTGCACCATTGCTAATGCTGGTTGAAGCACGGCAGCTAACACCTCAGCTGCTCTCATCTCTTGCTGTAAGCATGGCCAAACATGCTGCCACCATAGTTTCTACAACACATAGCGTTCAAAAGAATAATAATCGTGAAACATTTGCTCTATTAAAAATATATACATTTGTACAGAAAATTGTTGTTCTTACTCATTAAAAAGGACTTAAGTTAAATTGAGAAAACTTGTCAAAAGTTTTTATCACAAAATTAGGGAGCCACCAAGTCATTAAAGCTACAAGTCACATAAAAACAGACTTTAGGTCTTTGAAATGGGTTTGCAAGCTCTGAAATATTTTCGCCCAAGTCATAACTCGAAAGAAAAAGCCAACATTGACTGTAAGTACTGAGTGAGAATATTAGATTGTTAAAATGATGTATAGATATTTATAAAAATGGACATTTCAGAGCCGCAGTTTCGAATATTTTTAGAGGTTTTATGATGAAATTTAATGTTCTCATGAATTGATGCAACATTTATTGTCATAAATGAATCCTACGCATTTTATTTAAATTAAGTACAAGAAAATTTAAATTTCATTGGGAATAAAAGCAAATGAAACTTTGAATTTAATTTACTTATGCACAATAAAGCGAAAGCTTTACAAAATTTATCATCAATACATACTCGTGGAATAAATGGAAGAGCATCTTTCAATGTACTGCGATAGAAGTGAGCTTTTTGTGTCGGGTCTTTCATGTTAATAACGTCGAGAAACTGTAAAGCATGCACAGCAGGATCGCTGAAACGAAATAATTACATAGAATGTTGAGCCAGTAGCGTTGTACAACACGAAAATTTAATTAAAAAATAGGTTGTTCTGAATATGATAAATATGTATTGCCCTCAATCATGATTCTTAATGTGTTTACACTGTTGAACATTTCATCTAAGGAAAAATCTTCAAGTCATCAACATTTCTTTTCAAAAAGAATCTAAAATCAAAAAGAATATTTTTCTTCTATCAATTCCATATTTCCATTTAGGAAATGTTTTTTCTTGATATATTTTTATTTCCGGGAAAATCTTTTCATCTTTGAAGTTTTCCTAAGTTACATATAATTTTCTTTAAGTTTAATCTCAATTCAAATATAAATAAACAGAAAATTGAAGTCATCTTGAAACATTTAGTCAAGACCTAAGTCGAGAAACCCAAAAAAAGTTTTTATATTCGAGACAAAGATTCAAAATGTTTTACAATGTTATAGCTTGTGCCTATTGAAATAATTTGAAAGTATTCAGAATTTATTGTTTAATGTTTTCATGCTTTTTCTATCTTAGATATCTCGAACGTTTATCTTTAAATTGAACACAATTTTTGGGTATCTCGGAAATGCCTTTTACTCCAATTTTATATCCTGGTTTCGTTAGTATTAAAAACCTTTTTCATTCCCAAAATTAGGATTTAAGTCACACAAAAGTTGGAAAAGGATATAAGCGAAATCGTTCTCGTAACGTTGCTGCATGTGTCTTTATTGTTCTTTATTTTTTATTAAACGTAACAAACCTTAAATTTAAAAACATAAAACATACCTAAAATATTTTATGAGCTGCAAAAGCTGAGCGGTGGGCCTTGGTCCCGGTTGTTTATTTACTAATCTAGATGTTGCTTCTTGCAATGGTATTGGTATTCGTGGTAGCATATTACGAACAGTCTCGTCAAGCTATTTATAGGAAATTGAAAGCATGAACATTGATTTTTTTTTTGTAAGCAAGGGTTTCGACACATATTTACATTTCGTATCTTTATTTTAATCATTCTTTTTAAAAGCTTTTTTATTTACATTTGACTATAAAGCTATTAGAAACCAAAATAAAAATGCAACATTGTATCAAACCTTAATGTTCAATTAGTGTCACTAACTTTCTAATGTTTTAAATTGTAAGTGATAGATAAATCTTTTCTTACCATTTCTAGTTGCTTTATGTAAGCTGATGGTGAGTTTTGTGCTTGAATTAATGGTTTTCCATTGTTGAAAATCGAACAAATCACCATCCCTAATGAGAACATGTCGCTTAATATGCTACAGTTGGAGTTAACTTGTATTTCAGGAGCTGTTAAGAAAAAAACATCTGATCAACTTTCGATAAAATTGATTCAATTAGTAAATTTCGATAATCTCTTGTAAAACGGCGATTGCTAAGGCGCCCTGAAGCTACTACGTGAGAAAAATCTTGATTAGGATATCTTTACGTAACAATGAACTGAATTGAAATTTCATCACTTTATTTGAAGATTGAATAGATTTAATGAGCTTACAGCAAATTGTTTTTTTCTTCTGAATTTTTAAAAGCTTCAAGAAGATAACATCGCACTATGAAATTGAATAAATTTTATGATATTCTTTGTCAACATATATTACTATTATTTGAAAGAATATTTCACAAATGCTTCTCATTTCCTTATCAGATAATTTTTATTATATACCAAAAATTCCGATACATATCTGAGCTTTTTAATGAATAAATTGAAATAACTTTAAGGGAGATATCAAAACTTAAGGACTGAATAAAATGATTTGAATTTGATCAAAATGATCATTCGGTTCTCAATATATAAAAGCTTCAATACTTCTCTATTCACTTACCCATGTAATCGAGATTTGGTTGTGCCATTTTAGACAACCTTGTACTCCATGGCTGACAGATGACAGGTTCAACAGCATCCGATTCGTGACAACGCTCTGTTGAGGATACATAAATAAATTACATATATTTGTGTTCATTTGAAATATGAAAACCTCTTTAAATAGCATGATATAATTTACCAATAAACTCGAAGCCTGCCAACTTCCAAGTTCCTTTTCTTGTCACTAATATTGACGAGGGAGAAACATTCTTATGAATCATTTGACCCGAATAGTGAAGGAAAGATAAAGCTTCCGTTATCTGTTAGAAATTGAATTTTAACAAGAATGAAAATAAGATTAATGTCACTCACGAGAACTTATTATACAGAGTTATAATCATAGGCGTATAGCAGCACTAGAAGTTTTTGTTCTATTAAAGTTACCAAAAGTTGAAAAACCAAGGATTTAAAGAAGATACAAAATTTATATCAAAAAAAAGTTAACGTTGAGATCTTATTCAGTATGAGACAGACATTTCCGGAAGGTGAAAAAGGCTAAACTTCCTTCCGCTAAGTTGAACACATTACATATGTACATCCACTTACGAATCCGTAAATAATTTTCTATATTTTCTAAATCATTAGTCAAGAGAAATTTATTTATCAAGAGAATTGCTGCTACATATGTGGGAGCGTAACTTCCAAATTCTTTACATCATGAAATTCCTTCTAAATGATTGTAAAGAATGACTTAATTTTACATCCATAAACTTCATACGTAACGATTGAAAAGTTTACGGCTCGAAAGAGTTACGACCTAATGATTGCAGATGTAAAATCTCACGTTTGTTCTCGAAGTTTCAACTCATGACATCTTTCTAATCTACCATATTTAAAAGAAAAGCCCTTCAAGAACGAAACTTTTCTCACATGCTTACTTAAATATTTAATATTCAACATCACAACATGAAAAGTTAAGTTTACCTGCAAAATCCCATATTTCAATTCAATATCCAAAAAGTTATATTCTGTTGCATGAGCAGGTCGCTGGGGCATTTGGGGTTGATTTGCTTGGGATGCTCCCGTCGTTGGTGTTGGAAAAGTTACATCCTAAAAGTTATCATTATCTTATAAATATAAAAGTCTCAAGGAGCCCATAAAATAATATTGACTCACATAAAAAGCTAAAATATTTGCTAAACTAGCTAAAACGGGTTCGGTTGCAAAAGCTAATGTTTCGGGACATTCCTCAACTGTATGGATTATTTGTAGAATCTGAAAAACAACAGAGCCTTTGTTGACATTCACTTTTACGATTTCACTCGCTGTATCTGTCTATTTACCTTCGGATGGCGGAAACGCTCTAGATGCTTGACTGACGTTCGCAAAAGTTCCGTCACTGTTTCCTTTCTCTTTGGTTTGTGCAACTTTTCAGCACAACGCTTTTCAAAAAGGAACACAGAACATTCCTGAAAAATAACAATTTTTATCCCCCATTTTTACCTTTTCATTCTCTCCCAACAATGAAACATATAAATTAAATTAAAACTTATTTCATTTGAAGCTACATGCGTATTGAAAACTTCTTCGAAGTCAGGAAATCTAAGCTCAACTTTCGATAAGTAGATAATAGATTTTTTCATGTTATTAAAGAGCAAGTTGAGATTTAGCGGAGGATTTTCTTATTATAACAATGCTTTAAGTTAGGCAGTAAATCTCTCATACGTCCAACTTTTTCTAGGCTAGCATGACAGAATGATGAAAACGAATTGAATTTCATTTTTAATGTAGCAGAAATATGAAAATATGCTGCAAAAATAGACGTAGGAATATAAAACCGTATCATAACATAACAGAATCTGGGCATATAAGTTAAACATGACATTTCATTTTATCTAACTTTTAGGTGAATGAAGATCTACATGGGAAGTGACTAAGCTTAATTCACAATGTTTCATGAAAAGATATGAAAAGGAAAACCTTCTTTAATATCATGGAAATAAATTTAAATATATTTCAAATAGTAATCATTAAATTAAGAAGTTAAATAAAGTAAGAAATTTTCTTCCACATCGTGGTAAATGCTCATGAATTATAAAAATGGTAAGATAATAAAAGTTGGAACGAATAAAATTGACTCTGTTGAATATTTTCATTTTATCTCTTTTCAAAAAAAAAAACAAAGTAGGTAATCGACTTTCACTTTTGAGATGGAAATAAAATTTATTTTCAGGAATTTGAGAGAAGTCGACTATTTGAACCTAAAGAAACAAGAAAACCTTTTTTAACTTGTTGCTTTAGCTTTCGATGCATGCTTTCATTGAAATGGTTGAAAAATTTCCAAAGGGATATTGAGGACTTTTTTTAAAAGGAAAGTATTCAACCGCACCTGTTTTATTCAGGTTTTTGCTTCTGTAACTTTTCACTTAGATATTTTTTATATTGACAGTTTTCCCTTTGATTTTCTTTACACGATAAGGTTCAAACTGTTCACCAACGTGATGATTTGAAACCCGAAAGTGATAACCATTTGTAGATGGCTAGTTTAACAACCAAGAGTAAAATTTATAGCCAAACTCAGGAAGTACCCTAACACATTATACATATTTATGATGCTTACACATGCTGCAAATGATTGATGGGTGATGATTAGGAAAAGTATGTGAATCACATAATTCACGTGTGTTTATATCTCGTGAAAAAAAGCTTAGAAGCTTCATAGAAAAGAGGAAAATAATCTTACCTTTCCATCGCTCTTACGATATGCGTCGTGTACTTTCCAAATCAATTCAGGTCCAGCACAAGCAACAGGTTTACCGATTTCAAAATATTGGGTAATGGGATTGGCATCGATGGGATTCTGTGGTGCTTGGTTTCCACTTTTAAATTTGGAAAACATGGTGGCCGCAGGCATCACATTGGATTTAATTAAATGATACAGGTTAACGTAATTTTTATTATTATTTTCCACTTTTGTTTCTTTTAATTAACTACAACTTAATCGAGAACTTAATTCCTTTTGATATTATAAATATGATATCACAATGTAGTATTTTCTACACACTCTTTGTTTAGATATATTTTTCTTCAATGTTATTTGCTTCACTTCTCCTGAGCACTCCTATAAAACTTGTATTTTCAAAAAATGATGATCGACGAGTTATAGTATGTTGTAAATTCATCACAGAATTGAGTTAAAATTATTTCCATTTCCTTTAAAAAATATATCATAATCAGAAAAAAAGTCGATTAATTATTTTGTCGAATTATTTATAGATTTTTATATTAAAATAATCTCATAATCGATTAGATATGATTTTTCAGCTCCTTTTGTAAGTATATTTAGTTGCTGGAAATGATTGAAAGTAATCACTTTAGTTTATTATTTTGCTGTTGGGAGAGCCCTGAATTTTATTTATAGAAATCTGTGCACATATTTAATGTATATAAAAAAATGATTTCATCATTAAACATTAGAATTATTCTATATTGTATATCATTATGTTTATAGCTCTATTCAACATGTTGAATTCTATCCCATTGCACCACACTTAGAAGTTTGAAAAGTGTAATCTTGATTATGTTTCAATTTAGCATACCAACCGCTGATTAATTTTCTAATCAATAATTTAACTTCCAAACTCCTTTAAATATGTAGCTTTAGCAACCAGTTAGATAAACACATATATTTGAAGAAACAATATGAATTTAATATAATCGTTCAAGGTCATGCATAATGTTATGATGTATCGAAGTGGTTAGGTTCAATTTAAAATTTTCTTTTATCTATTTATTTGTTTTTATCGACATTTTCTTTTCACTTCCAAGCAACTTGAGTTGGGATTTTCGTTAAATATTTTTCTGAGCAATTCTTTTTTGTCAACTCATCACTTTACGACAATTTATTATCTTTAAACTCATTGTACAACACAAATAAAAAGTTAAATGAAGATCCTTGTTTATTATGAAATTTAAGGAAATGTAGAAAAAAAGAACGACAATCGAGGGTTGAATTATGAAAACATAATAGGGAAAGATTTTCTGAGTTCAATTATCTCAATCTTCATTGAACGATGAATAAAAAATTATTAAAAATAATCACCCAATAAATTAAAATGCTTTCAATATTTAAAAACCAGAAAAGATGTTTTGGATTGATAGAACAAAGTAAAGGTTTTGAAGGTGACCTAATATATTTTTCCTTATTTTTCCAAATTCAGTATTAAAGTATTATCTATCTGGAAAACTTGAAAATTTTAAAACATGTTTACCGATTTCTTTTTTCACTTCTTTATTCCCCGGAATTCACTTGTAGACTGAAAATTTACAATGAGCTTTCCGTGGGAAAGTGCAAAATATCAGGGGAAGTTTTTCGAACATTTAAGGGGAAAATATATTTTTATTCTATGAATCCCGCTGTGTAATATTTAGTCGAGAGTGAACTATCTTAAGGCAACAAGTTTCTTCGTCTTTGTTAAAAGATATTAAACATACTTACGTATACATTTTATATATCATACATAATATTGTGGAAATCTTTACTGCTTGAGTTGCTCACAAGCAATTATGCAATTATGACAAGTATGACAAGTATGACAACGACATGGCACATAATGAAATTTCTCGCCTTATCTACGATCGGAAACGTTCAAGGTTATCTCAATATAATGACTGAACTAGATTGTTCATGTACGATTACATGGTAGATAACAATTAGGTATGTTTGGGGGTTTGTTTTCTTTTGTGGATGAAATTGTCCTCAATATTTAATTGTATCTCAAAAAACCATTTCTCGTACCATGACTAAGAAGAAGATTTCCCAATAGCTTCAATCTATGTAAGAAACGAGAAAGAAGTGCTTTTTTCATAATAATTTATGAATAAACCATGTTTGTATAATTAATTATTTACTTTTTCTCTAAACATTGGTTTTTGCCGCTGGAATTAATCAACGATAAAAGCAAGAAAACGATAAAAGCTTTTAAAGCCGAAAAGGAAATTCATTAAATTCAAATTGATTAATGTTTGTAAGCGTTCAAGAATGAATGAAATTTTTTGTGTACAGGATTGCTTTTTTTATACTTTGTAGATACCTAAGCAGAGTTGTTTTGTATTTTGAGGATGTCAACAAAATAAATGTTTCCATCAACCCTTGAAATTATTGATTAAAGCACTTGACTAAATTAATAAAAAACTTGTTTGTACTAAAGAAAATTTAAAGGCGATAAGAATACATTTTCATGGTTTAGAGCTTTGCTACATAGGAAAGATAATCTGTTGTCATAACAGATTGAAATTCAGGTCTTGTCAACATCACTCTGTAAACGGTCAAAATAGCAAAAACATGTAGGCACCTTTAATAATAAAATTTAGCTGTTTCACTGGAAATTATTTCTGTTTATTAATCAATAAATCATCGTACAAAAATTATTAAAAATATCAACGCCAATCACCATTTTGAAAACTGAGTAACTGTGATGCTAACTAATATTATGCGGTTGCAGATAAGTCTGACCCTAAGTATCTGTTTATGTAACATAACTTAAAAAAAATTAATAATTAATGAAGGAAATTAATCATTTATATAAGAAACGAAGGGATTAAGTAATTTATGTAGATAATTATAAAAACTTTTATTTCAAACTTCTCTCATCTTAGAACTTTTAAAGCTGAACATAAAATAAAATCGGTAAAGTTGTTTAAATTTATTAGTATTTTTCTATCTGTGGCCTTCTGGCCTAGATATTGACCATGAAGGAACGATAACAAGCATTCCTCTTCTCTTTTTTTAACTTGTTACTTTTTCCCATTGAGTTATGTTTTGAAACTTTTCGACCTGTTGAATAAAACTTGTTGCGAATGTGATGAAGTGAGAACTCAAGGTTTTCACGATTCTGCGCAATATTATTCGAACATGTTCTCAAGAGCCAAAAGAAAGTGAGGTGGGGGAGAAAAAGGAAAACATTCGTTAGCTGAATATATATTTTCCAGGTGATTGCTCTCATGCAGAAAATTACATTTTTCCTTTCTCAATCTCTTCATGTCGGAATCAATTCCCACATTATAAATTTTATTCATTCTTGAAATTCCCACATTTTATTCTTTCTTTTATTATTGTGATGCTAGTTTTCTGAGGATTTCCTTTACATGTTATATTGCCACAACAGAATTAACAAATAAACGTTCTGATTACGGTTGTAGTTCTTGTAAACATGCACAAGTTACATCATTTGATTCTAATTCATGTATACGAGTGAATGTCATACATTTTTTTATAATCATAGATAATTCAAGTGAATCATGAAACTGAATTATTCTTTTAAGTTTCTCATATATTTGTTTAATTTTCTCTGGAAATGTTAAAGGTAATATTAGACTTTACTTTAAAAACTTACCTTGAACTGTAGATAGATAGTTAAAACTAAAAACATAGTCAATGTTATTATGTTTCGTGATTGAAAATTTTATTATAAATATTAAATCTTGTTTTCAGTACACGGACACTTAAACTTATGTTTTTCTTTCAGCCATTCAGTGCTTTCTTTAATCTCTTGATCAACATCATTATTGAAACAAAAGCTCAGGATGCAAGAGTTCTTTGAGAGGCATTCCAGGAGATAAATCTTTAAAATTTATTCCGTATTTTCCAGTGGCAAAATCCCATTTAATAGATATTCGAAAGGAAAATTCAATGGATTAATTGATGTGTGTTGAGTGATTTTTGCTAATTCAACTATCTTATGATGAGATTCTTCAGTGAAGCCGGCACTAATTTTGGACTTAAGCTCTTGCATAAACTCTGGTGTACTATCATGTTCTATTTGATCCTTAAGCATTTCGAAAGTATCGAACAAAACTTTTCTTGTCTCGTCATTTAGATCAGTTGTGTCTGGTAAGCCACACACAGCAGAATATAGAAATCTATTGAGTGCTCTGTTAGGAAGAGATTTCATGAATTTAGTAGATTGACACAGGATTTTAATTTTAATATAAATAATTTTAATTATATTTTTATTATTTAAGACATAAACTCACTTGAAATTGACGTTGTTTGTAAACGTGTCATGTGGAATATTATCAGACTCAGACATTAGTTTCATGACAAACGGAAGTTCTTGCGGCTTCTTTTTCCCAGATATCTTCGACATGAATCTCGCAAACTCAAAAATTTCCTTGTCATCTTGATTTACTTTCATTGACTCTTCCACTTTCTTTTGAATATCGATTGATAAATTGTTTACATATTCAATAATCCTTTTTTCTGGATAATCATAAAGGCAACGATTTCTGAAAAAAACAATAACAATAATTTAAAAATGTAGGCATTGAAGCTTTTTTATTAGTTTACGTTTTAATTTTATCTATATTGTCCGGCTCTCCATTGTTTATTTTCAATGCTTTTTCTAAATTCTTCTTGAAAGCTTTATCACAATATTTTCTTGTCACTTTTCCACTTTTAGATTTATGTATGTCAGGTTTATATCTAGAATCCATCTTCAAATCTGTTTAATTAATGGTTTTTTTTAAAACTTTTCGTGTTGCGGCGAACAAATTGTTTGGAAGGTCAAATCCACGCAAGTCGTGTACGACTACAGAATGCTGAAGCGAATTCAATTTTGGCGATAAATTCAAAAGCAACATCTCATGCTCAGACTATTCAAATAGATCATATTGTAAATAAACCTTCAATGAAGTACTAAAAACAGCACACTCGGAAATGTGTGAAAAGCTTGGCGTTGAGACTTTTCTCAATACTAGGTTTTTTATCAAAATAACATTAGAAAGTAGAACAAATGAGATAAGAAAATTTCAAGAAACATTTCAACATTTTTAGAGTCTACCTACTTATTATGGTGATTTTAAAATTTTATCACTTTTAAGGAAGTAGGTTTTTCTCTTTTTTCGATCATTTCTGTCTGACGAAAACAATTAAAATTTGTTGTACGAAAATACATAAGTAATATTAAGTGTCGTTTTTATTTACTTGTTTTCAGAATGAGAGAAAACAAGTTCTGTGTTTTTTGTTGAGTCAGTTCTAAGTGGTTAATCATAGGCGATGGTTTTACATTAAATCGGTTTTTACTTGTTTTTTCGCGCTCTTCTCTCAAATTTTGATATGATTTTCTGATTAAGCTTGAAGTGTCAATTTTACATGTCTAAGTTTAATGAATGTTTTGGTAACTTGAGAGTAATATTTGAGAAAATCATCCAGAATGTTTGTACAAAGTATCTGAAACTGTGTAGGTATAAAGGTGTTCAAACACAGTGAAACTTCAAGAACTTTAAAGCAATAAACACAACAAAATACTGAAGCAAAAATATCAAAGAAGTAATTTTTTCGTTGTAAGTGATTCTTTGCAATCCGTTCTAGATTGTGAAAAAGTATGAAATTGAATTGAGGAAATTTTGATGTTTGTGATGTCTAGTTTAAATTTCAAAGCAGAAGAAAAATTAAAATATTTAATGGATAATTCAAATGACTCCAAAGCAATAAAAGATCATTCAAGCTTATGTGATTCATCAACACATACGAACTCATCAGAAAATTACTCTCAACAATGCAAAAATAATGATGATGATTTTGAAAGTGAATCTTCAACAGTTTATGATTCCGATACTGAACAGCTAGAAATTGACTCAGTTCCAAAAGTATGTCAGGTTTATGATGACGAAAAAAATATTTCACAATTTGGAAATGTCATAATCATTGATCAAAAGGAAGAAAATAATAAAACAAGCCCTAAATTCGAATCAGTTTCTATTCATAATTCATCTGACATCCAGATTGGAAACAAAACCTTTTATAATGGGCCAGTAACAATTAAACAGTTCTTAGTAGACGACAAAAACAACAAGTGGGTAGAAAATCAAAACTTTGACAACAAATCTGAGCTATCTTTAGAAGGAATAATAAATAAGGGATATGTTGGTGAGAATTTCAAAAAGATTGTAAAATAATCTGAACAAATAAATGATATCACTTCTCAGTTTCGCAGAATAATGTGATTGAATCGCCTCTCACAAAAGACAAACATAATAAATGTGGAAATGAAATTTTAAAACTCAGAGAGTCTGGGCTTTATCGCAAGAATGTTTATTTAATATTATTAACAGCGATTTGCTCTATGATTGGAATAATCTTGCTTAGATTTTATGTCATGAAAGGAGAAGATCTTAAACATGGAATTGTTTTGGGTGACGGTGACGATTCAAGAAAAAATATTGCAATTAATTCCACCATAGGATCAGATTTACTGCTTGGAAATGTGCTAAGAATGATATCAAGAGATGAATGGCTTGCGCAGCCAGCGAACAACGAATTGTCAAATTTAATTTTACCAGCGAAAAGAGTTATTATAGCACATACAGCTACAGAACCATGCGACACTCAGGTACATCATAAAATAAATTTGAATAAGTTGTTAAAATAATATTGCGTCTTTTTCCAGGCATCGTGTACATTGAGAACTCGATATATTCAAACCTTTCACATGGAAAGTAGGAGTTGGGATGATATTGCATATAATTTTCTCATTGGTGGTGATGGTGCTGTATACGAAGGCCGTGGATGGGACAAACAAGGAGCGCATACAAAAGGTTTACACGCTTCATAAATAATTCTCACATAAATATATCGAAGATGAATTTAAATTTCTGTTTCAGGTTATAACGTTGGAAGCATAGGAGTTGCATACATTGGAACATTCACCAAGAAACTTCCAAATGAGAAGCAAATTCATGCAGGTTTCTTACTTTTTAAAGAAGGTGTTCGATTAAAAAAACTTCTTCCTGATTACAAAATATATGCTCATCGTCAGTTGATTCCATCGGAAAGTCCAGGAGCTGCATTCTATGAGATCATTAAAAAATGGGATCATTGGGCATCAGATGCTCCTGAAATACTATAAAAAATTAGAATAGTAGTAACAAAAATCAACTTGAGTTTAATCAATGAACTTACAATTCGATAAATATGTGATAAATACATTTCTTTTCTTACTTAAATATATAAGCTATCAGTTGTAAATACATTTGCGAATATTGATGGATTGAAACGTTCCGAAATTCTCAATAAATTTGATAAGAACTACATTGGTATATCCAGATGTTGAGACTTTTTTATTTTCAGTGATCTATATAAAAATCTGATTTTTGATTCCTTGGATAATCGATCGATTCAACTTTTGAAAGTATATTTTATGAAATTAAATTGGTTTTCAAAATATTCTCAAATTATTCTTAAATTCAAATCCAAACCTCTGCCGTAGACTTTCAAGTCTTATCGTTTAATCGATAATAAACTTGATAGCTTCCACTCTCACAATACAATTGATAAAACCATTGTACTTACTTTCAATTCAGTCATGTATTTGAATTGAAATAAGCTGCATTCATATTTTTAATTCTTTCATAAGTTAAGATTGAAACAAACAATTAATAATGGCATATTTAAATTCAGATTCAAATTCAATAAAAGATATTGAATCACATTGGAGGCAACCGAGTGAAATATTTGATAATTTTTTTGACTCGATAAGTAATTATTCAGAGTCAACTGTAGCAAATTCAGAGTTCGTTGCAAATCAAATTCGTAAGTTTGAGAACGATCAAACTCTTCCATCACAAAAGGAATTAAATAAACCACAAACAGTCTTCAACTTGCACATTGATAAATTTGTCATTGATGGAAATAAGGACGGAGGTAATAAACACGATTTTTTTAATAAAAAAATTATTTTAATACACTAATCTCTTATCTACAAAGGTAGTTTGAATGCTGGAAAAAATTCATCGACAGAAGCAGTTAATATAAAATTCAAAACTTTTGACACTCTGAAAAAGAGTCAAACCAAAAAATCTCCCATTCAATTTGTTAAGGCATTCTTTTCAAATCGTTACATCGCAATATCAGTTTTTCTTCTGCTTGTTCTAATGATAGCAACATCCACGTCATTTCTTTTACTGTCCAAAGATGATTCCGAGTCAACAACAACAACGACATCAACCTCGACCACAACCACACAAAGTTCAACTCAATCAACATCAACAGCAGAAGAACCCACTTCAACTTCAGAAAGTTCATCATCCGATGATCCAACGACCACTACAATATCAACATCAACAACAACTACGACAAGAACAACTACATCTGAACCAGAATTTGAGCTTAATATAATTAAACGAAGCACATGGTCAGAGGAAGGACTTGGAATTCAGGGAAAATATAAACAAATTTCCCCTCTATCAAAAATCATAATATTGAATACCAAATCAAATGATTACACTCATTTTGTATGCATAAAATTAGCTTTTATTATCTTCATATTAATTTCGAAATCTCAAATTTCAGATGTCATCTACAGAGTTTTTAATAGATCACCAACAAAATTCTTATCCAGAATACGATGATTTGAAAGAAAATTTTATTGTTGCATTAGATGGGACAATTTATGAAGGAAGAGGTTTTTCACATGAGGGACAGACAACATTTGATTCTTTAACATCATATAATAACAAAGCTGTCGCAATTAACTTTCTTTTGACTGAAGATGATCAAACACTCAACTCTATACAAGAAAAAGCATTTTGTAAATTTCTTGAAGAATCGATTTCAACCGGATCTGTGAAGGAAAACGCAACAATTTTCCATCATTCATCGCTTTTGAAATCTTACTTTGAGACATTTGAAATGCCAAATCTGGATTGTAGTCAACTTGAAAATGTAGAGTGGAAAAAATGTAAGTTTTGATTTATTGATAACGAGTGTTTTTAATCATGATTTTGTAGCTTTGAACATTTTCAAAAGACGAGACTGGAATGCATCCGAATTTCCTCCAGATTTTGAACCAAGTCTTCGAAGAAAAGCGACAAAGTTTCGTGTCACAAAAATGGAAGTAGATGAATCTGTTTGTGATTCAATGGTAATTAATATCTTTGAAATTTTATCATTTAAATTTCTAGGGATTCATTTCAATTTCCTAAAATTCAGGATTCTTGTTCAAATTTTATCAAAGATTTGCAAACATCTTATGAAAATGAATTTGATGATGTTCCTTACAATTTCGTGATTACCATAAACAATTTCATTTTTGAAGCATTAGGTTTCGATATAACATGTCGTAAGTAAACAACTAAAATTCAGTCAAAACTTGTCTTTAAATTTTTATTATTTAAATTATAGCTGGAAGTTACGAGAGTATTTGCATTTTATATGTTGGAAATGATATTTCAAATGAAATAATTGTTGGAAAAATTGCAGAATTTATCACATTTGCTATAGATTTAGAGAAATTATCTCGTAATTTTGAAATTACCTATGAGACATTAGATAATAATAATAATAAAAAAATAATTAATTAATAAAATTAGATTTTGAAGATATTTGAGAGATGTTTTTCTACTCCAATATGAGTTTCTAATCATAGCGAGATTCAAGGTAAGATTAAATTTATCTTGTCTTTATCTTGTATTAAATATGATCTTGTTACAAATTGAAAATGAAATTTAAGATTAACTTTCTGTGTGTAGATATGATTTTTGAAATGAGATGAAAAGAGAAAAAGTCTATCAATATTTCACTAACAAGTTCTGTATTTTAGTCGATGCACGTGTTCTATGTTGAACTTTTATTGTAAGCACGTTGCTTTACCGGCCAATATATTTAAATCTTTTGACAGTCAGACATAAAAGCGTTCATGATCCCAATTTAAGTCACAAGCTAACGCGATTTTTTTTGTTGACTTCAATTCGCTTCGATAATTATCTGCAAGTTTATTAAATTATTTTTTAAATAAAAGTTTTTAAAGCTATTTAAAATGGATAAATTAGATTTTATTGCTATTAAAGATATAAGAGGAAGCATGAAAAATATTAATGTCATGTTTATTGTATTGGAAGTAGTGGCAACGACAAAAACAAAAGAAAATCGAGAAGTTTATTCCTTTAAAGTCGCTGATCAGACGGCTTGCATCAACTGCTCAATTTGGGATGAACCGGGAAAGCTACTTCAACCTGGTGATATCGTACGCATGATGAAATGTTATTCACAAATTTGGAGAGGATGTTTGACCCTTTATTCTGGAAAATCTGGGGAAATCATAAGAGTTGGCGATTTTTGTATGATTTTTAACGAACAGCTGAACATGAGCGATCCATTGCCACTCCTTTTAAATACAGCACAACCAACCATACCAACTGTAAATAATGGAACAAACGGAAATGGAAGATCTCAGATTGGAAACTCATTAACTCCTCAAATATCAGCGCAGTCTCTTCCTTCAGTTGCATTAGCTAATAACAGTTCCACTAGTTCAACTGGTGATAATATAAAACCTAAAGTCACAAACAGTAATGCGAGGAGTTATGTCAGAAAACCACTCAACAAAAAATAGAAATTGAATTAAAACCTTCAATTAGATAAATAAACAAAAATAAATTTTTAAGACAAATTAAAATTGAAAACTTTTTATATTTTTTTCATTTAGGAATTTGGTTTCAGAAGACGGATAAGATTTTTCCTCTAATGCTTGAACTTCCTATTTTTTCACATATTTTTAAAAATTCCTTTTATTGAGAGTTTACCTACTTGGAAAAAGCAACGAACATTGAAGTCCTTGGTAAAGTTCAATCGGTACTTGAATCGATGTTTGAGCCAAATCAAACCCTGAACCCTTAAATAGCGTAGTAATTTTTATTTTCTTAAGTGTTCCCTTGAATTTTTTCCTGCAACAACGCATAATTGAAAAAAATTGTTTTCGATTTATTATAGATTAGTTTCAAGCTTCAAGATGGATTATGATAAATTAATCTGCAATTATAAAGATTGTTATAAAATTCTTAAAGAAACCGCTTATATAACATTCTGTTCTCATATATTCTGCAATGATCACGGTTGGTGGCAACCAATTTAAATAATGTCAAATTATATCTAAATTCGGTTCAATTTCTCCAAATCTTAGGACAAAAGTTGAAATCATGCCTCAGTAATGGCTGCTTCGCCTGTAAGGGAACCCTGATGGATCACCAAATACTTCATACGAACTTGAATGTTTCCGGTGACACCAAAAAGGTAATTTGAATAGGTTAATAAAATTTAACTTAAACTAGGCATTTCTCATTTATGGTTTATAATTTCGATTAAAAGCTCTTGTTATGTGGACTTAGTCCAAAAGTTATTCTAGAAGTTGCAAGTAGTGCGTTAGGTTTTTGGAGTCATCAAAAGAAACATGAGAATTTGGACTTGAAACGGCAGCTCGATCATTACAGGTTTGTTTGAAAAGAGAAAAATTGGGTAGTTTAAATTTTATAAAAATTTAATTCCACAAAATTTACAGAATGAAATTACAGACCCAAACTAAGCAACTTGATGAAAAAGATTCAAGAATCTTCAACCTTCTCAAGGATATTGAAAGAATTGAAAGTGAAAATCGTTTTCTGAAAGCTGATCTTGCTTCCAAAACCGAATGTATTCAAAAAGATCTAGAAAAGCAGAAAACGAAACGATCCCGTGTTGATGATCAATTTGAGATTTGAAGTAAAAACTACATTTAAATTAACTATGAAATCTTATTAAAATTAAAAAAATGTATTAAAAATTGTTCCATAAAATAAAACACATTTTCAAGAAATTCAAATTCATTAAGAACTGGGTACGACAGTGATAGCCATTTTTCACAAATAGGTATCTCATAACCAGTCAACTAAATTATTTTTTCCGCAATTCAAAACAAAATTGAAAATGCAGGGTCTAGGTAGTAAAGAAGGATTTTCGCTTCATCATCGGCTCTTTTGCTTCATTTTTCGCTTCATTACTTCATTTTCGCTTCCATAAACATTGAAAAATTGCCCGCCCGATTTTCATACAAAGTGGTAGCAAATAATTTGTCCGAAGCTGATCAGTTGTCCGAAGCTGATTTAACACTCTCCGCCTGAAACTAACTAAAGAACTTATTTATAAAAGAGAACACTTTGAAAGTGAAACACAACAAAATCAACTGAAAACATTTTCAGAATTTGTTATTAAAATATTTTTATTTGAATCATGTTAATTTAAACATAAACTTAGTATTATAATTAATCTACATCGTTTGTTTTGTTGTGACAATATAATATAGTGTAGTGAAAAACTGAAACAATTCTAAAAATCGGACGAAATTTAAAAACTTTCATAATGTCTAGCATCAAATCAAGGAAATCTCGATTTAATTCATTCGAGTTAAGTGATTCTGAACAATCAACTCAAAGTCTTACAAATATGATTGTTGATCTCCAAAAGTTTTTCCCATCGATGCCATTAGATTTCACAGAAATTGATTCAATGATAGAGAATTCAAAACAAGCAGTCAAAGAAGAAGAATTTCCGGATATACAAATCTACAATATAAAATTAATTAGTAATATTCGAGCTAACATGGTTTGCATTGAAGCATTAAAAAGTATAAGATCGGTGATGAAGGAAATAAGACAGAATGTGGCAGAGACAAATTGGGATCTCTTAGTGACGAATGGATTCAAAGTTCAGGCTTATCATTCATTTGTTTATACTCTAATGAAACTTATTGAAGTTGTACCTGATGATAAAATTAACAGAGACTTAGCATTTAATGCTGGCCGAACATATTTCATGCTTCTTGCCTTACCAGGAGCTAAACGATGCCTCATATGGGATGAAAGACTAGTTTTGGAATTCTTCAAACTTTTTGATTTTGAGCCATCAAGACAGGAAGATAAGCGCACGTCCTCTCATGATTATGACGACCGTTTTATAGAAATTCAAATCATCCAAATGCTCAATGAATGCCAAATTGTTTTCAACATTGTCTGTTTGAGTGACCAAGAAAATATCTTAGAGAAATATCTCGAGATGTTAAAGAGTACTCTGAGTAATTTCATGTCAAATACTACACAATCAGCTTATGACATTTTAATGAAGTGCTATGAAAATCTAGAAGCTTTATGTCTCTGGCCATTACCAGATAAAGAGATTGAAAAGGCAACTTATCTGATGTTTTGTAGGACATTAGAACTTCATTTCAAGACACCAAAAAATTTTAATCGACATTCCAATACAAAACATGGCGTGTCGATCTCGGAATTTAATCTTTATCTACTTAAAACTTATCCAGAAAAAACCAAAAACATAATATTAAAATTTATAAAATCGATTTTATCCAATCTCAATCATAAATTTGAAAGAGAACATTTTCAAAAGCTTTTGGATATAGCTGTGAAATATGAGCAAACAATTTATTACCAGTTTAATGAATCGATTGTCGACTACTTGGAGAAACTTGTTTTAGCTGCCGACCATCGACAAAGATTAAATGGAACAGAATTTTGCGGTAAAATGTTATTGAAAGGTACTCAGAATGATGGAAGTCAACAATTACTTCACATCAATGACATTCCTCGAGAAGTTTATTTAATTAAAATGCTTTTCGATAAAGTTTGCGACAAACAAGATAGTGTTAAACTAAAAGCATTGACATCAATTAAAGCAGCTTTATTAAATGGAAATGACAATTGCAAGAAGATTTTTGATGTTTTTTTAAAAAATAATTTAACAGAAGACAATCCAGAAATTGTAGAAATTCTCCAGGAATCATCGAGAGATTTTCAGAACAATTTATTGTCGCTTCTTCAGAGAAGTTCATCAACTTACATCAGAAGAACTTGTCTGGAAATTTTAGGTACGTAGTCAAATACAAAATTGTGAAAAATTTATTTAATAAGTTTTAATATTTTAGGACAAAACTGTGAAGAACATCTCAACAATGAAATCTTTTTTGAAACTTTGACAATGCTCAGTGACGATTCTTCATACCTGGTTAAGATTCAGCTTATTGAAGTTGTTAATTTCTTGATAGTCAAACATCCAAAGAATAAAAATATCCTCGAGGTATGGTTGGAAGTTATACTAAATTTAGCTAGAGATAATGACAACAAGATTGTTGATGCGTCTGTTAAGTCATTAACTGAATTGTTACAAAGAATAGAATCATTCGAAAATACTTTAAATGACTTGCATATGCTTCCTTGGACTATAATTCGATTGATAATGGCAAGAGGCAAGAGAAATGTTCTTAAAAATGCTATCAATAACGTAACAACAAAAATTCTTTCACAAGATAAACTCAGAAAAATCGAAACTCATATTTTTACTTCTCATAAGACTGAAGCTTGGTGCATTCTCTCCATTGTTGCTAAAAGAATGAAATCTAACAATCCTGATATTGTTGTGAAAACTTTTCTCGATCAAGTTGATCATCTTGATGATGTTTCGTACGATTCTTCTGATTTTTATTTAATTCTTGAAGTCATTCATAATTGGATAGAAAGTTTCAATGATCATTCAAAGACACAAATTGTGAACAGCATCGAAAGAGTTCTAGAATCTGGTAGATGCAGTATCAGCTTTGTAAGTCATCTTTATGAGACTTGCTGCTTAACTCGATCCACTTTGTTCACAAAAGACGAAAATTTGAAGTTTATTGAACATTCGAATGAAAGTTCACTGAATCAAGTTATAAATAATCTTGAAAGCTTCTCTTCAAGTTTGTCTGATGAAAAAGTTTTAAATTTTATGTTGCTTTATTGTGAAACAAACACAGATCTCTCTCAACATCCAGACCAAAGAATTATTACCTTTTTATTTGAGTTTTTGAAGAAAGTTGTTAATGGTGACATAAACATTACAACTGAAAATGATGTGTCAAGAAAACTTAACTGTTGCATTATAATTTTGACTAGATTTGCTGTGAGAGATGCTGAACTTGCTTCTGAATTATCACCAAAATTAGGAATGTTACTTCGTAAATTATCCATGCATATTCGAGTCATTAAAACTTCTATTCAATGTCTTAATGATCTCTGCAAGAAGCATACATCAACTGTTGCCCCCATCTTCAATGAAGTCATTTATAAACTTCAGTCTTCAAATGAAGAGATTCGTTTATGTGCTTTGGCAAATATATACGACTTGGTAATGCAAGACTTCATTAAGATGAAAGGTCGCGTTTTATTGAACTTCCTAGCTTGTCTTGTCGATAAAAATGAAATGATTCAAATGAGAAGTCAAGCAGCAATTTTAAGTTACACAAATGACAAAAATCCAAATCTTTTGTATACTTGCTTTATTGAATCTGTTTTTCTTTTTAATGAGTTCATCCAAACTGAGACGTTTGGTGTGTTTCCACTTGATGAAATTGATCGAAACCATCATTTGTTGTATGGAAATGATAAAAAAGAGCAACGATATGAACTTTATCACTTTTTCGTTCAGAATATTTTTGATTTAAATGAAGCACATTTGTTGATGTTGTTAAAGCAAATTATTGTTCTTAATGAGAAGTTTGAAAAGAAAAAGATAAAAAAGGAAGAAAATGGAATTCAAGCATTTGAAGATTTGTTATATATTTTTAAACTTATTTGTAATAAGAGTGAGGAATGTAAGTTAAATATGAATAAGACAAATGACAATCCTGAATATATTGACAACGATCATGCTGATGAAGTGCAGCAGACAAGCACATCAAAGGCGAAAGTCGACAAAAAAGGCAACAAAATGACGCTCAACGACGTCACGCCAATTTTGGAAAAAATGATTTTAATATATCCATCATTTGCCAAACACATGATTAATTATGATGAAAAGTTAGAAAAAGATGTTGACGAATTGACAGCAGCAATTGTGAGAAATTTCGCTCCACTTGTTGAGTATTCTGCTCAAGCATCTTTCTGGAATATTTCTCAAGAGAATAATAAAAAGAAAACAAACAGAAATAAGAAACAGAAGCAACTCAGAAAAACAACTGTCAATGAAAATGTTAGTGAAAGCAGCAGTGATGAAGATAGTTAAAATCATTTTTATTAAAATTTAAAATTTATTAAAGTACGTGTTCAATTTAGAATAAGTTGTTGAAATTGGAGTGACATGAATGTTTTGATATTCACATAACTAGACATATTTTTTAATAAAGCAAGTTAAAGGCATTTCTCGTGTTTTTTTTGCAGATTGCACTTAAGCTGATCCTTAGCTATAAATTTAATAACATAAACAAATTTTATGTTTTAGTATCGTCAAGGGAAAGTCCAACCTTTTCCATTAATTCACTTAATTTTTTCGCTTTTCTATCTTCATTATGTGCTATAATTGTGTATAAATGTTCAGTCAACATTTCCTTTTTTTCGTGAGCTTGATAAAGTTCCTGCTTTGCTTTCAAAAAATTTTTTTCAATCACGTTGTAAGTTTTTTCCGTGTTATTAAAATGTAATGTGGCGGTTTCAATTTGCTTCCTTAAAATCAAAACATCAGTCGCTAATTCTGAATCAAGTTGATCAAGTGCAACTTTTATCTCATTGAGTTTCTTTGCTTCCGCTTTTGTTTTCTCCGTATGCTTACTGATAGCTTCATGAAGAATATTCCTTTTTATTTTATTTTGCTCTTCCATCAATTTTCTGTTGATTTCAAAATCTTGTATCCTGTTTAACTGGGCTTCTTGTGAGATTACATCGGGTGTTAGAATTTTAACTGGAGGCACTTTTGTGACCGGTATTGTTGTTCCATCAATCGCAGGTAGATTTGACGCTGTGCTTATATCGATTATATTCTCATCCACTTGTTGCTCTTTCACCACACATTCTTTACCATTTTCACTATTAGATATTGTGTCATCACCATTCATATATTTATGATCTTCTTTGTCATTGACTTGTTTTAATTTTGTGTGACACGGAACTTTTCTGGCAAGTTTAACTAAAATAATTTAATAAATATCTTTCATATGAGTAAATAAAAATTCATACCATCATGTTTCTTAGTTTTTGCACCAGCTATTCTATTTATTTCATTTTGGGAAAATCCTTCAAAAGACATTTTATTTTTTTTAATGTTTTTGATGATCTCGTCGTCGTCGACAGATCTGTTTATGATATGATCAAAGGAGGGCTAGGAAATGTCACATATTACCGGTTTATGCGGAAACATCACAGTATTTTATTGTGAAAGCCTTAACATTTCATTGTGCTTCTGAGATGATTTAAAAAGTTTCCGCCTTTGATTTCGATTCTTGATATAACAAAACATCCGATGCATTTTGTTTCTAAGCTCTGAATAAAAACAATCTTTGGAAGAAAGTGTTCAACCCCTTTCATGTTTACAATCCAAAGTATGTTTAAAAAACTCTCATAAGCAAAGAAAATGAATGCATTGTATAAATAAATGATTAACTTTAATAAATGCATAAGTTTTGTTGTTGATAAATTTACTCTGTTAACATGAATATTCTATAAATCAATAAATTGGAAATTATTTGGATATGCCGGTAGACATCAAGAAATTAACATGAAAAATTCTTTATTTCCACGTACCTTCTCTTACCGAAGCTATCGAATTAAGAAAGATTTTTGTCGCTGTTTTGCAAATTGATTTTAAATAACTTGTGTATAACATAAAAACAACAGTAAGCCAAGTGTTGGACACAAACATAACTGATATTTAAAATCATTATAAATTTATACATCTTTTTCAATTTTATTCAAACTTTTCAATGCGAAAATTCAAACAAGAATTAGAAGTCAAATAATAAATAGATTTAAGAAAAATTAAGATTTGTTGATAAAATGTTCCTTTTTCTTATTGTAATATAATTTACTTGTCATTTAATATGCAGTAACTAAGCAGCAGCAAATTGGTGTTCAAATTAATAATTTATCAACATGTTTTCTTCTTTAGATTATTCAAGTGAAACATTTTCATATATAAATTGAGTTTATTATCAATCTAAGCCTCAATTCGATTCGAATCATCATAGTGCTAACTTGTATCAATTTAAATATCCGTAAAAATAATAACAAGCAATGTCAGTGCCATTCGTTACATTGAAAAACGGTCAGAAAATTCCAGCACTTGGTTTGGGAACATGGAAGGTGAGTTTAAAATTTCTAGAAAATTCTTACATAAGTTTCCTCAAAACTATTGAATTGCTACATTTCTCTTGAATTGAGGTCAACTTTTTGAAAATTACTTTGTCATTTTATTGTATCATTGATTGATAAGAAAGTACTTAAAGCAATAAACTTACATTTAATAGTCACCACCTGGACAAGTAGAACAAGCAGTTAAAGACGCTATTGATGTTGGTTACCGGCACATCGGTAAATGAATCAATTGAATCTTTTAAAGCTTTAAATTGAAACTGATTTAATTTAATTTTCGTCAGACTGTGCGTTTGTTTACGGGAATGAAAACGAAGTTGGAAATGCGATTAGCGAAAAGATTGCTGATGGTAAAGTTAAGCGAGAAGAATTGTTCCTCACAAGCAAGTTGTGGAATACATTCCATAATCCAAAGGATGTTAAACCAGCTTTGGAAAAAACTCTCAAAAATTTGAAGACCGATTATTTGGATTTATATCTCATTCATTGGCCGATGGGATATAAAGAAGCCGGTGATGACTTATTCCCAAAGAACGAAAACGGAGAACTTCTGTTTTCGAACGATGATTACGTCGACACTTGGAAGGCAATGGAAAATTTGGTTGATTCAGGCCTCATCAAGTCTATTGGATTATCTAATTTCAACTCAAAGTAATTCTCTTCATACATTCATATCATTTATGTATTAGTGATCTCCAGTCAATTAAAACATATTTATTATACTTTCAGACAAATTGAACGTGTATTGGAAATTGCTCGCATTCCACCAGTTATGAATCAAGTTGAATGTCATCCTTATCTGACTCAGAAAAAGTTGATGGAATTGTGTCGAAGCAAAGGCATTCATATCACGGCATATTCCCCTCTTGGATCTCCCGATCGTCCCTGGGCAAAGCCTGGAGATACAGAATTAATGCAAGATCCAAAGCTTTTGGAGATTTCCAAGAAGTATAACAAATCAGCTGCACAGATTCTTATCAAGTATCAGTTGCAACGAGGTAACATTGTCATTCCAAAATCAGTCACTAAATCCAGAATTATGAGTAACTTTGATGTCTTCAATTTCGAACTCAATGATGGCGATATTGCTGCAATCGATGCTTTCAACATGGGCGGACGTTTCTGTCCTTTGAATTTGTAAGTAAACCCAAAAATATTCATCTTAATTAATAAATTCTTTAACATTCTAACAAGTTCACGTTTTACATTTTGTATACAGTGATGGTCTACCTCAACATCTCCATTATCCTTTTAACATTGAATATTAATGGGAACAGACAAATTGTGACAATCGATATTTCATGTTTGTTTTGTTTTATGTAAATATTTATTCCCTTTGTTCTTCAAATTTTAAAAATTTACGAGCAACATTCATATCAATTGAAATACTTATATGTAAACATTATCACTTGAACTTCAACTACATTTATATTTAATAAGCAAGATTGAATTCACATGTTTGACGTACATACCAAGATATACGTACATTTATGCATGCTTCTAAATATTTATGTAGGTTTTGAAAAATAATCTCATAAATTATGGTAAAGGATTTCAATTTTCAATATAGGAAAGAAAGACAAATAGATAATTAAATGTGTGTGAAGAATTCATTTCTTCTTTTAATAAACAGAAGAAGTTCCTTATAAATATATTTACCACTAATGAAGATCTGAAAAGATATTTCTCAGTTACTATGATTATTAAGAAGAATGAACGTTTGATCATTAATAAAACATTTTAATTTTTATGTTGGGTGAAAGTATTTACATTTAATGATAAATATTTGTATTGGGTAAAGTATGTTTAACAGAAGTCTTTCCAATCAGGTTTCTTTTCTTAGTTTTAAACCATAATTAATTATTCATGTAATTGCCGTTTATAGAGTTACACATCATCCGTTTTATCCATTTGCTGAGGCGTATTAGGATTCATTGCATCAACACAAACACTACGATTTTAAAACAAGGCTCAAGTAAACAAAGAACCAAATTCAAAAAGATTTGCTCCAACTTACAATGTCTTTTAAAAAGTTTTTAAAAAATAATCTACAAAATAATCTACATGGAAACATAAATCTGCATGTCAATAAAATGGATCCGATCAGCAAAATAAAGTCTTTTTATTTATATTGAAGTCTCTTTGATTTTTGAAGGCTTGAATGAAACGAATTTTGCTTCGATGAACTAGAAAAAAATAACAGAGACCATGTGGCAAATCTTGCTAACACTATAAAAAAAAACTTGAGAGTTATTTTAAATTTCTCCTCAAATATATTTCATACACTTTTATAAGGAAATTTAATTTTTGGGTAATTCTAATGTTGTGATGTTTAATTCTTCTCTGAGTTCGAAGATATTTTGTGACCAACGCTTTTCCCAATAAACTGGCAGCAATGGCTTCATTTCTCTTCCAACTTTTACAGCCCATGGTAAATAATGTTTTTTATACATTTGCCTCTGTTTTGGTCTCAGTCTCATTGCTCCAAAAACAGCTCCACCATAACACATTGGAAGTCCAATATTGATAGCTTCAACCCATTTTACAGCAACTTCGCCTGCAAGAAAATTAATGTGTGTAGTAAGAAGATTCAAGAAAGAAAGAATAAATCAAAATACTCACCTAACATATTCGTTGGCATTCCAAGAATTGTATGAATCAAATCGTGAGTTTCTCTGTAACGTGTCATTACATAAGCAAGTTCAAGATCTTCCATGAATCGGACTCCCAATCTAGAATCGGGTGTGACGTTCTGAAATAATAAATGATTAAAATTATTCATTCTCCTTCATATGTATTGCGCCATGAATTACGTTATCTGTTAAAAATTTGTAGTAGTTATGACCCAAAGTATCCGGCGACATATTTTTAAGTTCGTCTAAATTTACAGTTCCCGTATTGATTCTTGGTTTTTCACTTAAAATTGTTTGACCTTCTTCTGAGGTTCGCATAATTTGAACAATTTTATGTAAAGCATCTTCTCCTGTTGTTTCTCCTAAACATGCGATCATGTCATGTCTACGTGGATCAACAAGTGCGGCAAGTGAAGAACCTGCCGTTAACAAAATTTTTTGGAAAGGGGTCATCTTAATTTGATTGTTGAGAAATTCTTTTGCAAATTCATCAAGATTTTCTTCTTTCTGCATAATTTCATCTTCATTATTTTCATTACTATGTTGAGATACTTCGTGTTGCTTGAAGCTTTGAGTTGCAATGCTTCGTTTATGTGTGGAATATAAAGATCGAATATTTCTTGAAATCATCGCAAATTTTGTTGAGCCAATCATTTTCTTAATCCTATAAAATTAACGAGAAAGATTCATTCTAGAATGAATTTATTTATGTTTGTATTTAAAAACAAGATGAAATGGTGAAATTAATAATGAAAATTATTTTAGAAAAAAGAGTTCAACAGCATGCGAATCATAGCCCAACCAGTTTTATAACCAATATTTGTAGACATAAAGCAGACTTGAATTAGCATAATTCATTATCGAAAAATACAAAAAAAGCTACCTTGATTTTCCTCGCTCATTATTTTTTTTACACGGACTCTTGTTCAATCATTAGTTGAAAATGATGCAATATTTACTTAATCATTTTGTGACCTCATGAGACATGATTGAACTGTGAACATCTTAGTATGTGAACAACGCATTTAATGATAAATTGCCTTTAGAAATAAGAAGATAACTTTTTTCTGTTTAAAGATTGTTGAGACTCCGACTAATTGATAACTTCTTAAAGATAAACAAGACGTTTCTTTTTGTTTTAAGTAAACATATTTTATTGAAGTATGAATATAAATGAAGCTTTAGGCTTTAGATGTTATTTTCGATAAATTCTATAAATTCGTGGATATCATCACATAATAAAAACTAAAATTATTAGATATAAAATTGAAGAAAAAAACTTCGAGTTATCATTTCTTGATTTCATTTTTATTTTCTTGGACACTGCAAGGACACCTTAATATCTTAACATTATTTTCAACAGTAAGTAACTAACAATGCTTCACTTTCTCAAATTGAAGAAATAAATGAACATTTACATCTTCACGTCTGACTTCCTTTAAAATAAATTTATATACACCATGTGTAAGTATGTGGTAAATAGATATAACAAATGGCATAATTTGCAGTAATCATCATTTATGTGTTAATATATTTAAAGATACTTGATTTTATTTTCGTCATCAATTAAATTGATCTTTTTTTTTTCGAGATTTCCATTCTCTTGTATTATCGTAAAGTTAAAAGAAACTACACGTAAGAATTGTGTACTTATATACAATAGTTCTTTGGTATTTTACTAATGCATAGATGATTTCGAATTATAAAGATGAAATTGATTGAATTTGTTATTTATTTAAGTAAAATTTTAAACACACCTATGTTGACGCAAAGGATAAGTAAGCGAAGCTAATGCAAGGCCAATCAAGTCATTTTTGAATTTCAACTCAGACGATTGCACACAAGAACCAATTAGCCCCTAAAGACATAGTTTCATCTTAATACTTATAAATTATGCTAATTTTCACGAAGATACATAAGATGAGAATCTTTTAAATTAAAGCATCCAGATGCATCTTTATAGTTTTTGAAAATATAAACTTAAAGGAATTGCGAATATAAAAATGATCATATAAAGATGAACAAGACGTCTGACGGGGCTACAAAATTCATTCTTTTGTATACATACGTATGTCTAAGTTAAGTTTTTTTATATTTTCAAGTTCATACCATTCTTATACCATAAGTATTACTAATAGTACTTAACATTTTCTTTCGTCGTCGTATGTGCAAACAGACAACTGTGATAACTTTGAATTGTTTCTTAAATGATCTTGAAAATTCCTTTGAACGTAATTTGAAAACTGTTTGGAATATGAAATAGCATAAGTTTATCTATTTTATCTATAGTTATTGTATATTTACATACTTTTAATTTGTTTTAAAAATTTAATAGGAAGGTAACGAAATTTATTTTTAAAGTTCTGTTTTATGGCTGTCACACGTTCTCTACTTTGCCATTTTGTAATAATTTTACACGATCTTCATCGTGAGGTTGATGTTGTCTGTTCTTCTTCCTAAACGTCACGTAAGTATATGCTAAACTAGCGAGAACGCTGATATTGATTCCAATACAATTAAGCCATGAAAAGACGTAATCACCACCGATGAACATTCCTATATAAGTTATGCTAACGTTTTTAAGACATCCAACAATTGTGGTGGTCAAGGCTGAATTGTGTTGAGTACACAGAACTGTACTGTAGTTGAGAATGAATCCCATAACGCAGGAGAGCATGAATTGTATCACAAAGAGTGGATTTGACCACTGACTGTATTGTAAGGCCTTCTCCAAATCACCGAGAATCCATGTAAATAATAATGCTGGTATGAGCATCAGTAGAGAGTTATAGAACATTAATCCATAAGTGCCTAAGTCAGATCCACTCAGCTTCTTCTTAACAAATACACCATTTGATGCTGTTAAAGCATTGGTTATCATAATGAAAGTGTAGCCTTCAAGATTGAAGGACAAATCATCTGATGCTGCCAACAGAGCACCTCCGACCATTGCATATACACTCATCTGAACTGCTGATGTTGGACGAATCTTCAATATGTAAAATTCCAGAAACATTGTCATAAGAATTGAAAAACGTCGAAGTGCAGCAAACATAGGTAAGCTTAAAGCTTTTGTGCCACCTAATCCAAAAATCATATTGCCTAAATAAATCAAAGGCAATGGAAAGATTTTTTTAACGAGATCATTTGAGTATGATGGAAATGACACGATTTTTAATTTTCTTCCACTAAATAAAACTACAACACTTGCAATGAGTTGTCCAAGTGATAGCACTAGGAAAGACGGGAATTTATAGGATGTCAGAACTTGTTTGTTAACTACAGTAATTAAGAATGATGATAATCCATAAAATACTGCACTAGTTATTTTCATGTATTGAACAGCATTATCTTCCTTTGTGTTGTTATTTTCCTCATCCTTAGACATTGTTATCTGCACTTTGACAAATACTTTTAATAAATAGTGACTTTAACTTCGCGGAATCTTATTTATTGATTCATATTTTACGGTCTTCCTTACTTCACTTTGCTTTTAGGACATACAAAAAAATGATATCACAAAAGGCTCTTAGAAAAGACGAAAATTCAAGTCTCGAAACGTGTGTCATCATTTTTCAACAATGTGAATGTATTCAATAAAAAATGAACCGATTGATCCGTTACTGGTAGGACATTGAACCGTAACAGGATAGAAAACGATTCAAAAATCATAACAAAATTTCTTACTTCTTAAAATTAAGTAAATACGGAACATTAAAGATGATTTTTAAAATGATCACTCACTTGCTAGCCTCTTGATAAAGTCAATTAATTACTTATATTTTAAATTTACTAATCCTTATGATTTTTAAACACAAGATTTTTATTTTGAAATCAAAACTGTGTCAAAGTATATAATCAAATACTAATCTAACCCCAATTCCATATAACATTCAATCTAATCTTCTTTAACCCAGATTAATCTAATCCAGATTTCAGTACTGAACTTCACTGAACTCTAAAGTTTTATGAAATAATGGTCTGATTAGTATGTTGGTGATACGATTTTCATCAAAAGAAGGTTTCGTTGGTTTGTTTGAATCTTTTATTCAATTTGATTTTTCTATCTCCAGATAAGTTTTCAGCAAATTTTTATTCCTCGAATCAATTCTCACTCCTGTCATGATCAAGAGTAAAGATCGAGTTCCTTTTAAATGGATGTCAAGCTGTTAAGCTTCAATATATTAAAAAATTAATTGAAGCTTAGAATGGACCCGACAGGTCAAAAAAGCCGGCGAGGAGGTGAAGAGGATATCGTTGTGGTGAATTCAATTGAAAATTTTTTCACTTTGTCATGCAAAACAAAGCTTTATTCACATGCTAATAAGGTTATTATTGAATTATGTCATTTTTGAACCGTTTCTTCGAGGTGCACAATCAAGTTTTTGTTACATAACTTACGAATTTGTTGCATCTTTTCATATAGTTTCGCTTCTTATGATAAAAATGTAAGAAAATTTATATAAATAATAGTTTTTCCTCGTATATCTGCTCTTTACAGTTATTAAAAGAATTACAAACTAATAAGATCAATATCAAAAGTTGATCTGAATCGTTCTTTTGTAGAAAAATTCAATTCTTATGTTTTTATCAGTTGCATTTTTTCACGATGAAAATTCATTTTTTATTTTTATTAAAATCTAGATAAAATGGAGTTAAATTTAAATTTAACGCCAAATAGTAGAAGACGACCAACACCAGCACTTCCTATACCTTCTCTTCAGCCTCGAAGAAACATAGAAACTGAGAAAAAACTTCGGGCGCTCAAAACTGGATCATTAAAAATCAATGGGATCTCGTATGACACAAATGTAAACGATTTGGAATATCTAAGTGAATTGGGTAATGGTACAAGTGGTCATGTGGTCAAAATGAAGCATAAACCAAGTGGTGTAATCATTGCTGTTAAGGTAAATTATTTTATTCATTTCAATTTGCATTCTTTATTGAACACTTTAATTAATAATTTTCAGCAAATGAGACGAACTGGGAATGATGAAGAAACAAAAAGAATAACAATGGACTTAGATGTTGTGTTAAAATCACATGATTGTCCATACATTGTTCAATGTTTAGGATGTTTTATAACAGAGGCTGACGTGTGGATTTGCATGGAACTTATGTCGACCTGTTTTGATAAACTACAGAAAAAAACTCACAAACCAATTGCTGAAGCAATTCTTCGGCATGTTACTGAAGCCGTGAGTATTACAACTTCATATTCAAATTCAATTTTTTATATCTTCTGCTCTTGTAGACTGTGAAAGCATTATTTTATCTTAAGGAACGTCATGGCGTAATTCATAGGTAAGTTAATTAAACTTTCTCTTCTACATATTTCTTTATTTAAAAGTGTTTAAAATATTTTTAGAGATGTAAAACCATCAAATATTCTTATTGATGAAAGAGGCCATATAAAGCTTTGCGACTTTGGAATAAGTGGACGTTTAGTGGACTCGAAAGCGAAGACTCGTTCCGCTGGATGTGCTGCGTATATGGCGCCTGAACGTATAGACCCCAAAAAACCAGAATATGATATTAGAGCTGATGTGTGGTCATTAGGAATAACGTTAGTTGAACTTGCAACTGGAGCCTATCCTTACAAAGACTGCAAAACTGATTTTGAAGTACTGACTAAAGTATTAGATTCCGATCCACCGTCGCTGCCTGAAGATGAAGGCTTTAGTTTTGAATTTCGTGATTTTGTAAAGCGTTGTTTAACGAAAGACTATAGACATAGACCAAAGTATCTTCAATTACTCGAGCATCCATTCTTGAATTACCACGAGAGTCAACGAGTAGACGTAGCGGAATGGTTTCATCGAATAACACGAGAGGCTGGAATTGTTTTTCCTACGCAGGATCTTCCACAATTATCGACAACCATTTTAGAGCCTACAACGACATCAACATTAGCAACATCATCATCGTCAACGTCGCTCTTGAACAGGTGAGTTTTTGACTATTCGAGCATCTGTCTGACGTTTTATTTGAAGCATGCAATGCATGTGTTGAACAGAAACATAATTCATAACAAACACTTAAACATAAACCTCGGACAGAGAAGCTTTGCATGCATCCAATTGAAAGAAATTTTACACATTTGCAGAGTTGTTTGCATGTTATGTTCCCTACATATCTAAATTTCTGCAAAGATATTTGAAATCTAATATGAAAGCAACTTAATTAAACATTTATCTAACAAAATATTTATTAAGATTGGTTTTTAAGTTTTTGGTATGTTTTGAATTATTTTTTTCTTTTTGTAGGTAAAGCAATAAGCAAACCAAATTAACATAAAAGCATTTGTTAAAAAAATTATCTAGTTATTTAAGTTTTTGAGTGTAAGTATTTTTTCCTGCGATATTCTGAATCATTCATAGTTAAAAATATAATTTAGATATTAACTTTTTGGCTGAATTAAATAAAAATTCAATTACAACACTAACATTTCCTCAGTCGTTTGAAAAGAAATTTTTTGATTTGATTTGATTAATGTTTAAATGAAATTAGAAATTTTAATTGAATTTCTCTTGTGTGATGATATTTGATTGCAGATTAACGTCAACAAAAACAACATCAACAACAGCAACAGAATTTTATCAAACAACATCAGTAATTCCATCAACGAACTTCAACTCATCCCATGAGAATCCATTTACAAACATGAAGACAAATACTTCTGATCACATGTTGAGCAGCAATCCTTTTGTGTCACCACCACTGCCAATAGTAACGACAGCTTCAAAATTTACAATACTTAGTGAACAACTAAGACAAGAAGATCTCAATGATCAACTTAATCAAAAGCATGCAAATGGAAAAACCGGAAATGGTTATCAAAAGCTCTCATATTGCTCTTCCTCCAACACTGATAATGACATAGTTGATCATCATTTAACTCCAAAATTGAATCGAATGTATACTCAATCACCTCAATTAATGCGTAAAAACTACGAGTATAATTCGAATTTAAATAATCATTTTCATCAATCGCCACAAATGAATAACAATCATCATAATCATCATCACCTTGTTGGGAGGGAATCGCCGTATATGCAGAGAAAGTTCCCACAAAATGAGTCTGATTATAAGAATCATTACAGTCCATATAAGCCACTTCCGCAACAGCAGCAAAGCACTTTTTCGCCAGTTATTCGAAAACGTTATCAAGAAGGCCATCTCGTATCCGAAGATCTTGAATTTAGGATTTTACATGGCAACACTAGTCCAATTGTTTTACAACGTTTTTATCATCAACAAAATCAACTTAAAGATCAGAAGGAAGAAGAGGATCAATTGAGAGCTATAAGAATACAATCTTTAAGTCCGAGTCATTATAAAAGCTCTGAGAGTAGTAGCATTCCTATTAAAAGTGGTGGAAGTCCACTGTTAGCAACACAAAATAGATATCAACATCGTCGAAATGTTTTGCTCGAACCAAGTTATAATGCTAGTCAAAAAATATATGAAAGCCATATTCCAAAACTTATGTCGAGAATGACAAATGGTAATAATGTTTGTCATCAACAACAGCAGCAGCAGCAGCAACATCATCATCAGATTTATCATAATCAACAACCAATGTATGACAACATTCATCGAGCACAAATAGCATGTCCAAATTCACCTCAATTTGATCGTCTTCGTGCTAATCTGGAGAAACCAAACTTTTATGAACGCGATCAAAAGCTTCCAGTTGAGATTCAAAATTCTTTTCTTTTGGAGCAGAGTGCACATCAAAACAATGGAACTGGTGAAAAGAATAAAGATAAAGGTTTGTATTATTTAAATTATTTTTGCTGTATGAAGCTTGACACAAGTGATCACTAATTCATGTATTCTTACGCTTACAATATTTTATCTTTCTTTTTACATAAAACATTTGTTGATGTCTAACTTTATGCTATCTAAAATGAAATTCTTTAACACTTTTCAAATTTGCTTAAATTCCTTTCTATGAAATGACGATTTTCGGGTAGTGCGAATTGAGCCAACTACCCTAATTATGGAAAGCAAATTCAATCAGAAATTAAAGTCGTCATTTCATTATTGTATTTATTTATTATTTTCTCTCACGCTAATTTATATTTTCTTTTATATTTCCCGCTTTTTGTCCTCATCCTGCTACAATCGTTTGGCATCCATCATTGAATGTGCTTTTAAAACAAACAAAAACCATCCAAAAATTGTACACTTTCGTCACACATCTGAAAACTTTATATTTTGAAACAAAATGATCGGTAAAACATCATAGGATGGTTCAATTCCGTTACAGGAATGGTTAAATCTTATATAAAGTCACGATTTAATAACGATCAGCAGAACAGTAAAGACGGTGACAAAACGAAATCACTTGCAACTGTGTCGCCAATGCGCTCATCAATAGCAACGAATCCATTTGCTCAATCGCCATCAAATATAACTTCGTTGAAGACGTCTTCAAATATGCAAAATTTATATGAAAGACATCGAAGTCCTGATCCACCACCTAGAAATACGAGAGGGAATCAAAGTCCTTTAATTATAAGAAGAAAATTGGAGCTCGCTTCATCTTCTCCATTACTTCAGAAAAGGTAAAAAAAAGAACTTTGAGAATTATGAAAGATAAAATATTATTTTGGAATGTTTAAAGGTTCATCTCAGCATCGCCACCACCTCCGTTAATTCCACCACGTGGATTAAAGAACTTTAATAGCGATAGTGTGCCAGGATCGCCTCAGCATTTACAAACACGTATAAATTACACACCTGAGCCACAGCGACGCATTTATCGGCAATTAGAGTGATTAAGGGACCAGCGAATTTAGTATTTCTTGGATGACTGAAGCTTCAGATTATTAATTAACTGAACGTCTGAAGTTGCTTTCATTTACATATATTACAAACATAAATTATAGTGCTTTGTATTTAAAAATGCTTTAAAACAAGACCTTCTTGTCTTTTCCGTTTTCCTTTTCTTTCCTTTTTGATGTTTCTTTTTTTTGTATTTCATGAAAGAAAAAAATAAGAAAGCCTTAAGATACTAAATGAATCAAACAAAATCCCCCACAAAACAAACAATTTTTCAAAACGACTACCATAAAATGACATCTGAGTTAGATTGAATTAAGCAATAGATTGAATCTAAACAGGCAATTTTGTAACGCCACTTGAAACATTTTTAAAATCTGACAAATCTCCTGAAACCATTTAACGGAACTGCTTAGTTAGAATGTGTGAATCGAGAACTATTTGTAGGAAACAGAAATCGCGCTTTCTTGCTGCAATAGCTGTTGACAACTGCGTTTCTTGGTACTTTAAGTATCTTAATAAAATAAAGAACAAGCAGTTGTCGTATTCCTTATCATGAAAGCTGAATTTCTGATTCTTTTAAACAGTTGTAAAACCACCCTTTAGCTTGATTATGACGAATATTTATTTATGATTTGTATTGAAGAGAGAAAAAAATGCTTGCATAATTCTATTGACAGAAATTTCTATATATTTATCGATTGAAAACAATAAAACAAATTTCAAGAGTTTATTCACTTCTTTTTTATTTTCTACTTCGTTTCTATGAGTGAAGTTTAAGTTTTATTTGAAAGAGTTCGATCCAACATATTTAGTGTGGGCGCCTTTAACTAGAACACTGTTGCATTTCTTATTTCTAATTTCACATTCCAAGAAAGCAAGAGTTTTCCCACATTTGATAGTTCTGGCATCGATAATCAACTCGTCATTTTCTCTTGCACCTTTTAAAAATTTAATGTGTAAGTCAACTGAAACCCCAGCTCGGATGTTCTCATCATCATAAGTCATCAGAGCATATGTTGTAGCGCAATCAACAATTGTACTTGATAATCCTCCATGCAATCCACCACCTCCGTTTAAATGCTCTTTCTCAACTTTCATTTCAGCTTTCATAAAACCTTTTCCACCATCAATGATGGACATCTGTGGGAAAACAATTAATTTTGAAGATTATAAATTTTTAACGGTCGTAGGAAATTCAAATTGAAATTTGATTTGTTTACATGCATTTGAAAGTTAAAAAGTGCAAAAAGGATTATAATTCCGATATTTTATCCTAGCGACGATAAATTACCTATAAATAAAACAAATATCTATATACTTTAGATCAACAAATGATTAAACGAATTAAATTGTTACACGATCAAGAAAACACCGTCAAAAATGGTAAATATTTATTTTCATTAATTATTTCAATAAACTCACATTTCTCACTACTTTGTCAAAACCATCCGTTTCTGATATAAATTTGCTGATTGTCTTTAATAATTCCAAACTTTTCTTTGATGACATTGTGTTTTATATTTAATAAAATCGAAATAAATTTCTTTTAGAAATGCAAAAGACGAAAGACGAAGTTCCAAAGGTTAGCGAAAACTTTAAAAATCAGACGACGTCAAAATATTTGAACATGAATTCCGTTTTTACAATCACAAACTCAAATGAAATAAATTCAACATTTTGTCTTCAAACAGTGGATGAATTTATAATATTTAACTCAAAACATGAAATCCATCTGATGAAGTTTGATTGTAATTCATTGAGAACGCAATCAAAGATGCAATTTTCATCATCATCATTTAAAGTATCGAATTACAATGTTGTTGAGAGTTTCAATGTTGATTTTAAGAAAATATTCCAAAAATCGAGTCATCAAGACAAAAGTGACATAATGTTAAGTTCTGACCTCTTTCCTCATTGTATTCAATACCACGCACAAGTCTTTAAATGTCTTTTATCTCCTTACAATCGTTTTGACGAGAACAACAAAGAACCAGTGATTGCAAGTCTCAACTCACACGGATCTTTGGAGTTACTGAATTTAAAGTACGACGAAGATTCAAAGAAATATATTTTAGCATCAAGTGAAGAGTTATGCAAATTAAGAATGGATTCGTTGACATTAAATAATGAAATTAAAAGTTTGAATGGTCTCAATGAAGTTGTTCGTGATTTTACATTCACTTATTTCGATTGGTGCCCAGAGATTATGAATGGAACACGATTTTTAGCAGCTCTAGATAAAAACTCTAACATTAACTTATTTAACATTCAAAACGGAAAAGTTAATTTCTTGTTTGACGTGAAAATGAATGCTCGAATTACTTACATCAAATGGATCATTGTAAAGACGCAGCATTATCTGATAACTTCATGTTCAAAAGGTGGTCTCATCATATCCACAGTTGAAATTGAAAACGACAAAATATTGAAATGCGAAGTTCATCGAAACATACCAGGAAAGCTTCGAATCTCAATTTCTAATGTTCAACATGTTTACAGTCATGAGAAGTTTATTTTGTTGTGTATCAAAGCTCATTCAATTGAAATGTTCTTTCTTGATGATTTTGAAGTAACTTCAATCACTAAATATATTGGACTGAGTGTTACTGGCATTTGTGAGATTGGAAACTTTGAGTTTTTGATCACAACATTGGACAATAAAGCTTTTTACATGAAAATCAATGTTGAAAATGATAAAATAATCATTGAAAAGTATCTGGAAGTTAAACAGACGTCAAACTCTGAAGTTCATTCCTCAAGTTTTGGTATTTATGGACTTGCAGCATCAAACAACAAAGTTTTATTCTTCACAGCTTTATATCCTCGAATTGTAAGTGTTTTAATTATGAATTAATAATTAAAGTTTAAATTTTATTTTATTGACAGGCTTACGATCATCTTGTGTTGAAACAACCGCTAGTTCTATCCGTCAACACTTTATCAAATAGAAGTCCACAAGAGATGTTAATTATTAACAAAAGTCGCAATCTTTCAAGATTTTATGACTGCATTGAAGCTGTTCGATTTGTTGGAGGTTTGAAGCTTGATTACCTGTCGATGTTAGAAAATCGAGATTATGAAATTGCTCTTAATGACGAATTTCTTTATTATCTTAAACTTCAACTTATTGTTGTAAGATCGAAGCTTTGGTATTATCAAACACGCTCTTCGATCATTTATTCCATCATCATTGACACAGAACGATCAATTAAAAAGATTATCGATGTTTTGAGAGCATTTCATTTATTAAATTCGCTTTTATCGAAGAAAAAAATAAGTTCAGAGGAAACTAAACTTTCAATGCAATGTTTGATTAATTTCATTGACATTTATTTGAAGGAAGAAATTAAAAAAGAACCTTTCAAAGCAGCTCAGGAAACGTTCCGAAATGATCTTGAAAACTTGCAGCAAAAGTGCAACTCGTTGAAATTAAGTAAATTAGTTGAAAGCTGTTTATATTGCTCGCAACCAATTTTAGAAAATCAATTAACATGCACGTCCAATCACATTCTTAATCGATGCGCCATAACGAAACTTCAAATTCCTTTCGAAATGAACAACATTTGTCTGGCTTGTGATTGCGTTGTCATTGAGAAATCAACAATTGATAAGGTAACTGGAAGCTCTGAACAAATTTCTTGTTCTTATTGTGATCAGATAATCATTTTTAAATAATTTTAATAGAATTAAACAATGTTTTTTGGAAATCTTATTTAAAGGATTGAAATAAAACTATTTCGCTTTATTGATACAAACTGAACTTCATTCAATTACTTATTCATACTTATTAGATTATTTTATCATGTGAGAAGATAAAAACTGAAGGAAAATGAAGAAAAGTTTATGAGAAAAAGAAAATGCAATTTGCAGTTCATTAAACAGTCACATTCTCTAAAAATTTGTAATTTGATGGGATTAGGTGACATGTTGGGTGTTGATGAGTTTTCCTTTCTTTCAAGATCAATCTAATCCCACATCATATGTAATTATGTTTCCTTACATGTAGATGAAGTTAAATCTTTAAAAGAATAGAAATGAAAAATTAATTAAAGTTAACAAACAAAAAATATTTGATAAATTTACCTGCAAAGAGCTTGCGGCAAAGATGAAATTATCGGTCCATATCCTTGAGCATTATCATAAAGCTCAAATAGCGGTGCTGCTACCAACTTGTAGTTTTTCGGAACAGCAAAAAGTGCTAAAAATGAGAAGGCAATTGATAACATTAGACATCGATTGAAGTGACAATGTTTAAGTGCAACCTTTGTGAGATATTTTTCTTATAAAAAAAATTATAGATGTAGAAATATGATTGCTTTCTATTATTTTTTACAATTTGGTCATTAAGGAAGTGAAAAAAAAAATGTTACAAGTTCAATGACAAAGTTACAATAGAAAAAGATTTATGTACTATTGTTAAAATTGATTTCTAAGATTAAAGATTAAAAAAACTTCATGAAGCTCTGTTGTCTGCGAAAATAAATTTAGAAATATTTTTTTTGTTACACGAAATGACAACATACGAGTACAAAATATAAACAACTTATAATTAAATTCAATACATCAATATAATCATTTAAATTAAAGAAGTTGACAATTTCCATCTTTTTACCATTGCTCAACACTCAACCGTAAAGTGAGAGGAAAAGCTGAGAATGGATTCATTGAAGAAAATTCTAATCTGGACAATTTTGACCTTAAGTCTATCCTTTAAGTGTTTATAATTTATGTTTGTTATGAATGTTATCTACTATAGGGCAACAGAATTTCTAAACATGTTAAGATTTGAATCAATCTGAACAATTTTAAGAAGCTTTCAAACTCTCATTTTCATTTTCTTTTCTTTTTTGGTTGTTTTAAATTTTAAACATTAACTTAAAGTGATTGAATTTATTTTGTTTGACTTAAAAATGTTGTGAAAATTTCAACATTTTCCTTATGTTTAGATAATATTCAAAATTATTGTACAAAATCTATGCAATTCATTACCCTTTTCGTTAAGCTGTACCAAAAATAAACGTTTATGTTCTTTCGGCTTCGTGATGTGCGGTGGACAATAAGGATAAGTTGGCGGTTCGAAATTTGGCCGGTACCAGTTGCCGACGAGATCTTCAACAATCCAATCCTGCGATTTTACTCCCTGGGATGTTTGTCCTAAAGTCTTTGAAGTGAAAATTGGAATATTTTTGTCTTATCTATTTCACTAATCGATTAAGCAAGTAACAATGTTATTAGTAGGAGACAATATTTTAAACAAATTTCATTTATCGTTGTTGTTTTGACGTTGGCAGCGTGAAATTCTAAAAACTATAATTTTAATTCTTTTTCTTTTTACTTTTTCTTTTGCTTTCTTTGTTTCTTTTCCATTTAAGATAAAATTTCGAATGATCAAAAATACATCTGAGAAAGTTTTAATGAAATCTTTTTTGTTTACATTTGAGAATGAAGACATTTTTTTCTTTTCTTTACCTATTTGTAGATTTGTAATTTTAAAACGAGAAAAATAAAATTTAGTTGTTTAAGTTTCGAAAATAAATTAAAAATTATGTTGTTAACATTTGATTTTGACAGCTGTTTATATTAAATTGAGTGCAACAAAGATTGTTTGTTATCCACTCAATGAATGAATGACAATGATGATAAAATTCTTTTTTACAACTTTCCTTAATAATTCTTCATTCACAGTTCTTTCAGTTTTGAATGTGTTAAATAAACTTTCACAGAAATTACATTTTTAGCGTACACAACAACATTTTGTGGGAAATTTTCTGTGATTAAAATGTTACATCATTCTTATACATGTCAAGAGGATAAACGTAGGATGTTTAACAAAAGAATTGATGGAATCAAAAACATCCTTAACAATGATTTAAAAAGAAGTCAGTTAACAAATTTTTTCAACATGATAATTATAGTTTTTACAATGCACTATCATTTTAATCGAAGAAGACTAGAAAAAAGATGATAAAAATCGATCATTATGAGAAACTTACTTCAGTGAGGAGTCGTTTTAGTCCTTCCACTTCGTCTTCACCAGCATTGAGTTCACCACCAGGTAGTTTGAAAAATGTTGTCCCAAGTTGTAGTAACAAAACGTGCGGCAAACCGTGCTCATGCACTAACAGAACTGCTTCAACTGAACGTCTCATCCCAATTTTTTCAAATTCATCTCGCATTCTCTGAAATCTTGCTGGAACTGAAGGATCTTTTTCAAATAGTGGCTCTTTTGTTCCAAAGGTGTAGTTTGTCAAGGGAAATCTACAAAAAATGCATTTGGAATATTTTTCGGTTTTTTTTCATCACAGAAAAAAGTATAAAAACTTATTTCAAAACTTACAGGTTAATTGTCCTGTTAAGTGTAAGTGACTGACTAACTGGACCTTTCATTTGGGATGTTTGTGGATCTGGTTTTATGTTCTGGTGGTTCTTTGGCCAACCGTGCATAACTTTGTTGTGTTGTTGTTGGGTTTGCGACATTTTGATTTATGTTGAGTTAATAAGACTTTTTGTTCTTCTTTTTGGATCTTCTTAACTATATAAGACTTTCAGTTGAATTTCACTTGTCACTTCACTGTTTATGCTGGTCTTGAAGAACTTAAATTATACTTGAAATATTAATTTTTTTCTGGCATCAAAAATTTTGTTGCTTTTAGCATTGAAAATCCTAAAAAAGTTGCCAATGTTTTACTAATTTAGCGCACATTAAATTTGCAGTGTAATCTAGAATTATATGCATGATATCCAAACAAACATTGAAAAGTGTTGTTATTGATTAAATCGAAGATTAAAGATGCAGTTTAATGATAGCTGTCCTATATCAAAACAAACCGAATCAATTGCTGAAACTATACAAGATTTGAATACTAGAATAAGTGAGTTAATTCATGATTTTTCTAAATTAGTTATTTTTCTAATGACTTTTCATTTCCCCTTTAAGGAAGTCTTGAAATAAAGTTGACTTATCTTAATCCGGATTCAAGTGAGAAGAAAACGCTTGCTACTGAAATTGGTGAAATCAAAAAACTTGTGTCGGCTCACGAGAACAATTTGAAGCAATTGCGAAAAAATAATCGAACTTCTTTTATATTTTGTGCACTGTTAATCTTCTTAATTTTCCTTATTTATTGTACATACGTTCTGATCTACGGATATTAAATGAAATAAGACGTAAACATATTTTATATGTATTTCAATTAAGAGATTGTTTATTTTATTTAATAAAACGAGGATTTAAATACAAAAAGCAAGTTTTGAAAGTCTTAAAAATATTTTATTCATAATGGAAAATTTAACGCCTTCCTCTTCCACGAGCGCCGCCTCTTCCTCCTCTGGGTCCACCTTAAAATAAAAGATATTATTAATATTTGAAGAATGAATTCGCATTCTTTGTGACAAGCGGCTTACCTCTTCCTCTAGCACCAGCACCTCGACCACGTCCACGGTTGCTAGCATTTCTTCCATCCTTTTTCTTAGCTTTTGACTTTGGTGTATCATCGATCAGCAAAGTTTCCAATGGTAAACTGTCTGGAAGGATGTAATAGCGAATATTGTTTCCTCTTATTGAAAGAGTTTCAAGCTGAATGGGATTTCTGTTTTTAATTGTCATTTTGACTGCTTTCAAATGAGTATTCATGGCAACATCTACACCAGTTATTGTACCATGCACTTGAGTTCCATTCTTCAATTCGATCGTAACAGTTTCATGACTTAATTTCATCAAAAACCTGAAGTGAAAGGTTAAGCAAAAGTTATTGTGTAAAAATGCCGCACATAATTGAATTCTAATTTATTTACTAAATCATAAACAAGAAAAAGGGAAGAAAAGTTGTTTATTTACCGTACTAATTTCATCTTGATTCACAAATTTCACCGCTTTTGTCTCAAAATTCTACTTTTATTTATAATCGTTTGGCTTTATTTTGAGTTTTCTTCTTTTTATTTATTGTGCTAAAGAAGTTATAACCCTGATTCCCTGTGATGCTAAAGAAATTTGTTGCTAAAGAAATTTAGCACTTGTCTTTTCATTTCATTCGCAAATGTGTATTCCGAGAAAAAAGTTGCGCTGTCAGGTGTCATCGTAGAAATAAATTGTGAAACATATAGAAAAGTTATTTACAAATATTTTTATTCAAAAATTGTGTAGGTTTTCAATGATTTTGTGAAAAAAGTATATAAGAAAAACGTGCTAATATTATAAATTTGTAAAATCTTGTGAAGTGGCAATGAAAAAAGTTAAAAAATCGATATTATTTTTCGGTGGAATTTTTAATTAAACTTTATCAACAAGATTTTGTGGATATCATCTTATTAAATATACTAAACAGGTATTTCACTTCCTAAACAATAGATAAATTAATAAATAATGAAAGTTAAATATTCTCACTCGAATATATCTGTGCTAGATAATTGAATAATAAGAAGCGATTTTTTTTAATGATACATAACATCTAGCATAATACCATGCATAACGTGTACATTTTGCTATAGCAGCGACATACAAAGAAGAAGAATAAATGATGACTAATACTCATGTTGTTGTGTGAAAAAAATACGCAACATAAGAACAATGCAAGACTTCTTTCATAACCCTAGAATGGGTTATTGTATCAATGTCGGCTTTGCATTATATATAGATACAGACAGTTTTAAATGTCTATTTAACTATTTTCGCTTTGTACTCAATACTTGAAATCTCTCGACTTTGGGATCGATTGCTTGTGAATGAAGAGCAAATATGAGCGAGTAAATATTTGTCTGAAAACTGTTTTGACCGTCAAGTTAGGGCGTAATTAACTTCATTCAGAAGGATGAGTTTAAAGTGAATTTATTTAATCAATAACTTCTTTTATTGATCTGTCGACGAGTCAATCTTCGATAGCATTTCAAATTTATTTTAATTTGGATTCATTATAAACATTAATAATATTGGCTTTATGGTGCTAAGCGATTAGGAATTTAGACATCAAGTTCACTCAAACAATTTATTTATTTTCACTACCCACTTTATTTCCTGAATAAAATTTTCAACAAAACGTAATATTTTCTCTCATTTTTAGTCTCAGATGTTTTGTCATGCTTAAAATACGATTTTAAATTTCTCGGAATTTGAAAATAAAAGAACAACAATTACAGCAGAGAGGTGATTGTTGTTAATTGAAGTTTCTCTTTAATTATCAATAAAAAAGCAAGTTTTCCTTCCGAATTTCAGTGCAGCAGATATTTTTATAGCAAATCAATAAATTTGCTTTTTTCCTCCATGAAGCTAATACTTATTTGATTGCGTTTCATCACAGTTAAAGTTTTGTATAGTTTAGTTGTCCTTGAATAGTTTTTAGTCAAGCATAAGCAATTAGTTCGAATTTAGTATGACTTGCCAATAGTCATTACTGACTATTTATAATTTTATGTTTATTAACGAGTGATAAGTAGATAAGACTTGAATGTTTAAAACGTAATTAGAAAAAAATTCATGTCGGAAAAGAGTTTTGCGATGTTTTTCTCTTAAAAAAATGAAATTTAATAAAGACTTTCTGTCACGTAATGAAGCAGCTTATTGTATGGGTGGTACATTGTATGTAAATCATTCATACTTCCATTGAGTTTTGCATTTAGCAAACAAAGCTTTACCAAATTAGATTTTAAAACATCGTTTTGGGTGTAAATTTTGAAGGAAAATCTTTATGATAGTTACTCGACTTTATTAATAACCTTGATATTAATTCTCGTTTTCGCTCTAATTCCAGACATTGCCACACATCTTCCAAACATTCCATAAATGTAAACCTTCCAATGAATGAATATTTTATTTGAAACAAGACAAAGGCATGAGTGACAACCTTAATGATCCATGTTCTGATGAAGAGATTGTCGATAATGAATATTTGAGAGATACAAACATTGTCTCGAGTGATTCAGCATCGACTTTTGAATATGTCGAACAAAATTTATCTCCTGAAAAGTCATGGGAAAGTAATCGAATTACAAATGATGAACTAGAACGAGATAATTGCTCTCCTGTTTCCCAAAATGTATTGACAACAAGACCAATTGCATGTTCTTCCACCAAAGACGAGAAGCAGAGGCTAAACGAAGAAATTGTGATGGAGTCTGTGTCGGCTTCTTCGGAAACCAGTTCTTGGGAGGCTGTTCCAATGTCGGTGAAGCATCGCGATAGCACGAATGAAGATATGAAAGAGAATACTCAAATGTTTATAAGGAATGAAAGATGTTTTGGAGTGAGCAATGGCAATAATAGTATGACACCTGTTCGATCAACTTTATCATCAACAAAGCCTTGCTTTATTGACGCGTCATCTCTTCTTGATGATGAAGATTTCGTCTACACACCTCCACCATCAGTTTGTCATAAGATTCACGACACTGTCAATCTCATGCAACTGCAGAAGAGTTTTGTTGATGAAGATAACGATGATGGAATGGCTTGTGGATTTGTAGAAGATAATTCAGTGAAAAGCTATGATATCAAAGACCAATATTCAGCTCTTGATAAATCAACCCGACCAAATGAAGCGAATAAAGTTCGTAATGACAAAACAATCACATCGTCAATTGGTGACAGCGAGAAACATTTAGGAAGTTTAATCTTTCAACATTCAATTCCACAATTTTCTGGACATTTTATTAAACATAATGACGATAATTACACCAGCGATATGTCGATTCAAAGTGCTTACTCATCAAATGGTGGTGAAGCAGAGTTTAATAAAGAAATTAATGATTTTGGGCATGGATCGTCGCATTACAATAGTTTATGCGAGAACACGAGCGACTATAATTCTGGTTACTCCCGTATTCAGTCTGATACAGATTCAATAGTTCTTCCTGACACTCCATTTAATTCCATTGTACAAGTGTCGAGAGAGTTGAGGATTTTTGAAGTCGGTGATGATGTTGATCATGAAACAGAATTAGAAAGTCAAGCGACCAAATCAGTTCCTATGAAAATTCCTAAAAGATCACAAAAATATGATGAATGTGCTCCAGTCTTGTCTGGTGGAGCATCAGCGAAAGATTTCACTCCGAAACAATGTGAAAGTCCAATTCTGAAACGAAAATCTGAGACTTGTCCAATCGTTTCTGGTGGATCTGTTGACATCATTGACGACAAAGAAAAGATTAAAAAAGTTTCATCTTCATCTGTTTCGAAATCATGGATTGTTGACTTTAATGATTTAAAAATTCATGAAAGCAAAGAACAACCAAAAAGCTTAGATTGTTCACTTAATAACAACCTTGGATTTTATGTTGATTTTAAAAGTTTAAATTCGCATGACGAAACGAAATCGAAAACGAATGAAGAAGTCAAAAAGCCTGTTCGTAAGATTGAAGAACGAAAGAAATCGACAGGATTTTATGTTGATTTATCTGATAATTCACGACCAGAAACACCAAAGCATGTTGCAAGCACTTCAAACACTCAACAAGAGTCTATTATAACCAGCAGTGATAAGAAAAATATGTTCAGCATGTTTATTGACATGAAAAATGATAAGGAAAGCAGTAAAACAATTGACGATAAGAAGAAACAGCAAGAATTAGTGGAAAGAGAAGATCAAGAACGTATTGTTAATGCTCCAGTTGAAAAAGAGAAGGAAAAGGAAAAGAAAGGCTGTTATTTGTTTATAGAAAGTGATTCACCTGTTATTAAGCGACGATCAACGATTTTGAAAAATGATACGAAACGTCATTCTTGGAATGTCAATCCACAAGAACCAACAGAGGCTCAAAGATCTGCAAGAAATTACCAAAGATCAACAAGTGTTACCAATGATAGTGGAATTATGAATATTTTAGAGAAAATTCCGATTCTTTCTAAAACATCAAGCATGTCAATGGACAGTTCCGTGTCACCTTATGAAGATTTTTCATGTTCAAAGTCTTTTAGTTCCTATTCTAATAATCAATCTGTGACAACATCAAACTCAAGTATTGATCATAGTGGAACGGGAACAAGAATTCCATTGAATGATAACGGAAAACTTTCTCAATCCGAAAAGAAACGACGAAAGGATGCAAAACTTAACGAAACTTTCGATAAAAGTAGTCAAGGATCAGTAACCGAAGGAATTTTATCGAACGATACATCGCAGGCATCTTCATCAGATACTGATGACGTAACCTTTCAAAATAATGAACAAGAACAAGCAAATAAAAGTTTGATGGAATTGAAAGAATCAGCAAACATTGATTTTAAAGTGATGATGATGGAGACGATTCCTGAAACAAGTGAAAATTCTCCTGCAAAGAAAGTGGCAATTGTTGACAACAATAACAAAAAGAAAACTGAAGAGTTAAAGATTGAAACACACACAATGGAGTCACTTCAAGCACTAATTGAGAAACAGAAACAAATTCTCGAAACTGACACTGAGCCGTCACAGTCTTCAGTGTCGTTTGTTAAGTTGTCTGATCTGGATAAACCTCCGTCAACATTTCAGAATTTCGAAAACAATTCAATGTCGAATTCGACTGGTGCGAGGGTGTCAAGATTGTTCCATGATAATAACATTCAAACAGGTCATAGAAGTTTAACACTACAAACAGAAACAACAAAAACAAACTCTTGGAACATGTCACGTTCAACAGGAAATAACTTTGCTAATCTCGCATCATCATTTGAGAATTCAAGAAGTTTAAGTCGCTTGTTTCCGCATCTTTCAAAAGGTGAGTTTATTAACTTTTTTTATTCTTGTTAATATGAAAGATTTCTTAAATGATGATTCATCTTTTCCATTAATGTTCATTTCTGAGATTTTATAATCGATGACCAACAACAACTTTTCTTATTAAATAAATTATTTCCTTTATTTAGTCATCAGTAGCAGTGTTCCTAGTAATGTCGGTTTAAGTTCCGATGCTTCAAGTTTATACGATCATCTTGAATTTGTTTCATCAGATTTTTCATGTACATCGAGTGTCACGTCAAGCAAGTCAGGAATGGGTGAGAAAATCAAAATTTTATTAAGTCATAAAACTTCACAATTCATTCTTAGATTCCGCAGATGAGTCAAGTATTTCTTATCGACAACCGAAACGTCTTGGGGAGGATCTTTTAAAAATGTTTCTTCAAGAAATTGCAACTGATGTGACTCTTGAAGTTGCTAATCGAAAGATGAGAGCACACAAATGCATTCTACGTTCACGTTGTCAATATTTTGCAGCAATTCTTGCTGGAAATTGGATAGCTCATGCAGGCAATGTTATTCCACTTCCTGGTTACTCTTATTCTGCTGTTCATTTCGCTCTTTGTCATATTTATTCGGGAGCATCACATCCGCCTGAGGGCATCTCATTAATGGAGCTTGCTTCATTATCTGATCTTCTTGGACTTGAGGGACTTAAAGAAGTTACTGCTTATGCTTTGAAGATTAATTATTGTCATAATTTTCACAAGGTAAATATTTTAATTTTGTAGCAAGGGTTTGAAGAAGTCAAAAACATGAACTTTTTAACTTTGGAAATATCTCAACATTCTTTCTTTCTTTATTTCTCTCTCTCAGCCTTGTTCTGGATGTATTGATGGAATTCTTCAAGTGCTTCCAGTCACTCTTAATCATGGACTCGACGATCTTTACAGAAAATGTCTCAAATGGGTGTGTAAACATTTCAACAAAGTTTGGCTTACAAAACCTTTTTCACTTCTTCCAACTGACGTTTATCAACGTTGTCGTCAACAAATTTCCGCTCATTTAACATCTGAGAATGTTTTAACATGGATTTTGGAATGTGAGGATTTGTTAAAAAATCTCGAATTATGTCGATGGAACATCATAAATGTTGATAATTTAATTCATGACATTTTGGATTCAGCTCATATCTATGTGATGGATCATTTTGCGTCACTTATTGCTTCGGATAGTTTTTTGTCGTTGGGCCATGGTGAGAATTACACGATAACAAGATTAGAGAATTTATTGTTGAGAACAGCAACTGGTTTAACACCAGATCAAGCATGTCGAAGTTATCCTCGAGCTGTTCGTTTGAATCAACTTTTAACAGCGAAAGTCATTCTACCAAATCCACTTTCAAATGAAAGTCTTCAGATTATGGATCGTGTGAATAGCATTCAATTAAGAAAAGAAGATCAAGATGCGAATTGGAATGAAGATTTCATTCGATTGGTGAGTGCATTATTGTCAGCTGTTGAGCAATGTTTGATTCGTCAATGCTCGAAAGCGATGCGATGTTCAAGTTGGCAACGAATGGATAACGATTTGAGATTGAAAATCCAAAAGCTTGCATGCCTTACTGATAATGATGATTTGAGAAAACTTCGATCGAGTGCAAGTAGCATGGGAAGTGTCAGAAATTATTCTGCTTCATCTTCGGTGAGTTCACGAACGAACGATTTACGTCAAGTGAAGTTGGCGATTCAAGCACATACAAAAAAGATACAAAGACCACCAGTTGAGTCATCAAACATTCCTGTCATCAAAAAGACGTCAAATCATCCAATTTATAAGTCGATTCAAACGAACGCTCATCCTGTCACGAAGTCATCGACAAAAGTTAATGTTCCAGAAAGGTTGAAGTTGACACACAAAAGATCCCAATCGGAAGATGTTGGAAGCAGCATCAACAGTTCGAAAGGAAAATTAATTGTAATTAAGTCACGATATTTGGAAGCTAGAAAGCCAAAAACGCCGATCATGGACACAAGAAGTAAAAATAATCGTCTTCAAGTTAGAAACATTTCGTCGAGTGAAAGTTCAACAAGAGAATCTTCACCGGCTTTCAATCGACGTCAAAATATTGGCGTTAGAAAAGCTTCAAATTTATCTCTTGACAGCTTACAATCGCCGTCAAAACAGAGATTGGATTTATCAAATAAAATGAAAAGTGACAATTTGGAATTGTCAATTGATTCGCTTGTTAATTCAATGAGAAGTTCACTTAAAACTGACAAAACACTTTCAAGTGAATCGCTTATTAAACGAGGACGAAATCTTACTGACGAAACAAAACTTTTAAAGGTCGATAGTCGAGAAAAAATATCTGACAATAATAAATCTTCTCAATCGAGTGGCAATCAAGCGCAAAGGAGTTTTCTGTCTCAAAAATCGCGTGAAATTTTAGCAAGACGCAGTGAAGATCGAAAACTTTCAACAAATTCAAATTCCAGCATGACAACTAAATCGACCACTTCATCACCTAAAATGAACGAAATAAACAAATCAAAATCTGCAGCTTCGATTAACAAGAAGAAAGTTTTCAGCACAACGCTTCATCTAAGAAAAACTGCATCGTTAAGTGAACATCCGAATAGTAAGAAAACATCATCAGCCATCACTAAAACTGCCCCAAATAGTAAAATTATGAGCAACCCAAAGACCATCAAAGCTAACACAACGAAAAAATCCAATTCAGCGACAAAAGTGACAACATCGGAAAAGAAAAATGACAAGAAATCGAATATTCCTCTCGCACCATCAATGAAGCAGGAAAATCGCGGAAAAGACGAAGAGGAAGAAGAAATTCTCATGAAAATGGCTCGTTCAAATACTTTTAGTAAAGAAACATCAGATAATCCTTTGGAACTGCTGAAAATTATCACTTGAACTATTGACAGTATTTACATTAATTATTTAATCAGATATTTGTAAGATATTTATGTAGATTTTCTATAATTTCATTAATGCTTCTTTGATAATGTTTGTCGAATATTTTCTTTATATTTCTTTTCTATCTTTGATTTGATATCAAAGCTTTATAGTCTCTCTTTCGTTTTCTAGAGCTTGAATACTTAACTATAATTATAATTACATGTTTGTCTAATCAACAATCGACAATTAAGAGATAATAATGCAATTGATGGCACAGTTTATAAATTTTATTAAATATTTAAATTATGATTCAACAAATCTAGTCACGTGCAATTCATGTTTGATAATAACTATTTTTAAACACTTAATTATGTATTAATTCCAAGAATTTTATATCAATTATTTTTCACATTTTTCTCTTTTTTTATCAATTCGATATTTAAAATGTAAGCAAATGATTTTCTTTCTTTTTATTTTTTATTAATTATATTTATTTGATGATACTTATTACATGAAACAAAAGCAGAATTATTTTATTAATTAATATTTAAGTGACTCTCATCTATAATATAGAAATTTTTGTGATTGTATTTTATTCAGATATGAAGATTCTCATAATTTTATTAAAAAATAAAATAAAAATGGAATATTTAAAAGGAAAAATATTTTTTTATTCGATTTTGAGTTTTAATCTTGTTTATCTATCCGAGAATAATTTTGCCTTACACGACTTCATACTTTAAAAGTTACTTAATGTATGGAAAAGCAAATAAAAGTTTTCCTTCTCGATATCTGTTTCGATTCTCTTTTTTCATTTATTGCTCAATTTTTTTACGACAGAGAACCTTAAATTTAATTGTTTTTAAGCGAGTTGGCAATTGACGAAGAAATATAAAAAAATTCATAAAATGGGACTATCACAAGCTGCAGTTTTTATTCTAGCATTTCTTTCGATAGCTCTTATAACTTATATTTTTAGAACTGTCAAAGTTTTAGATCAAGATGTGGTCGTTTATTCAATCGGATTCACCGAATTTGAAGAAGAAATAAAAGTAGACGATCCCGATGAAACCGGACTTTTATACATGCAACAAGTGACACATCCAGAAAATCCAGATGGAAATCTTACAGTTGTATGTTGCTATTGTTTTTTATTCTAATAATTTCTAAGAACAAAATTTAACCATACTCTCATCACTTTTAGATGCACATTCCATTCCCATATAATGTGAGTAAAAAAAATTGTATAAAGAAAAATATTTATTTAAAGTTCAACATTAAATATTAATTGAAGGGAGAGGAAGGATACACGGTTATGCTAGTGAAAGTCTTAAATTACAATTCAATGGTAACGAATGCCGAGCTGATAAAGGAAGAGAAAGACGATGACAAGTTTTGGGTATTGATTAGTGATGGAAATATTGGGACAAACAAAGTTACAGTGGAAATAAATTCGTATCTAAGGATCGATGCAGATGTTGAATTTTATGGATTCAAAGATGATGTTGTAGTGGAAGATGATGAAGATTCAAAGTGATTTTGTAGCACTTGCTTCTTTAACAAGACGAGATAATTCTGCAGCATCGTAGCCAATTAATTCTTTTAAATTACAAACAAATTTGTAGACAAATCTGATGGAAATAAAATAAAACTATAATTCATTTGTGTTTCTTTTTAATTTGTTTTCTCTTACCGTTTCCCCTGTACTTTGCTTATCATATCACCATCATAGTAATACCTTAAAGCTCTCGAAAGCTTTTCATAATTCATCGCAGGCTTATTTTTTCGTTGTCCCCAGAGACTAGCACATAGTTCTGGATCATTCAATTTAAATTCCCCAGATTCGCCACACCATTCGATGACATTTGTGTACTCACGATCAGTGAGGATTTCAAGTAGAAATTGCCATAATTGGATCTGTCCGTTATTGCCATTTCTGTTATCAGATCCTATATGCATGACTGTCGTATGATAAATAGCATTAGTTTAATGAAAAAAATAAATCTTCAATTGATTTACTTGGTTTTTGATTTCTCTTCGAGCTGTTAATTTCTTCTCTATCCTCAAATTCGTCATTGACTCTTGGACCTTCACTTTTTAATGCAAATCTTACTGATTTATTATCTGGTGAACCATTCTCATTGGGAATTTCATTAGTTTGGTTTTTGTAATATCTCACAATTTCTTCTTCAGTGGGTTTAAGCACGTCGAGGATGTTAATTCGCTTTTGTTGATATTGAATTTGAAGATTGATTTGAACTAAACCTGAGTACAAATAAATATGAATAGTTTGCTTATAAACTCACTGTTATTAGAGATTATTACCTGTATCGCATGATAAACACTGATCAGTCAAACTGTTATTTTGATCAAGCTGAAAGCAATTACCAAAATTAACTTAACAATAATCCAATTTTGTAAACATTTATGCAATTTTATACTTGTTGAGAATCCTGCAACCAAAACTCGAAACCTTTTAACTTCTTTCCCATATGTTGTTCAACTAATCTTCTAAAAGTTTAATATTATTAAATTGTATTATTTGGAACTGTTTTATTTTAATTTTGTTTTTCAAATTACTTTAGTTTTGTTAAAGGCTCGGTTATCATTATATGAAATATCAATACTTCATTTTCTTCATCGTCAGTAAGTTCAGCAGAACTAACATCTTCTTCCTTCATTTTCTTGCAATTAATAAAAATATTTAAGTTTCAACAACTTCTTTTAATATAAAATTCCTTAATGGTTTTCGCATCTTTATACCTTTGTAATTTTTCAAAATAATTTCAGATGTTAAATGTGTCAGATAATTATGGTGATTTATTATGTTTTATTTAAGGTTAGTGGATGAATAATATGTAAGCCTTCAAAAAATAATTTCTTGAGAACTCTCACGTATGCTTCTGTTTTAAAATTATTACTTAAATTTTATTTAAAATTTACATTGCATATATTTTTCAACGGTTTTTGGTATAATTTGAATGTTCGCATCTTTAGCATAAATTTGTTTACATTTTACAAAATCAAAATAAGAAACAATTATCAGACCTTTATTGTGAATTGAAGTTGGAGAACTACAGTTGTTATTATTTGTTTTACAAATATATGGCTCTTCTCTGCCTAGAATCTGTACCGAGACACATCTTTAAACACTTCAGAAATAAATGTTTTGTTAAAGGACAATGGATCATACTACATTTATGGAAATTAAAATTGAAGGAAACAACGAAGAACAATTAATCTATTTATCACCATCAGATGACGAAGGACTAGAAGAATTAAACACAACATGCAGACTTTGTCCAGAAGCTTCAAGACTTAAAAATTTATTAATTGAACATTTAAAGGAGCATAAAAGTAGTAAATCGAGAAACTTATAAACAACACTTTCAGTTCTTTAATAATTGAATTCTTTTTTTCTAGTTGAATGGATTGACATAAATGACAGTCAAACTTTCCCTGAGATTGAGTCTTGCAATTGTCAAGATGGTATAAAAATTCAGATTAATTTTATTAATCACTTTCTAAGTCATGATAATGATGCCCAATGTCACTTTGAAAGTCCCTCAGAAAGTGACGAAAAAGATATTATCGATCATGGATTTGAGGAAAACTATCGAGATAAAGAAGAAAATTCATATAAGAAAGTCAAACTAAAACCTAGTTATCATAATCAGTATAATCGTCGTGTTAGATCGCCAGTGACTTTCCAACTTCAAAAAGAATTTACTCAAGATCCGACTACAAAAATGTTCCATTGTAACTTTTGTCGAAATGGTTACAAACATAAGCAAACAGTGGAGAGACATTTAAGTAAAGAACATTATCCTTCTTCCGAAAAGGTTTCAAATAGTGTTATGAGAAACACAAGTGAAAATGTTTTCCCAACTGAACAAAGAAACAAATTGTTTTATTGTAATATTTGTCACAATTCTTACAAACACAAACAGACAATTCAACGACATCTTGCAAAGGAGCATAATTTAGAATTGGATAATAATTATAAATCTCAAGTTTCAGACTTTAAACCTTATCAAAAAATTGTTAGAATTCAAAGAAAGTCTAGAAGATCGAAAGACAAAAAGTTGATTTGTGATATCTGTGGCCAAACGTTCTTCTTTCGAGAGTCATTACGTAAACATTTATTAAAACATGTCGACCATGTTACATATACAAAGAAAATTGTTAAAACCACAAGAGAAAAAATTGTATGTGATCAATGTACAAAGCTTGTAAATCCAAGTTTAATGAGACGACACTTTCAAGTTCACCATTCGGATTATCGACCGTACAAATGTGAAGAACCTGGCTGTACGACAACATTTCTGGACATTACCAAATTTAATGATCATAAGAATATTCACCTTAAAATAAAACCATACATTTGTGACTTTTGCCAAGAATCATTTCACTATGCTAGTAATTTAAGACAGCATAAGCTACGACACACTCATCCAGATCGTTTTAAATGTGAAACATGTCAAAGTTGCTTTGTCAGTTCGAAGTCATTGAGTCTTCATATGCGTTTACATAATTATGATCCAACAGCACCAAAACCATTTGCATGCGACCATGAAGGATGTGATAAAACATTCCGCTATCGAGATAGATTAAAATTGCATATTTTTAACGTTCATCGAGTTGAAAATGATCATTATTGTTCTTAGTAAGTAAATATTCGTCATATTTATATCAACTGATTATAATTTATATATTTTGGTTTCAGTTGCTCCTTTATAACACACAAGAAGAAATATTTAAAGCGGCACATGATCAAAATTCATAACATAAGAGAAGGAAACCCAAGGAACCGTGTTTTTCCAAAGAATAATCCAAATTTATGAAGATGCTTAAATAGTGTAACAGAATTAACACATTTTCAATGCTCATTTGAATTTATTTAGATAAATGAAAAAATAAACAAAATTTTCAAAAGAAACTTTCAAAAGCTTTCCGTTAACATTTGAACTTTCAAAAGTTTAGCAAAAGGACATCACACACACATGTACAGAATTAAGGAACTTTAGCGGAAAATTTAGCACAATAAAGTGAATAGGGAAAATATGTAAAGAACACGAAAAACGAAAAGACTTTATAAAAAAGCTTTATTGATAAAAATACTTTAATGTTTTGTTTTGTTTGTTGAGACTTCAAATAAGTAAAATGACTGACTTTTCAGAAATTCAAACTTTCAATGGGCTCACAAAATCTATAATGAAAAATGAGCTTAGTCAGTTTTATGGAATTTTTTTCGCTGTTTTAAGCAGTGTTTGTTATAGGTCGGAGAAAATAATTTGTAAAACTTGTAATTTATTTAATCAATTCTTTTAATGTACTTTTTAGTTTATGCTCTGTCATCGTAAAGTTTCTTGTTGGAGTTTCACCAATCGAACTATCGTTATTCAGGTGAAAATGTTCTGCTTTCTAAACTTCTAATAACTGAATGAAAAACAATTTTATTATAGATTCCTAGGCGTTCTTCTGCCATCTATTCCCTATGTGGTTTATAAAAATGAAAACATTTTTCCCGAAGACAATAGAAAAATGCTTGCATTGCGTGGCATGCTTGGATCAGCTGGCCTTATGTTGTCCTTTTATGCATTTCAAAATATGCAACTCGGAGATAGGTAAAAAATTAATTAACAATTAATTCAATTAAATAATTTATTTTCTTTATAGTTCGGTCATAATATTTTCAACGCCAGTTTTTGTTGCGATATTTTCGCGTATTTTCTTGAAAGAAACTTGTGGACCATTCAACATCTTCACGATTATACTTACATCGTTAGGCATTGTGTTCATTGTGAAGCCACCAATAATTTTCGGTGAAGATGAAGGCAGTGAAAATGAAAGGACTGATTACTTTTGGGGGCCGCTAGCAGCGTTAGCAAGTGCAATATTTACAGCAAATGCAATGATAATTATTCGAATGTTACGCGGTCTTCATCATTCGGTAGTGATTTGTAATTTTGGTGTATTTGCCTGCTTTTTCACATTGATAATGTTGATCATTACAAATACTTTCTGTCTACCACCTTGTGAAAATCGTTTTTTGATTTTAATGCTCGGCATTTTCAGCTTTTGGGGTCAACTTTTATTGACAATTTCTTTAAAAATGGAAGAAGCTGGAGTTATATCGATTGCAAGATCAACCACAATAGTCTTTGCATTTATTTGGCAAGTAATTTTTTTCAAACAAATTCCATGTTTTTATTCCATTTTGGGTGCTCTACTTATTGTAAGTAGCGTTGGTTTGAATGCTTTGAAAAAGTGGGCACTTTTAAATGAAACAAACATTTCAAGAAATCTCACTCGATTTCTTAAATAAATTGAAAGTTTGTTTCAATTGCTCAAAATATATAAGCTCGGAAGAAGGAAAAAAATCGTTTTATGTTTGCCATTGATTCATCAAATGCTATATTAAGTGAACACAAAGTATATAGGTAATTGATCTCATATCGTACAATAAAAATAAGTATTATGTTTGAAAAGCAATTTGTATTTAAATTAAAATTTAGTCACTTTCAGTTTTCAAAGAAAAAAAATTTGATTGATTTCAAATCTGCAAAATTTTATAATTTTTTTATTTTGATGACTGAAAAGAATTTCAGTTACGAATTTAAAGGAAAAACTCTCGATCTTCGTTTGGTAACTTTGTGAGCTTTCCTCAAATGCTTTCCTAAGGCGTCTTTTCCATCATAATTCTTGGAACAAAACTAGATTAAAATTTAATTGATTTTTATGAGAATATTTATAAGATGGAAATACAAACTTACACTACATACGAAGATTTCATCTGACTTTTCATGCGTTCGACGATAATGATTTCTGATGTGATCTTTTTGCTTAAAAGTGCTGCTGCATCCAGGATAATCACAAGCAAATGGTCTCACTTCGGGGTCTTCTGTGTGAAGTCGATTATGTTTTTGTAGTGCTTGTTTCGTTACGAAACTCGCTTGGCATTCTTCACAACGATACCTTAAATATTCAAGCTAATTATAAAAATAAAAAGGATTTATTTTTGAAGATAACTCACCGATCTGGATCTGTGTGACGAACTCGATGTAATCTCAAATTAGCTCCTGATCTGAAGGCTTCCGTACAAAATTCACATTTGTAAGGTTTCAACTCAAGATGAATGTTTCTGTGATCACGTAAAACTCTGCTGTCAGAAAAAGCTGCATTGCATCCTTCCATGTCACATTTGAAAGGCCTTTCATCAGAATGATGAATTAATTTATGTCGCTTCATTTTATGTGAGAAAACCATCATTGAACACTGATCACAAATAATTCTCTGTTGAGAAATTATTTTTCTGAAAAGTCCGACATGTCTGAGTACGTGATTTTTTATCTGTTCTCGATTGTTAAATTTTGATCCGCACATATCACAACAAAAGAACTTTTCACGATGAGTGTAGAAATGTAAAGTGAGTTGCTTTTGTGTGTCAAATGTTTTCAAACATTTATGGCATTGTAAATTGTCAACATCGACTGAAGAACGCGGTGGATCGTGGGTTCGGATATGTGCATGAAGATTTTTTAATGTTTTACAGCGACTGGTGCAAGATTCTCGTGGACATTCATAGGAATTTAGAGGATTATGTTCAAGATCCCAATGTTTTTGAGCTCCTTGCTTGTATTTGAACTGCTTTGGACAAATTTTGCATTTAATTTTTGGTGAATCAGAAGGTTTACGTTTATTACGATTACAAATTTCAGGATCATGTTCATTCCTACAATGCTTTTGTAAGTTCTGTTTGCTTAGAAATGACTTGTCACAATGTTCACAATTGAAGTGCTGTTTCTTCTTATTGTCACTTAAACTTGGAAGTTTATTTGATAATGTTTCAAGATTTACTAAATCTTTTGAATTTTTGAAATACGACACGAAATTAGTGTCATCAACTTCTGTACTGCATTTTTCTTGCGATTGAATATTCTCAATTGTTTCTTCGTTTTCTATTTTGAGAGTAAAATGAAACAATAAATGATTTATCAAATTTGTTTGAAGTTCAATTCCTTCAGGACAGACACAGCAGGATATGTTAGCTACAAATAAATGAATAGTAAGATCATGTACCATAGAAACAATACAATAAATTTAATTTACTTTGACTATTATGATTATTAACAATATGGTCAAGCAGAAGTTTCTGATAATTTAGGCCGATTGGGCAAAGACAACATTTTTCCAATTCATTTCCCTCGGTGACATCTGTTTCAAAGACAGCTTCTTGAATATAGAACTCTTCAAAGGGTTCATCCTTTACTTTGAAATCCTTTGAATATAACTGTTGATAAACTGACATGTCGTTTCTCAAATCAATTTTTAATTGTAAACAAAAGCAAAAATGTCTAAACTCAGAGGGGTCAACAACTAATTTTTGCTTCTAAGCAAAAATTGATCCAAAATTTACAGAAAATTAATTTTTTGGTTCAAGTTGCCGATACAAAGCTGTTCAAACTTCCTTTTTTTCAATTATAATCAAAAGTATTTCATCTAATAATGAGTAATAAGAAGGGTGATAAGCAGGAAGATGAACAAGAGGTATGTACAAGTACCAATAAATTTAAAATGGAATATTTCATAAAAATTCAAAAGCAAAGCCACATCATCATTGATAATTATTTTGACTGTCTTACATACTGATTCTAAATAAATGAATGAATTTAACAGGTTGTTCAAATCAATAAATGGGATGGATCTCAAGTAAAACATGCAATTGATGATGCTTTTAAGAATGTTCTCATGGAGCGACCAAATTGCAGAGAACATTTTGCTATCATTGATGGACGTCTGTTTATTTGCGCTTTAGCAGTTGGCGTTGCTTTGTTTGCCCTCGGCTATGATTACATCTACACCTTCCCAACGTCAAAGTGAGAAAACATATTATGAATATCTTTCAATCAAATATTTTATTTCAATTCTTGTTTCAGACCAATTTTAATTGTTTGTGTTGCTTCATACTTCGTTCTTATGGGAATCCTAACGATCTACACAACTTACGTTGAAAAAGGAATTTTCGCTGTAGCAATTCAAAGTGATGGAAGTGGTAAAACATTGAGGAAATGGACAGCAAGTTCTGACATGAAGAAATATGATGATAAATATACGCTCACACTCAGCGTGAAAGATTCGAAGAATGTTCGTGAAGTTTCAGTCACAAAATCATGCGCTAACTTCGTTGATGTTGATGGCGTTGTTTGCACAGATCTGGTAGGCGCAGAGCTAAAGCGAATCTACAATTCTTTAAATAATGCTGAAAAAAAAGACAAGTAGAAAAAATGTTTTTCTGTTTCTCAAGAATAAAAGAAAATGAAAGTTTTTTTTAAATTTTTATTATTCTACAGTAGGTAGCATCTTTGATTTGACATCTTTAGCTGTTTAAGAATATATTTTTGTTATTACAAACCATACAGGTAATGTACGTTAAGCTACCAGCTTTTGTAATTTTAATTACTTAATTTGACTTAAAAAAGCTTAAGTAGTGATTAATCAATAAAACTAAATTTTCCTTTTTCTAAATTTATATTCAATTTTCAAATGTGACTGTTTACCGATTTATGTATACCGTCAACAGCTGTGAATCTAGTTTTTTTTTAAATTCTCTTCATCCACATTTGTCGATTTAAAATTTTAACGCTGTGATGTTTTTCACAAGCCAATTCAGCGTCTTGAGGTGAATTGAAATTAATGCAAGCATTTCCTGTTGGTTGTCCCATATCATTGTAACGTCTGATGATTTGATCTTGATGGAGATCGAATTCACGAAACTCGTCTAGAAGATCTTCAATCGTTGCCTTATAGCAAAGATTAGACAACATGACGACACATCCTGGACTTCCAAAGTCTGGTGGTGGTGCCCAATCATTTCGATTTGGACGATTTTGTTGTTGATTTTGACGCATCGAATCATCGCCACCGAAAGAACTTAAAACGGCATCGACCTGCTCACGTGGAATTAACATAATTGTCACTCGCCTTTCTTTTAACATTTGATTGTTTTTCGAAAGAGCTCGATTAGAATCGTTTGGATATTTGAACTCAACAAAACAATCGCCACATGGTTGACCTAAATATTAAAAATTGAGAAATTATTTTAATTACACCAGCGATTCTCAAACTTTTATGTTAAACGATTTTTGAAGATCGCGAAGTTGAACTTGCTACGTTAAAATTAAGTTTCTATGCCAAAAAATTTCCAATTATATAAAAGAAAATGAAAATTTCAACCAACCTTTCTTATCGAGCAGAATATGAACCCGCATTTTATAAATTCCAATATCATTGAAAAAGCTTTCGACTTCAGCAATTGTTGTGTTTGTTTCCATATTTTTCATTATAATACAGTCAGTTTTTATCATATTTTGTGGTCCACTGTTGTTGCCACCAAATCGTTCATTGTTGAAATTTCTTTGTCTTGGATCGCGTGATTCAACATTGGAAGTTTTATGTTGATCGCGGCTTCTCATGCTGTCACGTGAATTGCTATTACTTGAATGATTTGTGTCATCGTTCATTTGATCACTGTTAACTGGATCACTCGTCTCTTCATTCTGTTCACTGCTGTTGTTGTCATATTTTCCAAATTTCTTCACCAACTCATTGTATTGTGCTTCTGATCCCGCTTCTAAGAACACTCGCTTGTTACGAATGTAATGAATGTATCGATTCTCCAACGTAACTTTTGCTGCTTCATGTGAATTGAACTTCACATAAGCTTTGTAACGATCAATGACGATGCCGACAATGTTCGGAAAAGCTTCCCAAATGTCAGGTTCACTTGATGTTCGAGGAATATCGTCAACTATCAAAACAGTGAAATTCTCGTCAGGTTCATACTGAATTTCCTTCTCTATTGGATTATCATTTCTATTTCCGGTTCTATAATTTGATCTTTCATTTTGATCGCGTCGGTAATTTCCACCATTGTTACCTCGATCGCGATTATTGTTATTATTGTTGTTATATGAACGATTATTCCCATATCGATCATTTCCACGATGATTGAATCCACGATTGTCACGTTCTCGACTGTCACTTCGATCTCGATATCTTTCATTTCTTGTATCAGAACGATCATCGTTCTGGAAGTTGTTATGAACAGCATTTTGTTGACGATTTTTATTAAGAGAATTGCTCAACCCACTTTCAAAATCTTCCTCAGATATTGAAGTGATGATCACTTGCGTACTTTTCAATTGCCACATTGTCTTCGTCAATGCTTTCTTCTTTGAATCGGAAGAAAGAAATCTAATAAGAACAACTCCAGTTCGATTATTTCCACTGTCAGTAAGAAATTTAATGTCGTTATTTCCAATCGGTAAGCCATTGAAAAACTTTCTCAAGTCACCATAATATGTCTCGTTGTCAACATTTGCAACTTTTACACATGTTCCAATATTCCCAAGAGATGATGATGATGGAATTGCATCGATTCGATTTTCCGTTTGATAATTTCGTGTTGGTGGAAGTTGCATTGAATTTCCATTATTAAACATTTGATAAGAGTTTTGAATTGTCTGCTGCTGTTGTTGTTGTTGTTGTTGAAGTTGAATATTTCTGTCATTTGTAAAAAGTTGTGGTGGTGGATTTTCCCAAATAGAATTTGTGGCAGTTGGTGGTGGAACTGCATAACTGTTAGCAGATGATAATGAATGATTTATGTTCGGTGGAAAGGCAGCAATGTTTGACGTATCTTGTCGAGACTCAACAGCACTGAATCGTGATCGTCGACGAAATCCATCACGTCCTTCTTTCTCACTGTCATTGTAACGTTCGCGTGAACTTGAACGAGAGCGTATTGAAGAATTTCTTTCATTACTTCGACTACGATGTCGACTTCGAAATGTATTTCTCTCTCTCGAGTTTCCTCTTTGACTTCGTGGGTCTTTATTGTATGATGCGGGCATTAATGATGGTGGAAGATTTGATTTGGGATCAGACAATTTTGTATTTAAACCAGAAGTCATTGAATTCAAATAGTTTGCTGAATTTGGATCCATTAACGATGCATAATAACTAGCATAAGCTGCAGCAGCAACAGCAGCATTTTGAGGAACTCCCGAATTCATAACATCAGTTGGTGCAACATTTTTATATGCTGACATCACATTCATTTGTTGGACTTGATTTAAAGAAGGAATTTGTGGAGTTTGCTGATGTTGCATTGAATGAGTTAAAAGATTTGTAAGCGACATAACTGGAGGTTGTTGAGATGTCATAACTGCAGCTCCACTTTCCAATTGCTTTTTAGCGAATTGATTTGCAATCACAGATGCTGGTAACACCGTTGATTGCTGTTGTGGAGCAACTTTATTCAAAAATGATGAACTGGAAGCTTGGCGAGCTTTTTCAATAACTTTTTGCATTTCAGAACGCGATGATAAAAGTAAAGTTACTTGAACTTCTTTAATTTTCCCGCCATTTAATTGCATTGCACATCTGGCATCTTCATCAGTGCTTTATGAGTAAATGAATAATGTGCGTCAAAGAGAGTAAAGAAAAGAAAGGAAACAAATAAATACTTCTGATCAATAACAGGCAATTGCATAACAAAATCTGCAATCGATCGACTTTCATCGAAGGAACATCAAGTTCGATATCAGATGAAATTGCAAACAACATTTTTATATACTTTTGTAAACCTCGTCGATATTTATTTTCAATAATTTAATTGAGTCATATGTGAAAGAAAAACTTCCTGCTGAAACTCTGACGAGGGAGCTGAAAAATTTCCAGTTGCAAGTGAATCTTATTTCGTTTTCTATTTACGTTTTGTAGACTAAGTGAGAGTGAGAGGAATTATGCAACTTTTATATCTATTTCAATTAATTAAAGATGAAAACATGCTGCGCTATAAGACAGTGACAAATATCGGAAGTGATCGTAACATGGAAGAATCTGAAACATTTCTTAGCTTGTTTTGACCATTTTTGTCATTGAATATTTCATTATGATATCAAAACATGACGATGCAATTAAGAGAAGTGTAATATAAAACATAATTTATCGAAGATGAAAACAATATCTACCTGAAAGCAATAAATGCATCACCGTTCTCTCCACCTACGATGTGAACACCACCTTCAGGAATCATGAGACCTTTGAAGAAGTTGCGAATATCAGTTGCGTTCGCTGACCATGGTAGATTTTGAAGTCGAATTATGACATTCATTTCGTATATTTGGAATTAACTATCTTTTCTTTCTTTTTTCAATTAATTAAATATTTTTTAATGAATTCTTATTTTATTAGTTAGCAGAACTTGCTCGATGAATAATTCTTCTGTAAGTAGACAAATAATTCTTTGGTTAAAACTAAAAGCTTTTTCTTTTGTTTTTCAACTTTTTCAAACTGTAAAAGTCACTGTGATGATTTAAACTTCCATGAAATTTCACGAGATAAATTAATGTTGCTTTATTTGCTAATTTTATCGATGTTAATCTATGTGATTTATATTAAAACGACAACTAGAAAATTAAAGTTTATCATCAACTAATTAGATGTTAAAGAAAGAAAGATCTCCTGAAATGCTATTATGTCTCAATTTATTGCAATTACTTCATTACTTTAATTAATAAATTGCTTTCCAGGGCTTCGATCTTATATTTTATATTCCGGAATAAGAAAAAATGAAACAAAAATCAGAAGAAGAATAAAATTTAGTTCCGGAATATGCAAATGAAATACTTCACTCCTGTTTTATTAATCAGAAGAGAGTGATAAGAATCTGATTCATAGCAAACTGAAAAATAAAATTCATAAATTCATGTTGAGAGGTTGACGGAACTTTAACATTGCAAAACTTTATGTGAAAAAATCTGAGAAATTTCAAACAATTTCTTCGACCTTGAGACATCGAGAAGTTTCTTTTTATTACTATTTATTAATATTCAATTTCATCTTTCAAGTCTGTTTCCTGTTTAATTACACAGCATCTTATTATTCAATCAATACTTTATAGCTGAATAAACAAGCGAAACAACTTCATTCGATTCAATAATTAACTTTGTTCAGTATGTATTTAATTAGCACTGGTTTTTATTTTATTTTATAATAATGATTAGATTGATAAATCAAATTTACTTCCATGTAACGAACATAAACTCACATGCGACTACTCATGAAAAGACAAAGAAATTGTTGACCATGGAAAAGTTAATTCGTTCATCCTTAAATGTCTTAAATTTTCTTTTTCTTTCTTTCTTTCTTCAAAAAAAGTATGAGTAAATTAATATCCGTGCATAAATCGATATCTTTTATGCTTTGTTGTTAATGTAGGCATTACAAAACTGTGGAGAATGAAAGAAACAACATATGCAGCCACAATCGCAATTAGATATCGTTTATCATAACGCTGAACTCTTCTTGTGTGTTGTAATTTTCCTTCCTATTTTTATTTTTCCTTCCAACATAACAACACATCAACTTACACATAAGATTATTGCAACAATAATTACGGGGCAAATCAACCTAAAGCTGGTGACGTTTTTAGAAAATTTTTCTTCGTTTTCGCCAAGAAACGCATACAAAGCAAAGAAAATTGCATTCGCTCATCAAACTTGATTGTTGAGTTTTATTTAATATTTTATTTGATCGACAAATATATGCTTGACTTTGAAAATACCAATAAAATGTTTAGAGAGAAAGTAAAACTAACCATTTATGTTTATAAATAAGACGATATGATCTCAATGGAGTCTTAGTTCGAATTGATACATTGTCGGTCTCACAAGTCATTCTAACGTTGTTTATATTTCTTTCAAATTATTAAAATCATAAGCTATAATGATGATCTTTAAAGTAAGTTGTGAATCAATTGACTTCAATCATTCTAAGTGTTGAATTAATGTAATTAAATTGATGATAAATTGAACTAAACCGTTGAAATTAATTGCAGGATAGTTCACCATATGTGCTATTACTTGTTGTGTTTGTTGCAAATGTTACATGTGATGATGAAAGCAGTGATGATACCTCGTCGAAAATAAAACGCGAGGCTTCAATTGACGATTTTAATATTCCTAACATGGATTTATCAAAGCATGACGGAACTATTTTAAAAACATTATTAAATGAAAATACGGATAATATAAGACATGATGCAGTTTCACCGTTTGATGATTTAAATTCTCGAATAAAAATGGGAAAGACAACAGTTGAGTTTTGGCCATCGGATATGGATAAGGAAAAGTTTTTCAATTTGACAAAAGATTCGCCTTTAAGTTCACCAATAGATTTTTGGCCGAAAGGTGGATTGAATCAGGAAGTGCATATGGAAGTAAATAACAATAACAGAGAGCCTGAAAAATTACCAGATGTTCCCATAAATCATCAATACATTCCCGACATTGCTATTGACAAGTTTAGTGAAATAAGTAAACCAGACTTTACCGAATATCAACCAATGTTTGAAGCTGGACCAACTGAGATTATCATTGTTGATGATGATGCTATTACAAGCCGAGCACCAATTACATTTCCGACTTCGGAACCAACATCTAAAAGTCCTGATCATACGATTGCAATTGTAACACGCGGTGGTAACAACAAAAAGAGAAAATTGAAAAAGAAAGTAAAGACTGCGGACGTTACAATGCCATTTTCTGAAATATCTGTTTCTATTACACCTTCATCAAACACAGTCATTGATACAATGGTTGATAAAAGTAATAATATGCATAATATTAATGATTACAATAATATTGGAAATGGCTTTCAATCTACACCGATTTATGAGAATATTGATGAGCCTTTCATTGATGTCTTTAAATCAGTTCGTTATACTGACGTCATTTCTAATTTAGCCAATCTTACTGAGCTGTCTTTCTCTTCAAATCGCATTAACAAAACCGATAATAGTGAAGTTGTAGACAGAGGACTGCCAGTTGATATAAATCCAATAACAAGTTCAACTGATTTGACTTCAGTGAACAATATAAATGATATAAGTGATTTAACCAGCAGCACTGTCAGTAGTCAAATGTTAAACAGTTCAGATGAATTATTATTATCAAGAAGTATCATTGATTCACCATTAGACATAATGCTTAATCAATTGAAAAGTGCTATTGAAGAGCGTAACATAACAAAGATAAAAATCATTGTTAATGCATATGAAGAGCCAGAAACAAAGACAGAAAATATTGTGATAATCATGAATGCAACTGAGAACGCGATTGCTACAGAATCTTCATCTTCTGCTATGGAAACCATGTCAGATGTGACAACTGCTAAAGTTAAGGTTCATACAGCTTCTCGCGTTCGTAATTTCCAAAGAAAATTTAAAAAACAAAAACCGCAAATATTAAATGATGTGCTAAAGGAGAATATTAATATTATAACTGGAACAGAAACTTTACCACCATCAACAGTGTCAGACAGTGTCAGTCAAAGTACTGAAAGCATTACAAAGGTAGACACTTCAAGCATGAAGCCGATTGTCGTAAGAAGTCGATCATATTTAACGATGAGAAAACGAAATACCGTAACTAGAATAAGCAGACATTCGCCAAGAAATAATCGTCGGCGTAATAGACGAAGACCAGCATATACCAAACATGATAATAAAAAAGAATAATTTTTGTTTTGTTTTGCAATATATACATACATGTATACAATGAGAACATCGAAGAATCTATTGGAAACTGTAGTTTCTATATATGTTTTAATTTTTTTTGAACACTTTTTCCTTGATAATACATTTTGTCGATTAATGTTGGGAGAGTCTTCAACTTCATGAAAGACAAAGACAACATGAAGTTTTCTGTCTCGCTCTAATATGTTACGTATCAATTTTTATTTTAATTAAATATTTATTTCTTCAAATTTCTATATCTTTCATCAACATAACATCTCTAATTACTTTCATTTAGAAAACACAGTATGATTTAGTTTTAAATCTTTAATATTAAATACAATAATCTACTTTAGATTTCTTCCATCTTTAGCCAAGCTTTTTCTTTTCTTTTCAACATTAACTTACCACTCTGCAAAATATTATTTATTATTCACTACACGATCAATTTTGAAGTTTTGTAAAGTTTTCGAAGTGTTTGTATTTTATAAGATGTAAAGATTAGTTTTTATATAGTTATAATAAATTTTTTCTTGAAGATTTTAATGGCTCCATTGAATGAATATTTGTTTGATGTTTGCTTCTTTTAGTACATTTTAGCATATTTTTTGCTTCTTTCCTACGAATCTGCTAATGTTTTCATTACACCGCATGAGGTTTTTGCGTTGATTGTTCCTGACGTTGAAACATAAACAAAAAAATGCAACAAGATTCTTCCAGTGAAAATTTGGTAGAAGACAATGCTCCAGTTAAAACTCCAGCATCAAAAGTGTTTGATAAATTTGAAAAGGATGAGTTTGCCTATTTAAAGAATACCGGATTTTCCAGCGAAATATTCAAAATTGAAATAAAAAATCTTCCCAAGTATTATGGTTTCGGAGAAATTAAGAAACTAATCAACACTACTTTAGGACTTGAAAGCAATAAAATTAAAGTCCCTAAGAAGAACTCGCCATACGGTTTCATATGTTTTAAAAACGATGATGGTAAGCTTTAGAAGTTAGATTTGTTAAATTAATTTTATAATATATATTGATATCTTGACAGATCGGCTGAAGGCTTTGACTGCTTTGAACGGTTATAACTGGAAGGGAAATATATTGAAAGCAAGTTTTGCGAATCCAGCTCATGATCCTCTCATTAAAAAGCGTAAACAAGAGGACAGCAATAATGGAAGTGACAGCAAAAAACCAAGAACGGTAGCAGAAGGCAGCGAACCTTTGGGACATTTAGAATATCCAGAACAACTTTCCATTAAACAAAAGAAAATTGAGGACAATCTTAAGCAGTTTAAAATTGATTTACGACGAGCAAACTCAATTCAGAGAAAAATGCCACATGATCAGAACAACGATTTAATTTGCGAATTGAGAGATATCGTCCAAAGCCCATTGACAGAAGCATATCGCAATAAATGCGAGTTTTCTATTGGAAAAACTGTTGATGGTGACATTGAAGTTGGAAATAGACTTTCTAGCTATGCTTCTGGATGTACATCAGTTGCTAACGTAGCAGAACTTAAATTACCAACTCCAAGAATGAAGTTGGCGGCTCAATTGGTGAAGCAGTTTGTATTGGAGTCAGGTTTGGAACCTTTCAACGCAGAGAATTATACGGGAATTTTTCGAAATTTAACAATTCGAGAAAGTCGACAAAATGGTTTTATGATGATTATTGGAATTCATCCACAACAAATGACAGATGAGGAGAAGGATAAATTTCAAAAAGATTTTGTAAGTTTCTTTGAAGTAGGAAATGGTAAAGATCTCAATGTCACCTCATTGTATTATGAAGAGATACAAAAACGACAAAGTGGACAAGTTGGAAATTTCATTAAACATATTTTTGGTGACACTCACATTTATGAATACATTCATGGATTGAAATTTCGTATTTCTCCTTGCTCATTCTTCCAAGCTAACACTGCTGCAGCAGAGAACCTCTACCAGTTAGCAATAGATTTGTCTCAGTCGAAGAAAGACTCGACTGTATTAGATATCTGTTGTGGAACTGGCACAATTGGCTTGTGCTTTGCCAAGCATTGCAAGTGGGTGTATGGAATGGAAATAATTCCACAAGCTATTGAAGATGCGAAAGCTAATGCAAGAGAGAATGGAATAACAAATGCAACATTTACTGCGGGAAATGCTGATGACTTAATATTCTCCATGGTAAGAGAAGCAAACGTTGGAGCTGATGAAGACATAATAGCAATCGTTGATCCACCTCGAGCTGGTCTTCAAACCAAATCAATTCAACAATTGAGAAATTCTGAGAAAATTAAGCGTCTTGTTTATATATCATGTTCACCGTCTCAAGCATTGAAGAATTTCGTCGATTTATGTAAAAATTGTTCAAAGACAATGAAAGGAAATCCATTTGTTCCAAAAGTAGCAGTACCAGTTGACTTATTTCCAAACACTCCGCATTGTGAACTTGTTGTTCTTTTTGAAAGATAATTATGTTGAAAAATTATTATTGACTAAATAAAATGAGAATTAAAAATTAAATTGCAATAAGGTTTTTAAGATTCCCGCTAAAATTTCAAATTTTTTAGCATAACGTATAACTTCTGCTAAAATCTTTCAATAATTAATAAACATTCCATTTAAATAAATCTTATCCAAAATACTTGAAGAGTCCAATTAAAATTAGCAATAACAATGAAAAAATGGATGCTGTTTTGGATATAGAAGATCAAATTCAACTGAATAATTTGTATTTTAGTCAAAAATCTTCAGAAGTTCGTGTTAAAGTTGTCACAAAGGATTCTCATGGCAGAACAGAAACAAATGTAGAAAGATTAAAAGTTCAGAAGCGTAACGTCAAACAAATTTGCATTACTTCTCCTTACGAATCACAGCCTATTGCAAACACGATTTCTTTGTCAATCGACGATGTCAAAAGAGCAAATTATAAAGAAAGTAAATGTTGGAGTGTTTTCAATATAAAATTTCGTAGAGTTTTAGTTTATGGGAAAGTTGTTGTGTTAAATATTTCTTCAAGAAATGGAAAAACAATGTACAGATTTTCAATTGATGATGGCTCTGAGGAGATTATTGGAACGATGACTGTGACTAAGGAAGCAAAACAGAATGGTAAAGACATCATTTTTATTAATTAAGAAGTACTTAACAATACCTAATTGCTTCGCAGTGTCTGCTTTTAGAAACCGATTAAATGTTCTAAACAATCAGTTGAATAGAGCAAAGGAGATAGGGATAAACTTGAAAGGCACATTCCATTCACCAGACTCGTCAGAATGCCAAGAAATTCTTCAAAACATTTCAGATCTCAATTCAATGACATCGAGTAACATTGAACACATGAGAAAAGTTTATCAACTCGGTCCAATACAACAAAAAGCTTTGATTCTGGCGACTTTATATAAAACCGATGAGAATAATGTCCAGCTTAATATGCTAGACATGTCTTTAAATGATCGAATAGAACTTCTATGGAAGCAACAATTGAATCGTCTGTACAGGAAAGAATATTTAAATAAATCAAAAGTCTGATAAAAAAACTTATTTCTTCACTTTATTTCTTCTTTATTCATTTTCATCTTTTAAACTTTTTTATTTAGGATAAATTGATATAAGGTTTAATGACAAATTTATTCAATTAAGAAGAAAAAAACCTTTAAGTGCAACATAAAAGTTTTAAAATTAATCCATTCGCTAATTTGAATAAGAAAAAACAAATTTGACATTTAAATTTTTGATGTTTTTAGCAGAGAAAGAAAAGCAAAATAAGAAATGAAATGAATCGCAACTATTTGATTGCTGTTGTTCATTATTATGCAGTTTTTGCACGCATTGCTGCTCTCTTGCTTGTGACTGCTTGGAAACCAGATTTGATACTTGCAACTGAACATCTTGAACCACATGATTCGCATTGAAGGAAGAAAATTCGTGTATCTTTTTGTAAAATTGTTTCTGGTGATCGGCAGGTGTGACAGGTGACATATTCTTTAATGTATCTGTTGAAATTAAAAGATCTTTCATTAGAAATCTTAAGAATTTAAACATTTCTAATTCAATTTACCTTCTTAAGACATTTTCGATTTGTTTTGGTTGAAAACGACCTTTGATGATAAGCTGGGAGTTTCCATCGACAGAGCCACTCGTTCCCAATTCAGCTAATAAGAAGTCCAATAAATGTTTCGGTTGTCTAAAATATTTCAAAATGATTAAACTTTAAGAGCTTATCAATCAAAGTTATTTTACCTATGCAAAGTTTTACAAATTTCTGTGAAGTTTGCAAATGAAGTCTTCTTTGTTCCAACACGAAGGACTTGTGGAGGTCTCATGACAAATTTGGGTTTTCGACCAGCAGCCATATCAGGATTCTTCTCAGAAATGATGTCAAAAACGCGATGTAAAAGTTCATCATACGTATAATCACGATCTGAACCAGCCCATGTGATTGCGTTATCTTCTACTGAAATCATTTATTATAATTAACTATAATCAAAGCCTTTGATTGATGTTATAAAATGAGAAAGTAAGAAACAACAAAATTTCTACCTTTTTCACATTCTCCACCATCGTTATCGGAAAAGCATGTTAGTAAAAAAGTTTTACATTTGTTAATCATTTTTTTGGTGTTGTAAGTTAGTTTATATTCTACCTGTACAGTGCTCAATACCTGCATTAAAAGGTACAAGTCATACTTCTAAACTACGAATTAATATTTACCATTTTCAAGTTCCTCGTTCTCTTTGTTGTCTTTTAGAAGTTCTGTTATTTCAGTTTTCTTCTTCTTTTTCTTTTTCATTCCCAAATCGAACGTATCATCGATAGCACCACTTTCATCGTCGAGAACAAATTCACTTTCTCCTTGAACAACTTCATCCGTTGCTGTTGGCAAAGCAGCATCTAAGTCATCGAGATTGAAGCCCGTCTTCTTCTTTTTACGCTTTTTCTTTCCGAAATTCTCTAGATCTAAATCATTGTCAAGATCAATGCCATCAGCAGCATTATTATCGGGATCTGTTTCCTGAACGGTAACTGGACTTGAAGTTTCTTGGGAGTCGCCTTCTGCCAACACTGCATCAATATCGAAAGTCGTCTTCTTCTTCTTTTTCTTTTTAACAAGCGATGGATCAAAAATCTAATGAAATGAAGAATGTTTTTTAATCCTTTTGATAACAAAATATAAAAAGTGAAGAGAAAGTTTCGAATCAACCTAAGTCTGGAGAGGTAGAATTTGAACCAAATTACTATTCGTCTCTTTATTTGTAATTCCTACACTTCTCTCATTAACCATTTATATATTTCAACTTACTGCGTCTTCTTCAGTCATGTTTGAAGAGAAATTTATAACTTTTAATCTTTAATTCTCGTATAAACTCGCGGAAATATTTTTTTAGAAAAGATGATGAAATCTGCTTTACAGTTAAACTTCTTTTGTGACCACGAGTGATAAATAATGCTAACTTAATACAAATTTATGATCAATGCTAAATCATGTTTGTCGGACTGGCAATGTTTTTATGAAGTTCTTATGTACCCCGAATCGCTTTGAAGTGGGGGCGCATCACTTTAGCATCAATCAGGATTTGTTATTCTTAGGCAATCATTTTAATTTTTATCTTATCTTATTAATGATAAGATATATCACAACCAATTTATCATGCTGAGGTGTTTTAGTTTATGTTTATTGCTTAATGTTGTTGGTAAGTGTTTTTGTTAAATAAAATCAATGAAATTAAGTGAATCATAATTTTGGGGTGTTGCCTTTTAAATTTTGATACAAATTTCTTTGAATTTATTTCAGGTTTCGTCTTAGCGCAACATGCGTTTGATGAACATGGATCAAAAGAGTTGAAATGGTGTACGATAAGTGAAGAAGAGCAATGGAAATGCCTTAATTTCACAAATGCCTTAATTCGTGATCGAGCTTTGTTTGACGACAACTTTTTGGACTTAAAATGTATAAAAGGCTACGATACAGAACAATGTATCAAAATGATTGATGGCGATAAAGCTCACATAATGTCACTTGATGCTGGAGAAGTTTTTATTGCTGGTCGTTATTTCTCTTTAATTCCAATCATGCAAGAAACATTAGACGGCGGTTTAAGCAATTACTACGCTGTTGCTGTCATCAAAACTAATACTCTGCCTGATGTTCATCATATCCGTGACTTAAGAAACAAGAAAGCTTGCTTCCCTTATGTTGGATCTCAAGCTGGATGGAACATTCCAATTTATACTGTGAGTTATTTTAGATAAAATATATAAATTTAGCTAAATAAATTTTTATTTATTTTCTAAGCTCATGAAAGAAGGAAATATGCCGATTGTTGATTGTAATAATCATGTTAAGAATGCAATAGCATTTTTCGGAGACTCTTGTGCTGTTAATTCTCTTATTAACAAATATAATCCAATCGGCGACAATTCTGACAGGTAAGAATTTAAATAATTTATTAAAAGCCAAACTAACTTGAACTAAATTTCTTAGATTGTGTCGTATATGTATTGGAAAAGTGCCTGGTGGTTGGTGTACGTCTACCGATCCTTATGTCGGCTTTGAAGGAGCTTTCAAATGTTTGAAAGAAGCTGGCGAAGTTGCATTTTTAAAACACACAACTGTGAAAGAAATGGTTGACAGCAAAGAATTCAAAGGCATTCCAACTGATGAATTCCAATTGTTGTGTAAAAATGGACAGCGGATGCCGATATCAGAACACTTGCAATGTAACTGGGGAATGGTACCATCAAATGCAATCGTGACATCTTCAGCAAGAACAATTGAAGAAAGAAAGAAATATCAAAAGTTTTTGGAAGCTGCTATGAAGTTTTACTCACATAAAAAGTCAACAAACTCAACAAGCTTCACTAACAATGACAATGCCAACAATCGTTTTGATCGTTTTGGGAATCCAATTGATCGCTTCAACAATCAAAATCAACAAACAGATCGATTTGGCAACAGAAACTCAAATCGAAATCCTTTCAGTGTTTCAACAACAACTGAGGCGACTTTCAACGACTCACAACCATTCGAAAGTTTTGAGATTTTTGAGTCAAAACGGTATGGATCTCGATTAAATTTACTGTTCCAGGTATTTAAAAGAGTGAAATTCCTTGAATTGTTTGAATATTAAATTTCATTTCTTTTTTAATCTAGGATTCAACTTATGGTTTAAGAGCGATTGAAGAGAGTGAACAAACATTCAAATCATTCCTTGGAGAACATGAAAAGATTATTTACGATATTCGTCAATGTCCAGTTAATCGCATGACACTTTGTATAACATCCGATGCTGAGTACGAGAAATGTGTGAAGATGAGAGTAAGTTAAACAAAAAACATCAGTTGAATGGAATTAATGTTATTTTAATCATTACAGACTGCTTTGAAAGCTCAATTGGTGAAACCTGAAATGCTTTGTCACAAAGCGCATTCACACATCAATTGCATGCAAGCAATTCAAAATGGAATCGCTGATGTGACAGTTCTTGATGCAGCTGACGTTTATACAGCTGGGTTGAAATATGATCTGATCCCATTCATTTCCGAAGTTTACAATTTAGGTGAACCTGAGTATTATGTTGTGGCTGTTGCTAAAGTCGAAGATCCAAGCACAGAATTGACATATTTGAAAAATAAATACACTTGTCATTCGGGAATTAATACAGCAGCTGGATGGATCTATCCAATGGCATATCTAATTTCTAATGGATGGATTCGTCCTTATGGATGTGACAGCATGCGCGCTGCTTCGGAATATTTCACAAAATCTTGTATTCCTGGAGCTATAAGTAATGAATACAACATTGGTGTGCCTTATGATAATCTCTGTGACTTATGTCATGGAGCAAGTTACAGATATTGTCGTCGTGATGCATCAGAAGATTATTACGGTCACACAGGAGCTTTCCGCTGTTTAATTGAAGGCGGTGGTCATGTTGCATTTGTAAAGCATACGACAGTTTATGAAAATACTGGTGGAAAGCGAAAAGAATGGTGGGCAAGAGATGCCTTAGATGATGATTTTGAATTACTTTGTGCTGATGGTACGAGAGCAAAAACGAAAGATTATGCTCACTGTAATTTGGGACGAGTCAAATCGAATGCAATTGTGACAAGGGGAGGTGATGGATATAATCAACAGCAAATCGACGCATTCATCAATCTTTTCATTTATGCTCAGCAATATTATGGTCGGAAAACTAAAGATGATTTTAGTTTCAGTATGTTCTATTCACCGCAACCTTATCATGATTTGATTTTTCAAGATTCAACTCGTCAGCTCCAAGTGATTCCAACGAATAAACGACGATGGGATTTGTATTTAGGCACAGATTTTCTTAGAGCTCGAAGAATCACAGATTGTGATTCATCTGCAGCTACAATGAATCTCAACAGCATCTTGATAGGCTCTCTCATATTTACACTTTATTTTATTTATAGATTTTAATGAAATTTTAAACATTCTACCAAACCGTCCATATTTTTAAGAAAGAAAAAAAGTTAAAATGAACTCCCAAATTTATATGAACATTAAGTGAAATACATTCCGTCCATTTTTTTAATAACATTTTTATAGATTTCTAGACAAAAGACAAAACAAATCTATAAAATTTAATGAAAGACTTTATAATAAAAAATAAAAGAAAGTAAAGATTTTGTTGATTTTTTTAACGAACATTTTTCTGCTAAATTAGTAAAATTTAAAATATTTGTTTTGCATCAATTTTTAGCATAATCATAAAAGTGCTAAAAATTCCAATTGATATATCAACAAGCAAATGAAATTATTTTTTGTGAATTGTGCAAGTTTTTGTGCCTCGTTCTTCTAGTAATGATGTTTAAGTTTGTCTAATCGTAAGTAATGATGTGTTAAGTGAAAAAATCTCTTGCAATGTTGAATAAATACTATGCAAGAAATAAATTTAGTTTTTGTTTGTTTTGTTATTCAACCCGAATTTTTTTCTTTATTTTACACATTTGTAGATATAAAGCTATAAACCATATCAAAACTTCATAAAAATAACGTCATAAAACATGGGATGGACTTTCCTTTGCTGCGTTTGTCAACCGGAACGATCAAAAAAGAAATTTGCACCAGTGACGAGTGTTGATTTGTCAAGATGTAATTTATTCGAAATTCCCATGGATGATTTTGATCCAGGAAATTTAACAGAACTAGATTTGAGTTACAACAAATTAGATGACTTAAATCCCCTTCTGATGAGATGTAATCATTTAAAAGTTCTGAATTTATCGGACAATCAGCTTAAAGAAATTCCTGAAGCACTTTGCGATGCTTTTAAACATCTTCAGGATTTAAATTTGTCGCACAATCAATTTGAGATAATACCATCAGTGATTGGTTGTTTTCAACATATCCAGTGTTTAGATCTGTCGAATAATCCAATTGAAAAGATTCTTGATGGAACAATTACAGAATTGATCAATCTGAAAGAGCTTAGATTAAATAGCTGTGCCATTGTTTTTTTACCGGCTAATATCGGTCGATTAGTTAATTTAGAAACGTTGGAATTGCGTGAAAATTATTTAGAAAATCTTCCGCCGACAATAAAATTACTTCAACGATTAAAATTACTTGATATGGGACGCAATAACTTTGAAGATCTTCCATCGGAGCTTGGACAGTTAAAAGCTTTACAGGAACTCATCTTGGATGAAAATAATCTTTGTGATATATCAGTGGTTGGTGACTTGATAAATTTAAAACACTTGGATATAGCTTCGAACAGATTGGATTTATTTCCAGAGGAAGTGACGAATTGTACATTGCTTGAAATTTTAGATGGTGATGGAAATGATTTTGATGAAGTTCCCGACTCAATCGGAAATCTTGTGAAACTTATGAGGCTAAATCTTAACTTCGTTGGATTAAAGTTATTACCAGACTCCCTTGGATTATGTCAAGCATTAGAAGAAGTTAAAATTCAAGAAAACTATGTTCAGAATCTTCCATCTACGATTGGTTTGTTGAGAAATCTTCGCATTCTTATAGCACATGACAATTGTCTCGTACAATTACCCGATGAGTTAGCATCATGTGTTAGTCTCACTTGTTTAAACGTTGCCAATAATCAACTTACAAGACTTCCTGATAACATCGGACATTTACGGCAACTGAGGTCTTTAAATTTGATGGGAAACTTCTTAATGTACCTGCCATTATCCCTAGGAATGCTTGACAGCTTAGAAGGTTTGCAATTGTCTGCTTATCAAACTGGTATGGGAAAGCCAAGGTTGTCTCAAATTGAATATACCGATGTAGGAATCGTTCTTATCTCTCCCCTTCTTGAACAAAATTATCAACCAAGCGCTCAAAAATCGCCAAAAAAAAATCAAACGAACAAAATTCAATTCGACGTCAGGGGAACCTTCAATGAGGATAGTAGTAAGGAGGAAGGAAAGTCTTCAAAAGATCATCCGCAAATTACAAGAATACCAACACCAACACAAAAAGAAAGAAAGAAACTTGAAAAGAGTGCCAGATCAATAAGCGCTGAACATCAGAAGAAAAATGACATTTCAAAGCCATTTGAAATCAAAGAAGCTCGGGTTGCATCAACCTTAGGCGCGTCATATTCAAATACACCACGTCAAAGAAGCTCCATAGATCCTGAATATATTGAGCTGACAAACTCTAGTGAATTCAGACCTTTAACCCGACCCACCGAACCTCCACCTTACCAATTTGCCAGACAGTATTCAAAGATGAGCGCTGCAGAACTTGAAAGCTTCCAAAAAAATGCTAGTGAAAATCAAAAGAACGTTGATTTCGAAAACACTTCACTTATGCAAGAGCCAATGTTACAGTAATTATCAATTTTATTAACTCTTAATGTCTATCGATCAAAAATTCAAAACAAAATGAATCCAAATGTGCCTTAACAATTAAAAACTTTTATATTACAGGAACTAAAAATACTGTATTTTCTACTTAAAAATCTATTCTTATTATAAATTATGTATACGTCTCTATTTAGAATTTTTAAGATGTTTAATTAAAAATGTCTCTAATTTGTTTTATTCGCATTCCACAATATCTGTCGGAACCTCTTTAATAATAAAAAAAAAGTCTAATATGTACTTGTTCATAAATATTACCACCACCTTTAGTAACCATACATAGTTAAGAATTGTAATGTAGATAAATAAAATGAGAATGATTGAAAATATTTGTTTTATTGATGTAAATGAAACGTACAGAATTATCAAATATAATGATTAAACAAGAATTTGTAAAAGTTTTGAAGAAAATCATCAAAATATCTGAAATTTGAATCATGTTTTGATTAAAGAATCACAAAATTAAAATCCCTTAATTATAATTTTTTCATGAAAATATGTTTAACAGCTTTCTGAAATTTAAATCGTCATTCGATAAAAATTTGTCCGGGATAAACAAAACATTAGAAAAACATTCTAATTGGCCCATCATGCTAAAATTTTTTAGCAATTTCATTTTGTGGTTCTCCAAAGGGTCGATTTTTGATAAGACAGATTTAAAATAATTTTAATATTTGTTTCTTATAAGAATGTCATCTGTGAATTTAAGAACTGTGTATGCATTTGCAAGAGAAATGCATTCAAAAAATGCAAATATAGGTCCCATTCAGTATGGTGAGTAAGAAGTTAAATTTAACTATTGTAGATGCAATGTTGGCATTTTAATTTTTTTTAATTATATGCATTTTTTCCTTTAGGCACGGCTGGATTTCGAACATTGTAAGTAACTAGTTTTTCCAGTTCTCAGTAGTAAAATGAAAAAGAATTCTACAAATATCGTTATTAATCTTTATAAAATGTTGTTTTTTTTTAATTTTTAGACATGATAGGCTGGAATATGTGATGTATAGAATGGGATTACTTGCGACCCTTCGATCTCGATCGTTTTCTGGAAGTGCAATTGGTGTAATGATTACAGCAAGTCACAATCCAGAATCAGACAACGGCGTTAAGTTAATTGACCCGATGGGAGAAATGTTGGAAAAATCGTGGGAGGACATTGCGACTGATTTAGTGAATGTATCGGATGATGATCTCGAAGCTGAGGTGACAAAAATAGTAAAGTGTCAAGAAATTGATATGAATGCAAACGCAAATGTTTATATTGGTTGGGATACACGTTACCATAGTCCGGTACTAAGTAGAGCCGTCATGAATGGGGTCATTGCCTTGAAAGGGAACATGAAGGAGTACGGCATCGTTACCACGCCCATGTTACACTATTTTGTATATTCGCATAATGTCAAAGGAGCTTATGGTGTACCTACAGAAGCCGGGTATATTAATAAACTTGTCACTGCCTTTAAGCAACTTCGTGGTGATAATTATGAAAATGGCAATTATAAAAATCATCTTCTCTTTGATGGTGCAAATGGTGTAGGAAGTTTAAAAATGCTTGCATTTAATAGAAAACTTGAAGGAGCATTACAATGTGTAGTTTGCAATAGCAATGGAAAGATCAATTATGAATGTGGAGCAGATTTTGTTAAAACTAATCAGAAACCACCAACTGGTCTTCCCATAGCACCAGCAAACACTCGGTGCGTGTCTGTTGACGGTGATGCTGATCGAGTGGTTTATTTCTTCATTGATGAAGATGGAAAGTTCCATTTATTGGATGGTGATAGAATAGCTACACTCATTGCTAGTTATCTGATGAAATTGGTAAGTGAATGTGGCGTTAAGTTGAATTTGGGTATCGTTCAAACAGCATATGCGAATGGAGCTTCCACAGACTACATAAAGAATGAGTTAAATGTAAATGTCGCTTGCACACCAACTGGAGTCAAACATTTACATCATAAAGCAATTGAATATGACATTGGAGTCTATTTTGAAGCAAATGGACATGGAACAGTTGTCTTTAATCAACAGACGAAAGATTTAATTTCGAAAACTTTGAACAGCGATGATTCCACAGATGATCAAAAACAAGCTTCTAATGATTTGATCTTAGCCATTGATATAATCAACGAAACTGTTGGCGATGCAATCTCTGATATGTTGTTAGTGGAAACAATTTTACATTCAAAAGGTTGGGATTTGAAAGATTGGCTTGCCACTTATGATGATCTTCCAAACCTTCAGCAAAAAGTGAAAGTTAAGGATCGTAATGTTTTTGAAACAACTGATGCAAAGCGAGTTTGCGTAAAACCTGAAGGTATGCAAGATCAAATAAACATGCTAGTGAAGAAATATAAGCGTGGACGAGCATTTGTTAGACCTTCAGGGACTGAAGATGTTGTTCGTGTCTATGCTGAAGCTGCTGATGCTGAAGACGTTAAATGTCTAGCTGCTGAAATTTCGATGCTTGTCTATGATATGGCAAATGGAGTTGGTGAGAGGCCGGTCATACCTCAGCAAAAATTATAAATTAAGTTTCGCCAAGTCTTTTCTACGCTAACAGGGAAATGAGATATCTTTTCACTGCCAATTTATTCTTTTCTTTTTTTTAGCATCGAATAGAATTTTTCTTTCATGATGTGTCAGTGAAAATCTGACGATTCACTTTTGATGAATCATATCAAAAAAGAAAGAAAAAAAATGTGCAACTAACCCTCATACTAATCTTTTTTTGTTTTGTAAGTAGAAAAGACATTTTATTTTTTTATAAAATTGAGATTATCTAAACAACTAAAGTTACTAATATTATCAACGTACATATATCATTGATGATGATAAAAATTTGTTTTATAGCTTTTAATGAAATAATGAAAGTAGTTGTGACTCGCTTACAAACCTAACTTCTTTTTTATTATGTTTAGCTAGGCGAAAGTTATTAAGCAAACAGATTGAAAGTATTTATTGCAAGTGAATTGAGGAAGGCGAGCAAATATTAATGATATCTATTTTTAGAACGTAACGCTTTTTGCAAATTAATGAAACTAAATGTTTGAAAATCAAAGCTAAGTAAAGTAAATATTTAATGTATTTGATTGTTTAAAAATCTTTATTTGATAATACTTATGAGTGATACTCATACATAAGTAGATTAATGTATATGTTGCTTTGTCGTTAGCTTCTAACAATTGGAAAAGTCTAATCTGACGTTTTATTTTCCTTCAAACGTAAATTTCTAATATGTAGCTTACGTTAACACGCTTGCGTAACTTCAACGTACACTTAACATTATGAGCTGAGCATAAATTAATGTTAGTGATCAAACTTTATATAAATTTCAATTATAACGACAAAACATTATATTACATTTTCTTTTTTTAATTTTTATCAAACTTTTAACACGGACAATTCAAAACGCATTCAAAATTTTATGAAATTAGATTTGATAAATTCTTGAGGATCCTTCAAAGTCAGATCTGATTTTTGAGCTCAAAATTGAAATATTTGTACCTAACTTCTTTAAATCTCACTCAAAAACATAATAAAAATAAAAAGAAACAAACAAGGAAAGATAAGAATGCAATATGTTAAATTTGGATTAAGAATGGAAACTGTTCATACATTGAATAAATAGAAGAAATAAAAAAGTTTCATTAAAATTTTTTCAAGCAATCATTTCTGTTTTATGAGATTTTGATTGGAAATATCTTTTTTTGATAGTTTTTTCAGCTTCATATAGAAATGGTAATTAGGATTTACGACTGATATACTTGACGAAATAGTTTACGATCCCCAGTTATTGTCGAATCCATAATTAGAATCTGAATCATGATCGGATGAGCCATCAGTAGATTTATGACGACCTTCTAAATTCGGTGTTGTAGGCATTGAATGGCATTCCATCATTGGCAGTGGGAAATCTGGCAAATCTCGTTTCTGTCTTCTCTTTTTCACAGAATATTTTGGTGGCCCCATCGTTTCTTGTCCCTATTTAAAATATTAATTAATTTCATTGAAGATGCTTCTATGTATTCAAGAATATTTACTGAATGTGGAAGTACGTTATCTGCTGATCCCCAATTCTTATGCAATTTAATGTCAAATGATGATGGTGGTGCACTAACCCTGTTAGATCGTATTTGTTGGTGATGGGGACTTTGAGGAATCTTCGTGTTGACCCCAAGTAGACTCCCGATCCGGAGACTTCCAATTCTCAGGAATGAGTTGTCTTTTTCTTTTATTTTGATATTTATGATAAATAATGTTAAATCGTTTAAACATTAAAAAAAGTTTTATTTAACTAACCTGAATGCTTTTTCCTTGATTTGATCTCTGTGAAGAATGAAATATGCGATTTGAATGCATTTTATTTAAAATTTAATTTAACATCAGCACATAGAAAAGCTCAAAAATTATTAATCATCAAATTAAAAAACAAATAATAAATATTAAATGAAAATTTCTTACACATCGACATGACCTATGAAATAATCGACAAACATTTTGGAGCTGAAGCGAATAATTAATAATAAAACTATTTTCCTTGCTGTTTAATCTTAACTAATCTCTGTACAATAAAACATATGATCAACTTGAATTTCTACTGCCAAAAAGTCAAACAGTGTGCTTGTTGATAATTTATGTGCAACATGCAATCATTTTACCCGTTTTGGAGATCAAACTTCAGAGTTAACATGTAAAGTTGTTTTTTGGGGAAATGTTACGCGATAAAAAGTTATTGAAGAAACTTTAACGATCGAATCACGTTTTAACATCGAATAATTTTTAATTTCCGAAAGGATTACAAATCGCGTTTATTTTAAGCACCAATAAAAATTAGATGACGAAGGAAAGAAGCCTCCGAGTCGTGTTCACACCAAGATAATCAAAATCATAACAATATTCATTAAAATAAATTTTTCCTTCGAGAATCAGCGACAGCAGAAAGCAAGCAAACATATCACATCTCAATGGTAAATGTTAACGAGAAAGAACATTGGTTGTAACTCGTGTTTTCTCAATCTATTGCGACCAAATAAAATTTATTAATAATTCGTTTGTAAGTTTCTGACTTCATGAATATTTTATACAAAACATTAGTTTCGGTAAATAGAAAACTATGGAAATTTCAATCAGTATGGATATTGTAAATGAAATGGAATTTTATTTTGTTTTCTTCCCTAGAATTTCAACAAATCCCATGACTGCTTTTCACCTGCAAGCTACTAGTAAATATTTGGCTCTTTCATTACCATAAGAATTCCTATTTTTATGACTTTCCGCAAGCTCAACTCAATTCCGACATCATAAAAACATGAAAATTTTCGTGGGACAATTAACTTCGACAAATGTTAGATGAGAGAAAACGAGTGGAAAAAAATTCTTCAGGAAGCAAATAATTAATTTTCCTGCAGGTCTTGACAACAAAATTTCAAACTTTTTTCTTTCTCTTTCTACTTTTTGTTGAACATGGAATTATAATAACAAATATCAGATATGATTTGCAATTTGTTTTTCTTGTAATTAAACAAGTTTCTAGATAAACAATATTTAAAAAATTGAATCACATTTTAATGATTGAGAGACAAAATACTAATTGAATTAAAATTTTAAAGCAAACTTAAACATTTTCATAAAAACTTTTATTGTTAAATTGCTACATGATGAAGGTCTTCATTGTTTCTTTAACAACATAAGTTTTTATGACTTCATTATGATGTTATTAAGAAAAAAAAGGTGTTTTTAATGTGAAATATTTACAAGATGGTGTGATGTGAAAAGACGACTGTTGGCAATTAAATATTATACAAATATGTTAAGAAAACTATTAAGAACTCCATGCATCTTAAATTTTAATAAGAAAAATTCCAACATGCTTTAGAAAACAATCCACATCACACGTCATAAACTTGCCTCCATGTTGACCAGCCGATTAAAGAAATGCTGTCGCCTATTACTTGGGCTTCTCTCATTGCTTGCAATTCTATTTAATTGAAATTTATACAAGATTGCAATGATTTATGATTCAGATATTTCTATAGTGCAAATAAATCTTACAAATAAGTTTTTAAGTATCCAACCAATTAAATAAAAAAACAACCAAAATGTGTTAGTTATGTAAAACCAAAAGATGAATAAATTTATTTGATCAAAATTGTTAATAATAATTTCATAAATCTTACGAATAATTTTGTTAGTTTTACTTTTTATTTGTCTACCTACTGAAAATTAAAACGCAATTCACATGCGAAAGTGTTAATAAAGCAAAATATTAATTTTATTGTCCAAAAATCTATTTTCTCGATAAGCTTTTATGAAGAAAACTTGAACGATATTTTTTGTTTTTGCGTTTCATCGAGGCACCACCAAATCCTATAACTCCCGAGTGACTCGTAACGCTTCGTGTATCAAAATTATCGTTCGATTGTAAGTCGTCAAATGAACCACGCAAGGATCCACTTCCACTATTCATGACGGTCAAACTTCGTTGTACGCCACGATTGCGATTTTTCTTCATCGTAGTTTGACGTTTCGACATTGTATCGTTGTTGGATGTGCTAACATTATTCACGATATTATACTCACTGCTGAAAGTTGATGCAGAAATGCTCGTCAGTTGCTTTTGGTAGTCCAATGGCTTCTTTCCACTCCAATCGAAAATATCACGATCCGCTTCTGTTGATGATTTATTAAAACAAAGTAAAAAAAAAATACTTAAAATTTTCATTTTTGCATAATTTATTCTATAATTAAGATTTATTTTCAACTTCCTACATGAAGTCTGATTTGGGATTTCTAGAACTAAGAACAGTTAAGTGAAAGAGTCTTGAACATATTTTTCGAGGTGATTGAAATGTCAATTAAATCCCCACATAAATCTCGAATGATACGTGAAATTATTAGCAACAACACATCATGAATGTCTCAATTGTTAAAACTTTTACAGAACTAGGCCTTTTACTATTTATTCAAGTTAAAAGCAATGAAAATATTAGGAATCACCAAACAAGCCACATAGTATGATAAAAAATTATCAAAAACTTGATTCGGTTTCTTTTTTGACTGTTTATTTGTTAATTGTCAAATCGAGTTTGATTTATTGACATTTTTTGTAGCTACGTTGACGACTCTCTAATATGGCAACGCCTTGTCTGTGGACATTCAAGTCGGTCATTCTCTTTCATATCAAAATCTGTCGCAATGTGAATTTGATCGATTGAATTTCATTTGTTTATTACAAGTCAAAGTCAAGTTTTGAGAAATTTTCATTGACGGAATGTAAGATTGATTACTCGAGTAAAGGATTCCGAATTCATTTATAAATTTATTTAAAAAATTGTTGAATACTCACTGTAAACATTACACAGAAGCTCAAAAATATCGTTTCTTCCGAATTGCATGGCAATGTGGAGTGCCGTGTAACCCTGCAAAAAATTATGAGAAGGAAATCATTAAATATATCGAGAAATTTTCACGTGCATGTGTCTTAAATTTATTGTAGAAATATTTTTTTCAAACATTTAACAGCAATGAATATTTGTGTGTTCATCGATGGACTTCAGCTTGGTTAAACGTATCATCGTTTGTCGATTGCATTTTATGTAGGATGAACATGATTTCGTTGAACATAATGTTCTTCATTTGCGTTTGTTGAATGTTTGTAAAAACCCTAAAGAAATATTTAAACATGGCTGTGGACTTTTAAATTTTGCATAAAAAAAGGAACATTGAATATTTGACTCTGCTTTGGAACCGCATGTTTCTTATATCAAAACCAACTGAAGCAAATGTGAAATTATTCGGTACATTATTTGATTGACAAGAATAATTTCATGGTCGTCATAAGCAATCAGAAGAATTTAAATTTTTAACCCTTATTGGCGTTAGTTTAAAATAAGATTTTTGTAGTAAGAAATTGTATCAAATCGGGGACAATCGTTCTTGTGTTCTTGTCATATGATTGACATTGCGTGACTCTGAAAACCAAAATTTTCCTTCTTAAAAGTTTAAACCTTTAATACTTCAATTCCAAGTGTCATATAGAAAATTATGACTATAATCGTCGTCGAATTTAAAATACATTTGTTGATGTCGAATGCAATTTTAAAATTGTTTTCTTTTCCCTTCACACCCTTCGCTAGATAACCGGAAAGAAAATAAATTTAGGTTCGTTTCGGCACCATTGATAATTTCCACACATGAGGTGTTCGTTCTTATTTCATATTTTTTACTTTTCCGCGTTCATGCTTGAACATGCCGTCGATATTTTCACAGAAATTTACAACTTATCGGGCGACATTTGAAAGTTGAGTTTCCTCAAAATTTTATCCTTTGAATGGATGCAATGAAATCGATTCTAAAACTTTTGAAATTGTTCACTGAAAAATCGAAGTTCTTACATCACTTAGATAAGAGAATTTTACAATTTCTCTTGACATTTTCCAGAAATCGGGAAAAAATTTACACTTTATTAAAAAGTATTGTGAAATAATTCATTTTTGATACATAACTCAATAAAGGGTTGAAATCATAGCGTAAATTTAACACGCTCTCAACATATTGCAAAAAGTGCTTTTCAGCATTCTTCAAAAAAAATTTCAATTGTCACATTTATTTTCATAAATACAGCTGACTCTTCATAAGCGGAAGTTCTCTGAAGAGAAAAGCTCCATAAATTGCGAGACACTCACATTTGAGAACAATTTACTCTCCAAAAGCAGAAAATTTCTTATCTAGCAAGCTCTCTTTTGACCATGTGCATTTGTATTGAAAATTCTCTCCACAGATGCACATGGAAGTAAAAACAAGCTGCAACGCGGTAATTAAAATTCTTTCTGCAAAAATATTAATTAGAAACGATTAAAATAAATAAAATGTAGCAGATAAATAAAAAGAAAAAATTTTTACGTATGATTATTTTCAAATAATGTTGAAAATTCAAAGATAGTTTTTATGTCACAAATTTGAGTATAACAATGAATTTTGAAAAAAATATCGACAAACGCTTTCTTTTTTAAGTTGTATTTAATAAAATTGTGATTCATTGTCAAAATAATACTTTTTTTTGTAAACATTTCAACTCTTTTGCATGTGAATCTTTGTAGTTTATATTTGAAAATGTACTAACCATGCAAAATTTAATTCTTATAATCGAAGATTGTATAGCAGTCTGATTTATAAGACATCTACATGCGTTAATCCACCATTTAGTTGGCAAACAGCATTTTAAATTAAAAAGTTCTAAAAGCGGAAAATCTCCTCACACGACCACTCCCTTCAATTTCCGCTTATGAAGAGTCAACTGTATGTGAAATTTTAAACGCAGCTTTAATTTAACGACATAAATTTCATCTTCTTTTAAAATTCAGCAGAGTTTTTTTTATCGCAATTTTTAAAATATTCAATTTAAATGTTGATAGAAATTGACATGATAACAACACAGTCGATGAGTATGCATTTGAATGTTTCATTTTATTTGTATGTTTCCAATTTTTATTGGATTTTTTTGCACGTTGTTTATAAGTCTATAAACAAAACATAATAAACATTGATCCTTTACATCCTTTTCCCAATTCTCATACTCGTAGGTGTTACATCACCTCGTAAAAATTCTGTTTTAATATGACAATTTCTGTTTAATTTAAATTTTACTCGCTTCTATATACAAGCAATTTAAATATGTTTTGGTGGATGATTTTGAGAGACATTCTCGATGATAATAATCGATAATATGATTGAAGAAAATCTCATTTCACAAGCTGCAAGTTTAAAGTCATTTTGATTATAAGTTCATTAAATTAAACTTCATCAGAAGAATCTTAACAATCATCTTCAATGAATAAACCCTTAAAGTTTGAAGTCTCCAAGCTATTATTACGAAATCATTCATTACAACATTTTGCAAATACTTAATTGTTTTAAATATAGTTTTCATTAGAAATTTAATAACATTGAAACCTTTTTCATTATGCAGCCTTTGTGACTGGATTGAAAGCGAGTATCAAATTTAATTAAATTTCATTGTTTCACAAGAAGATTTAAGTTACATTTGAGAGGGTCAAAGATGGGTAAAAGTTTAAATTGTAAAAATGAAACAAATAACTTTGAATTCTTATCATAATCGTGCAGCTAACGCATGGAAGTTGTTTGGTGGCTTTAAAAGCCATTGAAATAATTGAATACTTGTTTAAGACACCTTACATCTAAGTAAGCTTAGTTCACTTTATATCGATGTAACTATCGAAGGCAAGCTTATAAATAATCTGCCATTAAAATAGGCTAAGCTGCACATTTACTCAAGTTGCCACTTTGATTAACAGAAACTAACAGATCGCGCTTATATGTAAGTAGAAAATTATGTGCAAACTTCATGTTAATTTGATGTACTTACTCCATTCTTCACATTCAAATTCCAAGCAATTCAATTAAAATTGCAAAGAATTCCATTTACCAAATGTGGTGGTTGTGTTGGCAAAAAGCGACGCCAGATTTATTTTTTAATGATTCCACAAATTCATCCACGGCAGGGCGACAGGAGCACGCATAAAAATGGAATTAAATGAAAACAAAAGAAGAAAAAAAAAGATTTAATACAATTGAAGAATTAAGTTAACAAAATAATTAATTGCACTTTGCTTCTACTTTGTTCTTATATTTCATTCGACTGTTCATTCATTGAAATAAGTAATAAATGAAAATTAATTCAATTGAAGAATGTCTTGAAACTCTCACGAAGGTAAACATAGCAATATTGTCTACTTACCGTGCGACTGTTTACATCTGCTTTGTAACTTCCCGCAATTAGTTTGATTATATTCTCATTTCCATGTTTTGCAGCCCAATGAAGGCATGTCTGTTGAAGGAATGATGTGAAAATAATTATTTAAGATATCATTGAATTTACTGATTAAATGATTGCTTGAATAAACAAATGTCTAAATCAAATGTAATTTCATTTTTCTCTATTCTCAGGTTTAAAGGGCAAACAGTCATAAATAAGATAGACAAAGTGGTTCTACAGGTTTTATGACTTATTGTATCGATTTCAATTTACCAATCAATTAAATAATAAATTGGGCGCCATGAGCAGAACTACTTTTATTATTCATTTCTTTATATACTTTAACTATAGTTAACGCTGAGCGAACATTGCGCAAAATGGTAGACATCAAATATCTACATACATCGATGTAAATTAAATTTAAATGAAAGAAATCATTTCTGACATCAAAGAAAACTTAATAAAGCAATTGTTGTGGGCGTATGAATACAGACTATTAAAAATAAAATAAACAGCTTTTAAATGCTCATAAACATCAAAAGCATAGCAAAAAAGATCGAATAAAAGTCTTAATGGGATTTAGAAAAGGAAAAGTAAAACTAATAAATCGTCTTAATCTAAATTAATCTTATTAGGTTTCTTTCTTCATTTAAGTTTCACAATAATTTCACACTTTCCATTGTAAGTACTGAAAAGAAATTATTTTGCAGTTTCCTAATGTGATTTTAATGCGCTTAAAATATCAATTCTAACTTCATAAATAGCTCACAACAGGTTTGGGCTAAAAACATGACATGAAGAACCAGAAGTCTGCTTCTTCTTTTATTAGTAAATTTTATTTGGGACAGAAAAGAAGCTACAAAATGATCAATTGTTTCGTCACTGGAGATTGTTGCAAGCAGATAGGCTTTGGTAAAATGGTTTAATTTTACGAAGAGAAAAATTTGTAAGAATAAGAAATGATATCGTTTTCGCGATAAAATTGAGTGCAGCCTAATTTATTTCATTCTTGAAGATCGTTTTAAGATTTGATACAGCACAGAGCGACTGAAGCAAACCAAACATATTGTTCCTTTAAGTCTCTCATCATTTCGGCAGCAGGGATTAAGCAACTATTTCGATATCTTTCTTGAGGTTGAAGGAAAAAAAGATTATTTCAACAAAGCAGAGAAGGAATATCTTTTAATGGATTTAAGAAAAAAAAGGTAAAGATAAAAATCTTGGCGACATTTAACAAAGGCAGCAGCGTAAGTTTTTTTTTTGAATATTTAGTTACATTACGAATTTACGACTAATGCCTCGCAATTCACGAGATCCAAATTTTCATATAAATGAACTTTTAATTAGATATTTATTGATAGATGATTTTTGTTGTTAAATTTCTTAAAATTTGAACCTTTCGAAAGTGGCAAAATGTTTTCTTAAAGAAGGTAATTTAAAGAAATTTATTCGAATAACCAAATGGAATATTTATGCAAGGAAATCTTTGATTTCATTATATTTGCAGTTAATTTAATTTCCATGTTAAACGTAAATACAAAATGCAGCACTATGGATTCAATTTTACCCTGTCGAGTCCCAATCGAGCAAGAGAAACTTATGGTCGGTATTTTCACATGAACTGTTTTAAACAATTTATTTTATTTTCTTATTCCCGTATTCTAATCTTGGATCTGATCAAAGAATCTTTAGATTTCCATTAGGAATTTCAGTTTCTTTTGTATGCTTATTTGTGGCTGTTTTCTTTTCTGCTTTAAAACTTCGATAAGAATTTTTGTTTAAATATTTCTTTTATATCAACAAGTACTTACATACTGATTAGCCAAAGAGATCGGTTGATCGTTGTGTGAATCATCAATTTTAAAGGTGTTTTCATGAAAGATAAAAAAAAAAGTTAATTAAATAGAATTCGATTGAATCCATGAAGCAATCATAAGCAGATAGTTAATCCAAATTTTCAAGAGTGTGATGTCGTTACATGTGTTTTCGCTTGTTTTATCGAAAGAACTTTAGATACGACATTTCTTTAACATCAAATTAAATGGAGAGACAACGTAAACAGCGACTCAAAAGGAATATAAATTCATCTTTACACCTGCCAGAAATTTTTTCTCTTTCCTTAGTGTTAATGTCTGCAATTTATACTTTTTTTTTTAAATTGTATTATCGAAGAAAAGTTAAACGGTGAGCAAATTGATGGGAATATTCTCGCATTGTGTTGAATTACTTGAACATTGAAAACAAAGAAACGACAAAAAAAAAGGAACAACAAGTGCAGTGGCATCAATAGCAGTTCACAATATTATGTCATAAAATAAGATCAATTTAAATTAAATATAAATTCAGTCTGCGGTTCATTCAATGACTACATACAAGCATAAATATTTTAAGTATGCAGGCGACAAAAGCCAGAAACCGTCAGAAATTTCACCTTCAAGACGATTGGAAGAAAGAAATATAAAAAGAAAAATCAACAATCGCCTTGTGTCAATCAAATAAAGAAGAGAGAAATGATAAATTGGAGCAATTAAAATAAACTTTTTGTCTTTTCTTTAATGTCGTTTCTGATCGATGGCATGGCCAGTGCATTTATTTTCGGAACCAAAACAAAGTATATTGAGAATGTTTTTTTATTATTTTGTTACTTTGTCTTGTTATGAACAAAGAGAAGTTCAACGTCTTGTGATAAGAATTAAATATCAAGGGATAATTATCTACTTTATTCGGAGTCTTATAAACGACCCTTTCTTAAATATCATGCATGAAGAGGTCACCTATTAATTTAAATACTTAATCTGGAAACGTTTCTTGGATATCATCATTTATTGTTACATCATTGAGATTTCAAGTTGATTGGTTTAAAAAGGTAGAAGATACGATTAAAGTTTCTTCAGAAGATTTAAAATTTTTAAGTTCATTTCAAGCACCTGTCAGTGAATTTTTTTTCCTTTCAGTTTTCAAAACAAAACTCAACATATAAAAAATCTTAATCAAGAAAGGAAAAAAGCCCGAAATTTATTGGCGTGAATTGCGCTAAGAACACTGTCATTTTAATAAGTTAAATGCTCGTTAACAAATAAAGACGTCCTTATGTACATTTGAAGTTAATAAAACGGAAACGACAGACGATATTTGGCTTAAACTTTTTTATTTATTGTAGTTTGTTCTTAAGAGATTAGCATTTTAACGACTTAATAGTTTTTGACACCGCAGGGCCTCAACTGATAAAATAAGTTAAGTCTTCAAACTTTATATCGAATGTCGAGATCTTTCGTCACTAACGGCATCTGTTTCGTGTTCGTTTTAACATTGATGCGTCTGACAAAAATGTGTGTGCAAAAATTTCCATAATTAAGTCACATGTCATGAAGGAAAATTACAATCGATCATAAGTTTGGTTTTAGGCATTGCGCGCTTTTTAAATGAGACTCTTGTTCCGTTTTCATTTCTGATTATTAAGAAAAAAAGGTAATAATAGCATGAGAAGTTAATAATTTAAGTGAGATTGATACAGGTGAAAAGTTAGATGTTATTTAAAAGTAGCTATTTAGAGTTGTTAGGATGAGTCTAATATCGCAACAAAACAAACATTGAAAACTGTTTGAATCATTAATCAAATCAAAGATCCGAAAGAAGACAACCAACAATGACATATGGTGATGAAATTCCATTGATGTGGTTAAGAATGCGCCTTTAAAGATAATAATTTAGATCATTCAATTATTAAAACATATTTGTAAAAGAAATATAACAAAACAAGTTGGCAATTTGTTTCTTTCTTTGAAACTACGCAACATAAATATCAAACATTCATTTTAAAGCACATACAAATTATCAAGTATAACGAGTAAGTAGCAATTGCTAAATGAATTTCATTTTTGTTTGTTATGTGTTTAAAAGGTTGAAGACTTGATCAGCTGCTTAAGCGGCATGCGTGATAATAAATGGAACATCACAAGGTGGATCGTTCATGTTGTTTTGATCGGTTGTCGCGTTTATTTAAAAGTAAATTACAAGCTCTTACGATAAATTTTATTGGGTAGCAATAATCTTGAATACTTTCGTTACCTTATTTACTAATTTGCAAAAGAATTCTTCTTCACTTTTAAGTTAAATTTCTATATATGCATATATTTATACTTTAACTTATTTAAAATTCGTTCTTTGAGTCTTTTCTTATGGTTGAAAACCGTCTGCTAATGATTATTTATATTCCACTTCCTCGACTACCTGAAACCTCATTAGCTACTCTTATTAATGATCATCGATAATCGGCAGCGAAATCCCACTAACAGGTAGCAAAGGTAATGAGAGGCATGAGAAATTTCCTCGTTTCTTCTACAAAATGTGTAATTAAAATATTAATTGAGTAAATTTATCGAAATATTTGTGTCTTGGACTGTTAATGACTTTTTACGCATATTCTAAATGGATATCATTTGGTTGCGGGGATTCAAAGTTTGTTTTAACTTTTAAGTATTAATTTATGCGCAACTATCGAATGAAAAGAAAGAAAAAGGAAAGAAAAGAAGAGAAATTCTTCCTCAAATAATTTTCGATTTTTCAAAAACAACGAAAACAGGAGAAGACTGAAAAGTTAAGAGACAAAAGCGCACTAATTAATTAATTAACTAACATAATGGCATTGAGCTTCTGAATTTTTCAATGTTGGAGGTTTTTTCAACCTCGTCTCATGCGATCGCTCATGAACAATTTTGCTACCTTTTTCGTTGTGCAGGCAGTCATCGAGCGCAATGGAATGAAGATTAACGATAACATTTCATTTGATTTTTATAAGTTTAATTACAGGCATTGGAAAAGATCATCATGAAAGAGAACGGGCATTAATTTACTTCTCTCATGAGAATGTGAAAAATCATGTGACATGAGATGAGCTTAACAAACAAAAAAGACTTTTCAGCTTACAATGAGTCGAGCCTTGACAAAAAACAGATTGCAGGAAATTTCTTAAAAGAACGTGATCTGTTTTATCCATCAGAAAATAATGTCTTAAATATATTTTCTTCCTTTTACTTATCGAATGTTTATCATGATCTCAAAATGTGTTCAGAGTTGGGTGAATATTTAAAAAAAAAATTATGATCAGATAACTTGAAATGCAAGTTTACCCAGCTCTGTTACACAATAAGAATTACTGGCACAAATCGCAAGCGAGGATGATATTCATTAACAACTTCAAATTCAAAGATGAATGTTGTCAAGATAGTTTCATCATAAAAGTAAAATCATAAAGCATGTCAACAAAATTATTGTGTTATTTATATTTATCTACATCGGGAAAGAAGCGTGATGCTTCACGCACGAATTCTCAACAGTTGAAATGTCAGACATGTATGAAAACATCTCAACACCTCTTCATCGTGACTGAAATCGTCAGCACACACAAAATAGATACATAAATAAATATCTAAACGAATAAATCATACTTACACCCTAAACCATTCCAATCGCATGGCGATGTTGTGATAGATGCCAATTAAATAGATTTGTTGTCGAAAATCAGCCAAGTGCATCAAGTCTCATCGGGTGGTGAGGACGAAGTAGTAAAGAGTGGAGTTAATTGCGAAGCAATGTTACACGAAATAGTTTAATTTTTGTGTACATCGACGTTTATCGAAATGTCAAAATGTTAATTTCAAAAAAAAGAGAATAAAAAAATAGAAATAATCGGCATTATTATAATAACCCGATACGTTGTCATCAACAGTGTTGTCGTAAAATGGTTGGAACATGAAAAAAGAGAAGAAAAAAATAATACACATGTTAGAAATTGAGCTCTGGACTGGAATATCAGCGACATGCACGAAAATTGTATTCGTGTAATTATATATTTAGTCATTGAAAAAGCCGTCTTTTGTCGGACGAGATAAAATGAATAAAAACCTACTTAATAAACACGCAAAAGTATCAAGAATAAATGAATCGAGACAGAAATTATTTTATATTAAGTTTACTTTCCTTCTGAATAATTTTAATCGACAAATAAATATCCTTTATGTCATCAAACATGTTGTAGTTCTGTTATCAAAAAAATTCACATTTGCATCGGATAATGAATGCATGAGAAAAATGAACAAATGTTGAATAAATTTCGATAAACTCTGAGCCATCAACTTCAAAATGCTGCTAATTGATTAATCAATATTTGCTTTTTATTTGTTTAGTGGAGTTATGTTTGTAATTTGTATTTGTGTTTTAAAAAAAAAGAGTCTTAGTAATAAAAAACAACAAACAAGTCTACGAAAATCTCACTCCAATTTACATCGTACTTATAAATAAATCAATCATTGAATTTGCCTTATGTCTCATTAACATAACAGTAATTTATGTTGTAACTCGCTAATTTAGTGTATGTTTTATTTAGCGGACACAGCTACCGTTTTCCTTTCATGCGCTCTTATGATTTTTTTTTGTTGTCGCGATGTAAAACATCAAGCTGAACAGCAAAAGTAATTTATTTTGTGCAAAGTTGAAACCCTGGAAAAGCTCAAGGACAGATGACGAATCAAATTCTTAAATTCAGAAAATTAACATTTTTTTGTTTGTTTTAGATGAACGGCTTATAATATTTAACTAACTAGATTGTGAAAAAATGAATTATTTAGAAATTCTAGCGTATAGAAAATAGAAATATCAAAGTCATTAGTGTTCCGTCGAAAATGTCATTTATCATTTCACAAAACTATGTTTGTTTAAGTAAAAGTTTTTCTCTTCGGAACAACGAAACGACTTTATTAATTGAATACATTTCAACCGAAAAATGTGTTAGGGAAGAAATCAACATTTCCAAACCTGCGTAAATTAAACTAATTTAAAAAGCTATTTCTTTGAGAACTCAAGAATTATTAAGCGCAAGCAGATGTAGTTGAGCGATCGTTGTTTTCTGGATCCATAATTAAAATGAGCATTAACGTTACGATTTTTATCTTAAGGTTTGATGTGGCATATTTAATATCATTTTAATTGATACTTTTGAAATCGTTTTCATTTGATGACGGCTTTAGCCAATGCGTAAATAAGAAAATAGACGCTTTTATTGCGCAGAGAGTAAATGCAAACATTAACAAATAAAATACATTTAATATCCTCTAAATGAAGCTGTTATAAAGATAACATAAAAATATTATTATCGACTCAAAGTGATTTCAGTTAGATTTAAATGTTTTTGAAATGCTATAAGACTTAAATATATAATTTTGTATTTGACACAGCAACAATAAAATGTTTTAAGACTGAGTACTTAGATATCTTCATTCATATAGATTTATGAAACATTTTTTCGCAATTAACAAAATTATGAGCTTGTAAACAGTAAAATAATCCTTAAGATGAATTAATACACTTAACGTGAGTGTTGCTAAATTAAACGGAAATAATGAATCAATAAAATCGCATAAGTGGATCATTAATTCTCTCTAATGTTACAAATATAGTTGAATTAATTGAAACTTTTCTCTATAATTTACCTATTCGTTCAATTTTCTATACATACCACCAATTAAGACGAAAAGTTTTTTCTTACCGTGTTTGGATCCTGCAAAGAAACAAAAACATAAAAATGATTAATAAAAAGTTTAAAAATTCTTTAATGAAAACAAAATGCGTAAATTACATATTTTAATTAACTTTCAAATTATAACTTTAAAAAGAAATGATCGTTTGTATTTAGGCTTCAATTTATTCGTTTATGATAAGTAAGTTTGGGAAGTCAGGAACATGCTATTACATGTGATCATAAAACTTACAGAAGAAACAAATTGCTTAAAAATTTTGAATCAATTTAATTGAAAAAAACAAGAGATTGCAACCTTGTAGGATCTTTATGTCTTATAATGTTTTAATATATGTTTTACAACAAATGCGCCAAACTTAATTTTAAGTTCTTTGATGATTTTCCGCTCGAAAAATGAAAACCGCGTATGAAGATGGTATGTGGGAAAATAAGCATTATTTATTTTGTTTTTACTTCTTTATGAATGAAAGTGCATTTTATATATAAATGCTTCTATCCCGTATTAAGCATTAAAAGAGTAATAACATCGATTTTTATAAATTACGACGATGTTGAACATGGGAGAAAAAATTACCTCAAATTACAAGTGAGTTGTTTTCATGAACATCGATGTTCGGTAATATATTTAATAATGCAACCACAAAAATTCTTTATAGACATTTCTAATCGCTACTGTCATGATCAAATCAAAAATTATAAACCAAAAAACTAAATTGCACAAGTGTCGGTTGATTGAGCACATAAACAAAGACTCAGTCTAGTGTAAAACAAAATGGAATCTCTTACACTGTGTACCACCTTAATGTTCATTAAAAATACAATGTTCATGGTGCTTTGATTCGTTCCCTTCTCTTTGCAACGCTATACTTGACGATTAAATTTTGCCATCAAGCGAAACCATGATGGAGTTAATCATAAATTAAGTTTTATTGATATTAAAACAACTGTTGGTGGGAAATGTAATTGAAAGAAAAACGTTAAAATCGATTGTCTCAATGCATGATGCATGTAAATATTCTGTTCTCATTCCCAAATCTTATGCAAAGAACTTCGAGTGAGTCTCGTACTAATTATAGAAAAATGAAAAATCGACATAAGTGCCGAAAAGAAATAGAGGTAAATTTGAACCGTAACAAATGAGTCACAAGAACATTTTTCTGGTTTAAATATCTTTGACAGATTTATTATGAAAAGTGCTGAAATTTGTTTAAAAGTCATGGTGACATTAGATATTATTTTAAATTTTTCTTTTTGTATTATTAATGAACGTTTTGAATGATAAATTAATAGCTATTTAAGTTCTTAAACATTTCAAAGAGTTTCAGTGGTAGAAAATTAAAGTTATTTCCGATTCATGCTACAAACAATGAGTAAATATTTAGTACAGTCACTAATCATTCAGGTATTAGAACATTTACGGCGATGGATTAAAGTGTTCACTTGTTATTTACCGAAAATGTTATTCTAATTTTCTTGTCACAATTGATGCAGCGTAAAACTGAAGCACTTAATCGGATTAAAAATATTTGCTTTTGTCGTGTTTTACTTATTGTTCAGGTTCCATTATTTATGTAATTTGTTTTTCGTATTTTCCTTTTAAGAACAGTTAATGTGAAGGAATTGAAAAGGATTTCGATTATCTATAAATATTTATGTTTATTTTAAAATATTAGTGACAAGTGTGAATATTTAAATTTTGCTGTTTTATGATTTCACTTTATCGTTCTAGAAGTTAAATAAATGCGTTCCATTTAAAGTAAAATCATTGAGAAGATGGCAATGTGTGTAGATAAAGGAGAAGATTGAGTGATTCGATTTAACTCATTTGAAATTCTAAACAAAATGATTCAGCGTGTGTGGTCGCTTTTTAGATCTCGTGAAAATTAATTAAAAAGTGAAGAAGTGGAATGCAAGCGACAATTATTCTGATAATCATTGAGGAAATATTTTCATGTTCACAATAAAAATATACTTAAATCAATATCAACGATTTTAACAATTGGTCTCTAGAAATATTTTATCCAAAATTCCTTCTGATTGCAACTTTTTGCTTATCCCATACAAATTATATGAAAGTGAAAAATATTTTCAGCTTTTCGTAATTTCTGAGAACACGTTTAATTTTTGGGAAAATATTTTAATCAAGATTCCGCGACAACAGTAGCGGGTTGATATTCAGACATTCCAGTATTATTTCAAGATGTTTATCAATTTTATTGCCATCGTAGCAAGTATCAACCAAGTCGTTACATTTTTTATGTTCCGACCTTTAACAAATTTTTTTGAATATCCAATCTTGATTTCTTTTCCTTAAAAATCTCAGTGTTAATAAAATCAGTTTGATTCTTTCCAGGTTCACGTTATTTGCACCCCATTGCAAAAATAAAGAACAAGAATTTCTCTTTTATTTTACTTTCGCATTATGTTAAGTTTTTCTTGGAAAAAATTGCTCATTTGTCATTAATGTGTTTTGTTATGCTTTGCTACTAGCAAGATGAACATTGTAGTGTAGAAAATTTCTCAGAGATGCTTAACAACTGAAATCTATAACTAATGTTGGAAGTCATAAAGCAACTTGATGTACTGTTATTAATTATTGTCTATAAATTTGGATTATGTAAATATCTTTATAATTTCTCAATGCTTCCACAAACATAAAATTATTAACCACAAATTGACCAAAATCTTTTGTTAACCATAAACATGTGATGCAAGCGAAAAGTTAGTAATAAAAGAAAAATAATATTGGAAATATAAAAAAATGAATAAAAACTAAGGCCTTGCTCAGTCACGATGTCATCAAGTTTTAATAAATGTATGTGTCAACCAATTTTGAAATGAGACCCTCAAACGAGACCGAACTGAGATAGCATAGACCTAAAAGCCTTTTTTCCTTCTATCATCTAATCAAACATGAAAAACGTTTCAGCGAAGATATCAAGATATTTTGATCAGTAAGAAATATCAGTTCGAAAATATTTGGATATATTTTGACGACAATGAGTTATATCAGATGAAAGGTAACTAACAAAAGTCTGATATAGTCGGCTACTGTTCTTAAAATGCCTTAAATGAAAAATGAATTTCAGACACAATCTGAAGGCGAATCGATATCAATTTTTTAATGTAAAACTCTTTCATAGCATTAAAAACTTCAAGTAAATACCCATAAAATTAAAGGATTTTATTAATAACGAAGAATGGTCAAGAAACAAAAAACACCAATGTTGATTATGATAAGACCGCATTTAAATTTCGAAATAGCCCCATGAGTGTGGTTTGCGGTGTTAAAGCTCATGAAAGCAACAAAAAAGAGCAATAAAAGTGACCTTTCTAACCATTAAGCTATCGTAAAACAGGATGTATTTTTACACCATGGTATAGTGAAACTAAATTTATATTTGTAAAGGGATTATTTATTCATAACTATGTGGATCATGGAAAGAAGAAAACATTGGTTTTTGTTTAGCCAGTCAACCGTATTTATGCTGAGTATTGGAGAAAATAAACAGAAGCATGACCAATACATATTTTCAACAAAAACTTTTCCTCTACATTCATAAATTTAAAACGTTAATTAGAAAGTCATGTTTTCACTAGAAATTATAGTTTTTCTTTTTTTTTCATATAAAGTTTTGAGAATTTTTAGAGATAGTTAAAAATTTAACTTCAATAAAATTTCTTTCTGTTTATACCTTTGTGAAATTCCACTGCGGAAATTTGTAACGAACTTGAACGAAGTTAATTGTATAAATGTTGCAATTAATCTAGTTAAAGATGTAACAAAGTACATTTATGCCATAAAATGGCTCAATTTATTAATTCAAGCATTTGTCGCACATTCATTTGAAACACTTCATGTGTTTATAATAAGAAGTATTTAATTATAAAACGTGATATTATTCATTTTGCTTATAAAGTGTATGTCGCGAAAAATTTTAAAATTATTTAATTGCTATCATTTAAGTCTCGAATGCATCTGCTTTGATGTTGATGCAGTATTCCATCTTTATTAGCGCCGATGTACTCAATTACAACATAAACTTGCTGATATTTATGAAAGCGAATTAATTTAAGCACTTTACTTACATCTGTATAAAGTTTTTAAGTCGCTAACTCGTTAGTGGTAGAATGAGAGGCGACAAAGTTTTTCATTAAATTAAACTTTCATGAATATATCTAATAGAATTTAAAATATTTTGTCATGAAAATATAACAAAACACAAGCTGAAGTGCGATCCAATCAAGTAATTTTACAGCTTTCCTCATTGAAAATTAATAGCACATTGCATTCAATGTTCAAGACGATTTTTGTAATTTCTGTTCTGACAAAACATGTTAAAAAGGCGAAGGAAACAAGGAAAAAATATGCACTTTACGCAGACAATTTCCTTTGAACAGAAGTAACTTTGGGATTATTAATTTTGCTTTATATCTAACTCAGAGACATTCTCTCAAAATAATAAATAATGCAGTTTCTTAAAACATGCTACAGAATTCTACAGTTAGTTTAACGATAAATTTGTGTCATTCAAAGCAAACATTTTTTACGAGAAAAACATTCTTCTTGAAATCTTCTAATTTGCAGTCAGATTTTATGTACTAATTTAATTATGTTTGCAACAAAGAATTTTAATAAGCATTAGATAGAAAGAAAAAAGCAACAAATCAAGTTCAGACATGAATTTTACTTTATTTCTCATAGATAATTAGAAAAAGAATTGCAAACACACAGATTTGAAGTTGAGAAAATTCCTTTTTCGATTTCACGAAAAAGTCAATGCAGGGGAAAACTGCATAATGTAATTTAACAGATCCGCCCAATCATCTGGCATTTAATTAAATTATCTTCCTCGAAATTTTCGGCATCAACGAATATTCTTGTAAGTCTCAGTGTGAAAAATACGTATATAGATAATACTTATGTGTAATGAAGTGAACATCTTGGCCATTTTCCCATCTAATGAATTTATGTGATTCAACATCGCAACAAATGAAGGGGAACCAAAAACTTAGTTTAATTTACTGTCTATTTAATTCGATAAATTTTACTTCCAGCGCTAACAATTTTTTTTTTTGCTTTTTCTAAATATTTAAAAGCATTAATTATAAAATACAAAAATCTTTATGTTGTTAAACATTTCTTTCAATCTTTTATTTAAGTTGATATATTTGTAGATATCTGACAGAGGCAAAAAAATGATTCAGAATCAAGATCAATCGATCAAAAAAATGTTTAAGAAATGACATGTGTTAATTCAACTTTGCTCTAATTATTATTTAATGTTTCTTAAAAGACAATTAATTATTGAAGATATGCTTATGAGGGGAAAGTCGTGCGCCTATTTTTGTATCACATTTTTTTTAAAAAAACTTCATGGTACTCAAATGTCATATTCAACAAGATATTTCATGCTACGACAACAGAATTTATGATGAGAACTTTTTATGTGTGCAATCGAGAACGAAGAACGAGAGTCGAAAGCAATAAATTAATTTAGAATTGGTGATAAAATACGAATTAAGTTTCAATATCTTTAATTAGGCTTAAAATATCACAACCCCATGAATGAAGAATCAAAGTTTTACATAATCAAGTTTGGTTATATTTTATTTTAAATTCAGTCATTAAACAATTAAAGTTTGAAGCATTTATAGTCACATCTCATCAAGGAGAAAAAAGTTCGAGACTTTTAATAGCAGGTACGACTTAAAAAACTTTTTTAATGCGTCTTGTTTTTATAAAATTTCATAGATTTAAATTTCCCCTCCGAAAAGTATTTTCGTCATTTTCTCATTCATTGAGAGCATGTTTATCAATATTATTATTAAATAACAAAGAATATACAGCAATATTCGTTCAGATCTACTAAAAGGAAAAAAGAATAATAATATTAGCGAAATACAAAAAAAAGCTGTGTTCGTTCATTCATCTAGCCCACGGGTTACATGGTTGTGGTTCCTTTTTTGATTAATTTCGTGAATATTTATTCCTTGACGATCAGATTTTCATTCTTCAGTTGCCTTTCAAAGACTTTTCATAGTTCCAAACGGAAATGCTTTCTTTCTTGAATAGCAGGTTGAAAGAAAACAAGCATGTATTATAATAATCATAAACATTAGGCGAAAAGACTGGGAAAGATTTTTAATGCGTGCAACATGCTAAGCTAAGATAAAAACCGAAAAATTATTGTGATGATGAAAGTTATTTTTTCATTATTGTATAAGATTAAGAGTTACTGATGATAAACAGGAGCGGAAGCATTTTGCAAGTATGCAAATAATGAACGAACGCTGGAGGCTTCATAGGAATAATGAAAGATTTAAAGAAGTTGCCGTAGTTATTTGATTGAATATAATGAAGATTTACTGATTCTTGAAACGTTGAAATTCTCTTTTCTTAATTATTGCGAGAAACAAATAAAATTATTTAATTAGTTATAAACTCGAAAACGCGAAAGAATTTTTGCAAAGACTCGAATGTTGCTGCAGGAGTGTCAATTTTGCCAGGTAAACATTCATAAGTGTTTCGAAACACTAACAATTATAATTGCGAACAGAAATCAATAAATTTGTCAAAGTTATCAAAATTTAAATTTTAAATGCCTTAAGGAAGAATAATTGAACGAAGTGATTTAAAAACTCTCGCAATTGGATAGCCGCTTGTTGTCACAGCTTTAACAACAACAACAAGAGTTTTCTTAATAAATCACAAATGTTTAAAGGGATTAAAATTGTTGCAATTTTAAAGCACAACATTTTAAATCAAAATGCTTTTAGAAAATTTCCTACAATTTAAATAAATTTAAAATAATTCTGAAATGGAGAAACAATTCAGAATTAACATTTTTAAAGATAACTTTTTGTGAATAAAATATTTTTTTTTCAATCGATTTCACAACTCTTATTGTTTCTGTTTAAATTTCATTGAAATTTATTGAAATTGAGAAAGGTCTGTTTCTTTCTTAATTGGCTATTGAATGCAGCATATTAAATATATGTTTATGTATTTATTATTGGTCGATGACCACCAATGGAGTGGTAGAAATTCGGTAGAGTTTAACGTTGATTTATTGCATTAAAAAGCTGGCTAAATGAGGTAGAAATGAATAAGGGGACGAAAAATAATTCAATATCGATTTGCACGGTGATTATCAAATGGTTGATTATTCGTCTGCATTAGCATTCTGCAATTTAGTCAAGTGGACATTCAAAAAGAGTAAATTTAGGAATAAAACCATAAAATTTTCTAATGAAACTGAAAGCAATGCAATTGTTGCAGTTATTGCACCACTCAGAACGTAAACAAAACCTCTCCAAATTGATATTTTATATTTCACAATTATAAGCATTTTGCATCTCAAGCGGAAAAGCTATAAAATAATTATGTAGCAAATAAAATAATATCTGCATAGAATCGCTCCATTAAATGCTAATTGGCCCTTTTGAAATGTTTCGGTCTGTTATTGTTGTCTGCGTAAATGAATTAAAAGCATTTTGCGCTTGTAGTTCTCTTAGTCATTAACATATGTAGTGCATTCTAAAGCTGGGCCAATGAATGCATGCACCACAATAGCACCACAACGTATAATTTTCAATTAATAATGTTTATGAATTGCCGTTCATAAATAAAATAGCTCACACTGGTGTTAAACACGAAGTTTTTGGTTTTATTGGATCATTTTGGACAATTTTATATCGGATATTTATTTTCTTTTAAGAAAATCTTCATTTCGAAATGAGTTTGAATCTTCATGATGTTATTCTCTGCTCACTTTAATTTAAGCAATAAATAAATTGAAATAGTTTTGTTTAATAAAGTCTCTTTGCATGAATTTGTTCACGCCAATAACATGTACTGAAACTATTTTCTTTCTCTGGAGAATTTCGGAGGGTGTTGACAATTCAAACATAAGGAATGTTATTGAATCATTTAGGTCTTTGACAAGCAAGTTAAACTCATTTTCAGAACTATAAATACTACATATGGAATGTACACAAATCTAAACTGGTGATGAGTTAATGTTTAGTTTTCTTCAATTGAATTTTGTAAGTCAATCTTAATCTTACAAATTTATCAATTTCAAGAGACGAAAATTTCTAATTTATCAAATTTAGTGTTTTAAGCTAGAAGTATTTTCACAAAAAGTATCTATGTAGGTATAAACAAAATAAATAAATAAATAAACAGAAGGAAGAAGTACAAACTATCTAACGCCAGGCGCCATATGTTTCACGCGGTTCTTTACCTGACCTTTTATCACTTGATTCCATAGAAAGCAAGATATGAAAAGTCATATATGACAAAAGCAAAACAATAAGAAAAGGGCATCTTTGACAACACATCAACATGTCGAATCGTTTATTATTTCAATTCAATGTTATGGTTATTGGTGCTGGCTTGATTGTGAGACCTGAGAGTGGAGGTTATAAAAAAACAACTCACAAATGTGTACACATAAATTTCATATGATAACATAACAATACGATGATGTGTGTTTTTTATGTTGTGAAGAAGAAAAGCCATAACAAGAAAGAAGAACAATAATCATAAAATGAATGAGAAATGTTCGGTTGGCAGTTCCAATGAATTGCCAGATTTGCATCGTCATCACGCATTTTCACTCCTGTGGTGATGAAGTCCAACCCAAAATACACAAAAGAAGATCACAAAACAAAGATATGGAAATCATTTAGTAAAATGTTAAAAAAGATTTATTTTCAATTATTATGTTTTTTTATGATTTACTCAAACTTCATTATGAGAAAAAGAAAGAAAAAATATTAATTTACTAGATCTGTGAAAATTTATTTGCATCATTATTCAGTTTCACTTTTCTCTTTCAAATTCAATTTCAGTTAGTAAAAAATTCACAAATCTGTCAACGAACAAATTTAGGAAGGAGATGAGATGAGTTAAGTTACAAAGCCACCGCGTAAAAAATTATTACCAACTGTTTTGTATCACTCTGAAACGCAACGTGTCGGGTGAATGTTTGAACACATTTATTTATTTTTGGGATCAACAGAGGGGAACATCAGCTATCAAGTATTATTAACACTGTCACAATTGGTTGGCATGTGAGTGTGAAAGCAATGCCCCCTTGAAAACTATTTCAAAACAAGTAAATGTCACACTTAATACTCTTTGTCATTAAATGATCTTAGACTCCTTCGCCATTACCATGATTTTATATTTAAGATTCACTTTTTCTTTGACGAGACAGTTATGATGAATTGGAATATTGATATGAGCACGTTTCAAGAGCTAATTTTAAATCATTTAATAATATTTATTTAGGTTTTTATGAACTCAAAAATAAAATTATTTTTATTGTCGTCAAAAATCTTTTTCTTTTCACACATTTTTTCTGGTTTGTCAGTGAAAAATATAAAATAAAAATCACTTAGCTCTTGTAGGTACAAACAATTCATCTTTCTCTCGTCTTAGAGATTTTTATTTATTTTTTGTCTGTTTCCACTGTTTTAATTTATTGCTTCGGTAGAACGTAATAAATTGTTTCGAGAGCATCTTTTGGGAGGTCTCTTCGTATTTTATTTATTTCCTCAAATGTCACAATTCATTTGATTTTAGCAACTCGAAAACATTTTATTTAAAATTAGATTGAAATTAAATATTTTCTTCCCACAATAATTGGCTTTTAGGGAAAAGTTAAACCGGAAGAATAATGAACGATTAAACTTTCAATCCCTGAACTATCACCACTAATTTCTCTCAAGGCTACAGTAGAACAAGTTCCAAAATTGACTTTCTTTAAGCCACTAATTATCCAATCTTTCAAACCGTATCCTACATTTTACTGTATACAGTGAACATCAAAATAAATCATTTAACAAAGTAATAACTTTGAATTACAAGCTCTTTCAACGTGCTTGTTAAGTCAGAAAAGATCACGCAAGTCTTAACAATCCCTCAAGTAACCTTAAATCACATCTTACTTCTAAGATTGTTAGATACATCAAATTAAGTTGTGTAATAAATGTCACAACATGTAGTTAAACGAATGCTATAACCCGTCGAAAATCTGACAGATATTTTCATAAAGTCTCTTGGAAATCATTTAACATTTGGAAAAAATATATAAATTTTCTATGTTAGCTTCCCAGCTAATTTAACGGCAATTATATGTAGCAGATGTAGACAACTGACTGACTTACTGCTTAGTTTTTCTTCAATCCAGAAATAATTTACTAATATCCGGAGGATTGTAGATTGAATTTCTAAGGAAATTCCAAGAAACGATACATTGCAGAAAGAAAGAAGGAAAGAAAATAAAAGACAGACGTTGACTACTTTTATACGATAAAATCACTAAAATCACTCGTCATTTCTCTTTCCTTAAGTAATGGATACTTTTTATACATATTGCGAAGAAAAGGTCAGCTTGTAACAAGTAATGAGTTGGAAAGAACTAACCAATGTCTTTAAGCGAAGCCTTATAGCATCTTCAAGATCAGGAGAAAATCAAAGATAACTGAACTGGAAAGTTACACAAAAAAAGCAGACGTAAAACAATAAAAAAAGAGAAAAACTGTTGCCAGTGTATCATTTCATCAGCATCACTTTTATCAATGGATCATGATCGCCAAAAGTCTATTTTCTTCATCTTTACACAGCACCACACGACGATTTTTCTCTCTTAAATCGCTCCTTTGTTTCTTACATAACATTTCTCTGTTTTTGTTTTTTTATTTTCTTTTTCAAACATGAAACTTTTGGCGCCGTTTGATGCCATAGAAGCATTATTGTCCTTTTATGTCTGCATAACTTTAGTATCTTCACTTTTAGTTTTCGTTCTTTATTTAATAAAAGGAATTATGATAAGAATTTTAATGTAGAAGCAATAAACTCTTTTCTCTCAGTTTGAAAAACGTTAAGCAATGTTCATAAATGCAAAAATGAACAGCAAGACAGTTATTGCTAAGCGATCAAGCATTGTGAAATGACTTGGTCATCATCATCATCATATTTGTAGAACATTTCATATATTCATTAATAATAATATTAAATGATAAAGCTTTGAGATCAGTCATGAGTTAAGGCAACCGCGGGAACATGTCTCGTACATATGTCCGACTGTTTGTTGACACTTTTCATTTTTTGTAAAGTCTAGCACTCGTATCTGACTCCCATCATATAATAAATTAATATCCAAAACAAAAGTTTAACATCCGTAAAAGATGTTAACAACAATAACGTTTTTCTGTATGTTCGTTGAAAACTTTTCACGAAATTTATAAGTTTGTTTCAACATCTCATATCGTAATAAACGTTTCATACACAATTTACGGTTCAAACAATCAACATAGCTGTTTTACAAATTTCTTGGTTGTCCCTGATACAGAAATTGCTAATAGAAGTGCTGGGCTGTCAAGATGATGAGTGTAAGCAAGCTGATGAATGTAGTACAACACAGATTTTTGTTAAACAATACAAATTAGTTAAACAATTCTAACTTAGAATAAAAAAAGTCGTTCTCGATTTTTTAATTAAACTTTGTATGATGCAAAGCTTGTTTAATCGATTGAACATCCAAACCGTATTTCACTATCGCAAATTCAATTGTTGAAAACGTTTATATGTATATGATGAAGCTTAAGTACATAAATATCAACATGTATAAGTATGTATGTTGGGAAAAATGTACGAAAACGTCAAAAAGGAGGAGATTACAGCAAAACCGTATATTTAGTGAAGTTTAATGTCGAAATACAGAAGAATGTTTGAGTTCATTTTTTAATGGAACGTTTGTCTCAACCAACTTTATAGATGGAGTAAAAATATGTAAACATTGCTATTTTAAATATAAAAAATAAAAAAAATCCCACTCGCTCTGAATGCTCGAGAGATTCTTCGATGTTTGTAGGTGGTAATTAACCAGCTCATCATGCATATTTAATAGCTCAACATTTCCTAGTAATTGCTATAAAAATCATGCTCGACATTTGCTCGAAACAAGTGGCGAATAAAAAAAAAGATTAAAACAGAAAAAGAGCAGAAGTAAATTAATGAATGAGAAAATCATGTCATATTGAAATTAATTTACGTGATTTTCGAGAAACAGTTTTTTCTCGTAAAATAAATAACTCGGTAGGACACTGAAAGTGGCGTATAAACAAGTATTTCACTCTGAGCTTCATATGTACAAGTTCAAAAATAAGAAAGTAATTCTTCTTATTGACACGATGAAGAAAATATGTCTCCGAAACAGATTTTATTTAATTAATGATCAAGAATGAAAACTCTTGTTTCTGCTTGTGCTATGATGTTAAAATTTTGTAGAATCAGCTTGTAAAATTTTTATTGCTACATCAGAAATATCACACAAGCAACATAGAGATTATTAAGCAGAGAGACTCACACTTTGTTGACAGCGCACAGAAATAAAAAAATAAAGAAGGTGTTGTATTAGCTGAAAAACTTTGTTTGCTTTACATTTATACGGACACTTAAAATCATTTCAAGATGCTCGGAAATCATTTCTAATCCATTTTTCGTTAAGATTCAAACAAGATGCTCGTGATTGAAGTTCAACGCAAGAGTTACATCGTAAGCGGAAACCTTTACTTGATACAAAATCTTTCCATGTCATCGACAAATGAGAAGCATATTTTGTTTGTTGTGATTTCACATGCAGAATGCTAAGAAAAACTTTATGTGTAAATAACAATGTGAGACGATTTGAAACATGATTTTTTTAATGGAGACATGCTGTGTGTTGTGTAACAGAAGTGCGATTCATATCCTTAAAAGGTTTCCATTTCGTGCTCGTAGATGTTGTTTCGCATCAAGTTTTCATTCAAAAACTTAAGAGTCAAGAGGGAGATGTTGGGATAAGAAATCAGTGAACACGATGATTAACGACTTTGAAAATTGTGGGACTTGACTCTGCTATTCAAATGGAATGCAATGTCACTTATGCATAATGATGCGGCTTTCCTAGAAAATATTTCTCTCCATGTTGCTTAGACCAGATGAACTTTGAATAAGATGTCTCAAATATCTTTGGTTTCATCTTCACGCATTTATAAACTTTAACAAAAATGCAACAATTTTACATTCTTCCAACGCTATATGTCATCGAATTTGGGTAGAAAATCCCTTGAATGCCAGATAGTTCTCTGGAAATATTTTCACCCACTTAAGATCGAATCGTTATTGATATTCTTGTAAAGGGACACTTTTAAAGTGATTCTTGAATCCTGATTCCTTATAGTTTCCATTACAAAACCTTAGCTAATTTTTTTTGAGAGTTTTACGGTAAATATGAAACTCGACCTTTTTTTTCTTCGTTTATCTATCCTTTTTCTAAAATAAAACGAATAGTGTATCTATTTACAACGAGAATCTGTTTTGGGCTGTTAATTGTCTAACGAGAAAAAACTTTGTTCGACATGATACTCTTGTTTGTTTATTTGTTATTTATATTTTAGAGAGAATGAATTCTATGAAATTTAAATATTTCATTCAAGAATTTATGGATGTCATATTTATGAATGCGCCACTTGGAGGGAATTATTATGAGCAGAGAAGTCATGAAGCCAAGATTTAACATTATTCTCTGTTTGTTATTATTTATGACGTTTATAATGAAACATAACTTAATTATATAATATTCTTTATCTTGTCGTGGCATATTTAAAAAGAAAGCATTTTTAATGAGAACACAATTATGCAAAAATAATGTGAAAATAATCATCTTCTTGTTACATGGTCGAGGTAATTAAACTTCTTATGACATATGAAATTTAAAATTATAAAAAACATATCTGCTTTCTGTGAGTTACAATTAAGATCACTCATAACAAATGTTAAGTTGTTAACAATGCATGAGGGGTTTTTAAAATTAACCGATCACGATGTGATAAGTAATTACACATAGCAATGATCAGTAAACAAACATTGTGTTTATGATGTCTCACTAATTGAATTTTCATTTTTTTGAAGACGCCACCATTTCCTGCTCTACGAAGACTTTCTTCATGAAACATGAAAAAGGACGTATGATTAGCATAGATATGTATATAATTTAAATATTATTTAAATAGTCTCTACATATGACGGTAATTTACATGAGTAAAGATAATAAACGTGTTCACCCTTCAGCTTACAGGTTGAATGAAAATTTACTGAGAAGAGAGGTCACATGACACCTTTCAGGATCTTTTTCTCTATTCACAACATTAGAAATAAATAAATGAATAAAAAAACATGTGAAACTTTGTCCAGTCTCCACAATAAATCCAAATTAAAAAAGATCTAGAGAGATGATACCTAACTATCTATGAACTCTTCCTTACGAGCCTCGTGGCGCCAATGTGCCGCCTACCCTTCTCTCTATGTCTAATTATGTGGACATTTTTTTTAACATCTCACAATTTAACAAATCAGTTGATTTATTACGCAACATAAGTCGACCTAATTTCGAACGACAGTCAACTTCCTTTGAAGCTCAGATTACTGTTAGATTTGTGGTACAAAATATGGACGAAACATAAGCGAAGATTTCTCAGAATTTTAACACATCGTTTCGCAATATTATCTGAATTCTTGAAAGCTGTAGAACGCTTATTATGAGATTCAAGATCGATTTAGATATCTTAACCCATAATTAAGATCTATCAGCAAAAGACTTTTAATTTAATTATTGATAACACGACATACCTGCAATTTAACCAACTGTGGATGCTCCGATGCCAGTTTCGCAAGTTCTTGATAGTTAGCGCGAGCCGCTGCAAGCATCCACTCCTTTGCCTTAGGATGATTTGTCTGTGAGAAAATATCGACGACATGCAATTTTAGATTTCAAAAGAATCTCAAGATGTTTCTTACCAGACTTTCAGAGCTTCCAGTTGTTTCATCCAAATTCTGTAAAGGGAAATATTTCAAAATTTAAACTAAGTTCAATAAATTCAGTACATAAAAACATTGTGAATAGAAATCAATTATATTGATAGAAGAAAATATTTTTTAATGGTCAAGGGAAATTTAATTTTATCTTGTTTTTTGTTAACAAGAGTTGGAAGATGATAAGTTTGAAATGAGACATGAAGTGATAAAGGAATGTTCGTAAATTAGGTCATCACAAAACCAATCTTCTCATGAATGAACATTTAAATGATTTTGATTATTTTTAAACGATTAAACTTTAAGAACCTTTGACTTGCGACTTTAATTCACCGATTACTTAAGTGTAAATTATTTCTTATTAATTTATGTAATTTTGACATTGTTTTTTATTATTTGCCTTAATATCGTGATGAGAATTGTGAGTGTTTCTTAAACAACAATTTCGTAAATTACTTTCAATCTCTCACAAATGAAACACATTTCTGCAATCATCAAGAACAACAAGAACAAACACGTCGAACATAAAATTTGTACATTCGAGTGTTTTTACTTTTTAAAGATATTGCATGGTCATTTCCTGATACCGATAAGAATCATCAAAATGCTTGTAAAACACCCAAAATAACATTCACTTGTTGAGCAAACAAGCAATTTCATCCCGATCAGCGAGTGATTAACGATTTGTTGTTTTTTTAATTTCAACGATTAGTTGCTTCGTTTTGAACATTATCGACAGTTTTTTAATTATCTTTTTCTTGGGTTTCTCTTTGTGTCTTACATTGACTTCATTCCTACTTAAAAATTTTATGTTCTCTTTTCCTTTTCTCGTTATTTCAATAATTTCGTAATCTCCGTCATAACATTGTGAAAGTCAGAAAGATTTGAAAGGAAACAAAAGTTACCAGCACCTAGCGAGATGATGAAACATGAGTAAACGCTCTTTTTGACAGCGTCATATTAGCTTACGATGACTTGAATTTTATTTACTTTTTAAAGTTTTTCTCGAGAAGGAGAAAATGATTTGTCCAATCAAACATTTGTACATTTTCTCACTCTTCCTACAGCGCTCAAGAATAATTTTTCAATAAAACATGAATGAAGATTATTGTAAAACAAATTGTACACAAGATGATAGCAAGAAAAAAAGAATTAAATATTTTGATACATTTCTTCTCGTCTGAAATTTTAAAGGAGAGAAATAACAATTGTAATGAAAACAACCACAATTTACAGATTGTTTTTCTATTCGACCATGAATAATTAATTTTTTTCTAGCCACCTCATCTGATCACTATCAATGTACAAGGTAATTCAACAAAATGTTTGAAATTAATAAATTAAATCTCTCCACTCGGCTACGGTCCTCAAGAAAATATATAATTAAATGTTTCTAATAAATGTGCTTGTACCAAACATCATCAACAAGATTGAACGCGTGCTGGGACTTCTTTTTTTTTCTCTTCTATTTACTCTCCACCAACTACATATAATTGTTCCGTTCTGAGAGAACAATTGTTCACCACAACATAGCTTTTGTAACATCCAATTATAAGTTTATCTTTTGTATGAAAAATATTTCTCGTTTAAGGACTCTTTCGTTCGCTAAACGACGTTCAGGTAATGAAGTGAAATAACTGGAGGCGAATTGACGTCGTTAAGTTTATGATACCAACATGTTTCACATTTTTCTACGAATTATTCCTCTCTTCACGCTGCTGCAAACGTTCGTTCGTTCTGTGTCACAAGCACAAAAACCATTAATTAAAATTGGTTCTCATCCGCCCCCATTAGAATAGTGGAAATATTTTCCGATATTCCTGTTGAAGTTAAACATAACAGGAGTTAATAATGATGATAGCCATTAACATTTAAACAAAACTTCAACTTGAAATTCTTCTTTTTTTTGTCAAATGCCCTTAGATAAGAAATAATTTGATTTGTCTTATAATTAGAAGCGAAAATACAAGTTTTGAAACAAAAGTTCTAACGGGATTCATTTTAATTAAAGGTTGAGAGAGAGGCATTAAATAAATTTATTTTCCAATAAAGTGCATTTGTAATTTTTAAAGGAAATATGTTTAAGGGATTTTCTTAAATCAGGCGTAAATTCATTTGTGGCTTTTGCAATCGTTAATTGAATACTGTTCCATGGTGTAGAATATCTCTTTCGCATATCCTACGTGGACTTATACATGCATACATGAATGAATACAAAACAGTGTTTAAACAACAAAATACCGTATTTTAATAAAATTTCATCTTTTGCGGGTTTCACAACTAACCCTCCCCTTAGTACGAAAAAATTTCGATGATATTGAGTTTTAGAGATATTTCTATGTGTATAAAACATTATAACGGTAGACAGATGAAGTTATGAATTGAGAATTCTGCTTTTAAAGAGAATCACTAGTAATTATGAATATATTTCAGAAGCATTTTAATGTTCGTCAATCAACACGTAAACTTTCATTTCAAAATATTCGAACAGGTGAATATAATTACAAATAAAAAGTTCACCATATTCGTCTTCCAATTACGAAAATAATAACATATTTAAACAGCAACAAGAATACTTGATGTCCTTATCACAAGTTAGTGTATATAAACTTCTAAGTAATTGAATAAAAAAACATACCCAAGAAAATAAATGTTGCTGGTTATTGGCGCTTGGTAGCAATTAAAGAAAATTATTATGTATTTAAAAATGAAACATTAAAGTGTTCAAACCCTGCAGTAATAATTGAAAGTAAGATTGAAAGGAATGTTAAAGTGCATAAAACTGAGGTTGAACAAATTATTATTGCGAAAATTTCTGAAGAAATAAATGAACTTCCAATCATCTAAAACATGTTAATTTTTGTTTATGTTCTTGGAGTCTAAGATGGGCGGATACAGTTTTACAGTAAAAACTTTAGAATTTAACATGAAAACATTTTTTTTTATATTTTTTGTTGACTTTAACAGTTTATTCTTTCAATTAGTGAGGAGCAAATGATATTTTCGGCTAATTGGTCGTTCTTTGTTAATTTATTCTTTTCATTCTTATGAAGCAAAGTAAATTGAGCAATCAACAAATGAATTCTTTTAGTATGCAAAAGTTGAGATAACGTCAACATGTTTCTTATCAGAACAACTTGAGAATCGATGATAAATGTTTAAAGTAGATGAAAGGCTTTCAACGCTTTAATGACCTAACGAAAGTTTGATAAATATGAAATTTAACTTCTGACATTAATCATTCTAAAGTTTTATTTTGATTTGTTAACAATTGTTGAGACAATTTATTTTTAATGTGAAAAGCCACTTAACAGTAACATTCATTAACTATCTTGTAGAGCAGGTGACTCATACAACAATTTTTCAAATTTCTTGAAAATTTTTCTCATGGAATACATTTTGTCATGTATTTGCTTCTTTTCTTTTTGCGAGACAAACAAAAACTTTTTCATGTAAGAAATTAAGCAGAACAAATAAAAGGAAAGATGCTAACATGTAATTTCTTTCACGGAAATAATTTTTCCTTTCGGTTGTATGTGTGGCAACTTTTTAATTTACCATGTTCCTTGCCATGTTCTAAGTTGAAGAACGACAAAAAATTTTAATTCCTTTCATTTTTCTTAAATCAGTGAGGAATCTTTCTGAGCAGGTTTAGCTTTTATTTTTGCTTTATTTTCGGAAAGGAAAATAATCATCAGCAGTTTCCAGTGACAGAAATGAGAATGACAGCTGATTGTTTTAAAATGAACACTCACGCTGGCGGATCTTTTAAAATTACTCAACGTGTGTTGTAGAAACAGAACGCTGCGTGACTTATGTTATTGATGACATTTAAGTAATAGATCATGTTTATTTAAATATTAAGATTGACAACATCACTCCCGACTGACGCTAGAGTGTCGTTTCACGTTTTTCGATTTCTTTTCATTTCTTTGACAAAATCATGTCGCATGTTCAATTCTTTCATACGTGCTTTAGAATTTCAGGCATTTAGAAAAAGGCACGATTCCTTTTTTCTTCTGTTGTTGAGCCACGCTTTTCAATTAACAACATGAACCAAGAGACGAAGGTAAACAAAAATTTACGATGCTTTCTGAATCCTAAATTATAAAGCTCTTCCGTTGGTTACAATTGCATTCATAAACAAAAGACGATGCTTATAAATTCGATAATCCAGACAAAAATTAACATATTACATTAAGCAAATAAGATAAATATTTTCTCTTTTATCGTTGATCCTTTTTCTGTTTGAATCGATAAATTAAAATTGAATAAATAAGCCGAGTGTCGAAAATAATTGAGTACTTAATTAAATATGCAAACATCATGCGGCGCTAAACTTCGCTTCATGTTTTGTGGCCTACAGCGCAGCAAGATAGTTTTTATAAGTGCCCCCTTGTGTGCATTTTGAAGTTCCAATAAATGTTTTAAATTAGAAGATGCATGCAGTTGCAGAAATGTTATTAATTGTCGATATTCAATAAAAAAGATTATTATATGTAAATGTTAAGACGGTAAATTTAAGATTAATTTCACGCCCACACATTAGCTTACTAAGTATTAACAGCTCGGGGTTACCATCGCCGTTCATCTAATCTTTCATATCAAGTTGAGAATTTTTTTCTAATTTCAAATCTCATCAAAACAAAAAGTTCAATTTATTTTTATGATATATTTAAATGATCACGAGAAAACAATAACTTGAATGATTTATGTTGTTACTGTTGATCTGACAAGTTACTTTTTTTATAGAAGAAAACGGCACCCAGCCAATGATGATTCCGCAACTTTCTTTCTCATTTTCGATTTGATCTATTCCCATCATATTTCAATTATTTAAACGAGCATTTGATTCGATGATCTAATGAATAATAATTAAACAAGGCTCTAACAATAGACTTAACTGTGTTGCGCAGCAAGAGTCGTGATCAATTTGCTGAATCATTTCGATGAAAAGTAAATTTTTTAGTTAATTTTGAGAGTTGTGGAAGAAACAGTCATTTAGACAATTCATCATTCAGGCAAAGTTTGTAGCGTGGTTGGCAATATCTATATAAATATGAAGCGTAACATCTCATGCAAAACTCACCTTTTCTGTTTTCTTATTAGCTTTACTCAATGGTGATGGAATCTTTGCCTCTTCTTCGGAGGCATAACGATTGAATTTCATCATGGCTTCTTTCACGCTAATTTTATTTTCGTCTGTTTCCGTTGGCAATGCAGGAACTGAATCGAATACTTGGCAATTCTCCTTATTGTTGTCATCTTTTATTGAATGTTCGACAGAATTTTCCCGACTGATTGATCGATGATCCACACTACTCCGTTTTCGTGGTGGTAAACTTGGTGGCGTCTGATCTTCAATGATTTGCTCAAAACTGTTTTTACGGCTTGTAACATCGACACGATTTTGATCGAGAAAATTTGACATCACTTGTTGGAACTCATTAACACATTCTTTATATTGAACTTTTGCTTGTGGCTCAACAATCGGAAGCCCTACAGTTGTCATTGATGGAGGAACAGATTGATTTATTGGAGGAGTAGTCGGAAATTGTGGTGGCTGACGATATGGCGGCGGTATACGGCTTGGCGAATCTCCAAAATCAGATGACATCGACATCATGCTGACAGGACTCATACAGGCACTTGCATCCGACATGTAATCATCCGAAGGTAACTCATTGTAATATTTTTTGCGTAAAATCAAATATTTTTCATTTCCCTCGCTCTTGATGGTCGCTAACACGTTCACATATGTTTTGAACTGTTTTCTTGCTTCATCTATTTTGTGGAAGTTTAGAACACAGTTATTATTTGTATTTATCAATAAATAGATATATTTAAGAATAACGAACACTGCAAATAGAGCAACAAGTGGTTTTTTGCATCTAAACTCATTCAAGTTTCGATCATTGCAATCAGTGGAATATTTTAATAACTACACACATAACAGAATTAACAAAACAGTATGAACAAACCACAAATATTGAACTATTTATATTTTGATGATTCAATTTTCTTTTTTCTATTAATAATACTTACTAATTTGACTTCCAGTAAGAAATTTGCGAAAATATTTAACCAATTGTGTGTTTGTCACTTTACAATTATTTTTGAGAAAGTAAGCATGTATTTCTCTTATCGATAGTTCACTTGGTTCCTCCATTATTGATTTAAATCTTTTGATTTCTTTAAAAATATTATTTCTTTGCAATTTCTTTCCTCAACACGAAACGTAAACAAATTACGAAGTTGTTCCCTTAAAAGCCCCTCGAAGTTTTTGAATTGACCGTTTTTTTCTGATCGGTGTCGATCATGTCTTTTATAAATAAATCATAATAAAATATTTTATTTTAAACTTTTTCTAAATAGGAATGACTATTTGAAGAAGTTATCAACACATCGAGAAACTAAAAATTATTTTGAAATCTTGCATAAAAAATCCAACTTGATAGGTAAATAAGTAGAACAAAGCCGTTTAATGTAAGTAGAGTGTGAAGCACAAATTAATCACTTATCTACTTCACTAATCAACTTTCAATCACTGATTACTTTTCCATTACGGTTCAATTGAATGAATGAAGAAATCGGTGCTTTATTAAATATTTCAAAATATTTCCAGGAATTAAATTTTTATCAAACAATCGAAAAAGAACTTTAAATAGATAATAATTCGTCACTTCTGTACATAATAAATAACAAAACATGAGTTAATTTTAAATCAAGAACATATCACTGGAATTTACAAATGTTATAACACTGAAGAGGTATTTATTGGTCACAATCATCATTGAGATTCCAACTCATTCATAAATAAACATCAAAACACCCAATAAAATTTCATGAACGCTGATCCATGACCCCAACTGTTTAAAACGTTGTCTAATCCATCATAACTTTATAACTAACAGAAATTTAAAGAAGAAAAAAAATTATAAATAAACAATGAAATGTTTGGAATGAGTATCGCCGGATGTGGGCTTCTTCCAGAATTTCAATTGACATTTCAATGGAATATTACTTACACCTATGAAGAATTTAATTAAAAACATGTAAAATCTTCATCAAGAATCGACGTGGGGAGACCTTAAGCCAAACCAGAGAAGAGGATGTAAATTGTCTAATGTGATTAATTATACAAATCATCGAGACCTCACATTTTATTATTAGTTTTGATTGACCTTTAAAAATGTGTTCGCATTCAACCATTTAAGAGAAAACACCTGTTTTAGAATTTCTTCATGTCTTCAGTTAATTTTATGTGAACACTTTTGAGGAATTTCTTGTAAGACTAATGACCAGCATGTTGAACAAATTAACTGACCGAATCCGTACAACTAAGGGAAAACATCAAAACACATTTAATTTCGTCACGAGAACAATGAACGACAAAAAGATGATGCTTTTCAAGAAAAAAGCTTTTACTGATAGCAATGAATGGGCAGAATAAATATTAATTAATTTTTCTCTCTTTACCCATGACTCACAATGAATTAGAGGCTTACAAGTGTTTCCCATTTTCCGAGAAAGAACTTCTATTATGAATATTGAGATTGGGACTGCCCTCATAAATGCTTTCATTATTTGCTTAATATACATCAATGAACTTCCGTTTCCACTCGAGAACTCAAATTCAAAGTGTTTTGAGACCAAAATCCATTATTCATATTGAGATTCCTTTTTACTTCTGAATAGTTTACTGAGTAAAGAACATGTGTATCATTAGCATTAACTTATACAAGCCCAATTTGTGACCCGCTGGAAGAGCTTGTTGTAGCTTTAATTAAGACATTTTTTTTACGTTAAACAAAAATTTGTTGCCCATCAGTGAACATCGCGAAATTAATTGGACCATGAACATTGTGAGAAAGAAATTCGTTAATTGTAATTCCAAATTTAACATTTATTAAATTTGCAGAAGTTTTAATTAGGTACGTTAAATATTTTCGCGCCTTATTTAATGGAAATGTCGAGGAATGCATTTCAAGAACACATTACACAATTTCTTGTTTATATTTTAGCTGATATTTCGGACACAGCCATTCCGATTTGAACATCAACTCTCGACCGCACAATTTCTTAATAATGTTGAATTAGTAAAATATTATTTCATAGAAACGGTAGTTTTAGACCTCACACAAAGCACTCTTAATATGCATTGATTGATTCGATTTTTCAATTCAAAAAATTAATTAAATGCACTTTAAAAGTTTGATAAAGTTTCGGTGTTTCGACACTTTGGGGAAAAACGCGCGTGGCATATCAAACAATACCATGAAATTTATTTGTTTGATTATGCCGCTATTAGAACTCAAAACATATTTCATTAACTTTTTTTCCTGTTTAAATTGTTTTTTATATCGTCGGCAAAATCAAGTTGGTTTCTGTTCTTACTGATCGTTAAGAAACATAACAAAAACTTTCATTATCAGTTAAAAACAATTGACAAGAAATTTTTCAATACTTTAGCGGTTTGTTGTCTTTAATTGATTGTCATTTCCTTTGCTGATAGGCGTCCTAAGAATTGAAAACAAAGGAAATGAAAAATTGAAGTCAAAAATATTTTTGGGTTTCTTTTCTTGTGGTGACTTCGACGACCGAGTTCTTGAAGAATAATTTTTTCCATCCCTCCGCCAACACAATTTTTCCCCTTTCAGATGAAAATGTTCAAATGAAAGCTTTTCTCTCGATGAAGAAAATTTCTCTCACGCTTTTCTCTCACGAAGATTGCACACCATACCTGCGTGTGGGAGTTTGTAATACAATCACAGGATGCTCATGATGAAGAATAATTCCCCATTTCCTTATCGCATCAGGCAATCGTTTTTCTTCTCTCACAAAACTTCTTACCATCTAACACATTATGATGCAAATTGAGGGGATTTCTGATGTTTGTTGCGATTGCTTCAACTCGAAAAATTCCTTTACCGGTGTTAAAAGCTGTTCTCTCCTTCTCTTCTGCCTCAACAAGGAACCGAAAATTTATTTCCACTTTCCGAGTTGGAGTTTATTTCATTTGACTGGGAACATGGAATCATGGAGAACATTTTAATATTTTATGTTCCATACATATACGAGAATGAATGCTATAACCCGAAAAACTATATAAAATATACAGCACTCTGGTCATTATTATTATTGTTGATCTTATGCCGATGCGACTGTTTATGCTGAGCATTATGCTTTGCTAGCAGCGCCGAAGAGCTGAAATGAACACACAGATTCCTAACAATTCGAAAATTTCCATGTCAGTACTTGATAGAATATCCAACAAGTCGAACATAAAATTTTGTGTATCACAATCAATTCACATCACCAGCGAGTTGATAGCATAGTTGTTGACACATGTGGTCCACTTTTTATTGGAACCATTTAGATGACAATAAACAAGTGTTGTGTTGCTTGAGATTCAAGTAAAGTGTTGCGCTAAACAACAAAGAATAAAAAGCATAAAATTTTCGCTAAATGCGAAGCATAACTTTGAAGGAAATCCAGACGACGTGTCGAAAGTGGTAACGAATTGTTTAATGAAATGTCATAGACATTTGAGTTCTTTTGACTTTTGAAAAATATATATTCGACATGTTATCGCTTTTTTTATCAAAGCGTTCGCACACAAAGAAAAACATTTGAGTTTTGACACGTTAAAAATCATTTTCGCAGGTTCTGTGTGAATCAGATCGTTCATGTTGCACGACGTTCTTTTTGGTGATACAAAAAAAAAAGATTCTTAAGTGACACTGACAACACGTTGAATTATTAAAGTGTGAAGTACGAAGCAAACTGTAATTAATAATAGGAATGAATTGGATTGTGAAAATTGCAATTTTACGCGAATATATATAAAATCATGTTAGTCTTGATGAAAAACTATAATTAGTTAAATGCATGTTCTTACAAGTGCATTAATTAATCAAAAAAACTGTAAACAGTAGACAGACAGTGATTCAGAAAAGCTTGTTCATTGTAAAGTTATTGTGTGTATACTTGAGATTTTTTTCTCGGAAGTTTTATTTTAAAATGGAAATGGCATGTGTGAATGATGATTGGGAACGCCATATGGTAAATCCATTGCTTCAGGACATGAATTGTGGAGACGATGAGTACTTTAACACACAAGATGTGAGTACATCCTTATTTTACTTTTCCTCATTTTATTAAATTTTAAACACAATTATATCAAAGTCCAAAGAAAAAACTTTATTCTGAATAATTGAAATTGTGTAAAAGCCACGTGTTACCGCATGAAACTACAAGAAAATAAATTTCCATCTCAAGCGGTTTACATTTTACTTTCAATCCTTCAACTTTTTTGTATGTCAACTATGTTGAAAAAGAAACGATGGGAATGTGACACAGATTCGTTGAAAGGGGACTAAGAATTTCTAGATTTTTAAATATATTAAGAGTTTATGTACTTCGGAGAAATAAAAAAAGTTTTCCATCCTAATCATCCATAAAGTCTTCTTTTATTTCATCTGAAGATAGGCTGAGTTTTATTCTAAGGAATAATAATAAAATGAGTTGACTCATTACCTCTGAAAAAGTTTCTTAACTCAGCCAGGATGTGGATTATCAAGTTTTGCGATGATAATTTTTAATTTTCTCACCCTCGTATTTTGAAATTAATAATTAAAACAGAATGTTTGGAAGGTGTAAGGAATGATAATAAAGTGAAAAAGTACGAGAAAAGATATTTTCATCTCTAATTTTTCATTAGAAGCATGAGCAAAAATGTTTCTTATTATTCTTATTTTATAATTATGCTCCACAATTCGCTGATAACTCTTTTGACGACTTTTTCCAGCAACAAAAAGTGAGAAAGTTTGTCGATTTTTTTGTGCGTGTGTCAAGCTAGTAGTGGAAAGTAAGCATGTGTTATGCTATAATGACACATTGTAATTATAATCCGAGTAAGCAAAAACTTTTAAGTTTCATAAATTTTCTACACAAATTGTACTTATGAACATTAAATTTTTATTTTCCTCCTCTGGAATATCTTTAGCGAAAGAAATTTTCTTATACCATTTCCATGCACGCCGTTTCTATTATCACATTTGAGAGTCGTTTAATTAACATATAAATACACGCGAGGGATTTTAAACACATGGTAATAAGAGGCAATTTTACGCGAGATTCTGATGTTTAATTGCTATAAGGGCTAAAAGAAATGTCGCAGCCCTTTCATATAATGATAAAGTTACAATTTATGCCCTTCAAGTTCATCTTGATTATGTGCAGAGATAAATGACGCAATTGACTTGATGAAAATTTCAAACATGAGTGCAAAAAAACATTAATGAAAGGGTTGTTATGAGAGAACGATTTAATTAACATTATTCTCTAGTTCATTTATTTCACAAATTAAATTAGAGAAAAAAGATTTTTAAAACCACCCACGCTTAAGATTATGTTTACCTTACTTAGATATCCAAAGGTTTTATGTTTATTGTTTAACTAAAATAAGATTTGTCTACAAATGCATTAGTTGATATGTTTGTGAAATTTTAATGCTCAATTTATGCTCATAATTTATGTTCAATTTTGTGCATATTAAAAAGAAATAAAAATGTTATGTTTCATTCAATGTTCTCTACAAATAATTTTTGGCAATCATTTTATTTTCCAGTTAATATTAAATTGTCAATTTTTGTTGGGAAAATGAGAGAAGCAATAAGGGGAATAAGTTTAATTTCATGCAGTCAGAGCTGCACAAATTGCGATCGCTGATCTACGTTTTGAATTTATACGCTTTAATTAGAAAGAATATTTATTGAAAATTGATCATCCATTTTGGGATCTTCCAGCACTGCATTCAGCTTAAATATATAATATGTATTGCTCCCTCAAAAATGCACATTTATCCAATTTGGATTCGGGCGGCAAAACGACAGCAATGGTGAATGCATTTAAATTACATACGTTCGAATACGTGCATACAATAAAATTAATTAAACTTGTCTCCATAATGCATTATTTAACTCGATTGGAATTAAATTTCTTTTTTGCGCTGCGTAAATTGGCTTTATTGGTGAATAAATTATGTTTTTTCTTTTTTCCTGTTTGTCACAATTGAATTTTTTTTATTCGTTTTAAATTTCAAAATAGAACAAAAACATATTTTTTTTATTGAATGTAGTTCAGCATAGATGAAAAGAAATGGCCTGAAATGATAAACGGGTTTTGCAAAAACCGCCAAAACTACACGTGGTTTTCATAATTGATTTTGCGTAGCAACACTGTGTTCTGTGGATATGAGCATATGGTTGTGGAATGATAAATAATGTTCATTTATGGTTTAATGAATGTTAAAACATTTTGCTCCAACTTAGATAAAGCTTCATCTCATCGCTTAATAAACTTTTACGCATGGATTATTTATATTTTGATTTTCAACACTTTTCTCACGAGATTGATTCGAAACATTCGATTAATCATCGACGCCTAGCGTTATTCAATCAAAAATATGCGGTCATAAAAAGCATCTAAACATGCAATATACATTTCAAATACTCGCACAGCTTAAACGGTTTGTTTTCTTTTCAATTCTTCTCTCCTTTTTGTGTTCATATAATTTTATTAGCCACAAAAGGCAAACAAAATGAGAAACCAATAATATTTTATTTTTATTGTTATTGCGCCAATAATTTCTTTACGACACCAAAATTCAAAGCGTTTAAGAATGAATTTTTCATGCCTTCGACATTCTTTTAAGTCTACAATATTTTTTTTGTTTTTATTTTGGAAAATTGTTGATTTGCGGAAACTCAATCGGAGCACAATGCTGTGATTTTTTATTATGAGGCAATAGTTTTATTTCTTTTGCCTTTACTTGGTGGGAGCAGCGAAATAAAACCATCAAGATTGTTATTTTACGTATAAATTCTCAACGGCACCGAGGACAAGGAAGGTAAATGTGAGACTTCTTATTCGTCTTATTGCTTTGGATATATTTCGGTTTCATTTCAATGTACTCGTTGCCTGGCGCTTCCAATTATATGGCATTATAAATAATTCGAATAACAGAAAAGAAGGTTTTCTTTCGTTTCTCCTGCTCTTTTTTACTTAGCTGTTTCTACAATTTTTAATTTATTTATTTCGTTATTTTTATTAACATCATTTCGAACTTCTTTACTTGCGTCTCGATTTTCTGCTTTGCTCAATCACCGGACTTCAAGTTTCGATTGAGCCACGTTTTTCCAGTTCACTGTTAAAACAGATTTTTCGTGATTAAACGATGGAAGCGTCTTGAAACTTCTTTTTTTTTAATAAAAAGAACTTTTTTTTCTTTCATTCCATCTTTTGCTATATAACAATTTATTAATGGGAAAAGGTGAGTTGCAATAAAAACTTTGGAAAATGAATATGTTTGTAAGAAAATATTGAACATTTATCGTGATGGTGACTTGGCGCTCTCTAATGAATTTCATCTTTTAGAATTGTGCGGTTTAATATGTAATCTGGTAAAGAAATCTACTGCATTGAGTGCAAATATATTAACAGCACGAATTTTTTACACATTTAATTTTTATGGCTTTATTTATCAATTAAATTAAGACACCCTATGCTATTGACAGTCAACAAAAAGGCAAGAAGAGAAGGGACGACGACAGTAGAAGTTCAAAGTGCAAATAAATATATCCATTTCAAATATGTCCCGTCGAGAAAACGAAGTGAGCGAAAAGCACTTGGCGATTTTAAGTGACTTCTTGCCATTAGAAATATTTTCACTTCCATACATATGCTTCGTCAGAATCATCGTTAATTCCATTTAGTTTATATGAATACGCAATTTTGTTTATCCCTCTTGAAAGTAACACCAGGATTCCTGATTGATATAACGAAGAAGGGTGTCGGCACGGCAGTCAAGAGAATGCATTTAAAAGCACATTTATTATGCTTTATCCAGTGACGTAGCTCTGTCACTCTGTCATAAATAAATGCCAATACTCGACAGTTGATAAATAAACACCCCTGGAATAGAAAAACTGAAAATTTTCTAGAGTGGAAACCCAAACATATGTGGCATATTTTCCCTTCTCCCCGAGAGACTTATTGTCTTCTGCGTGATGTTTTGAAGTTTTTTAGTAATTTTCGACACCAAGCATTTCATTTAGATTGAATGAAAATTTATTACAATTGCTTTATTTTCCGTGACAGTTCACGATGACGAGACTAGATTTATTTACAGTGATTTCTCTAGTGAAAATCATAAAAATTGAGGGATTAAAGTTTGTTTTTGTCATGGTTTCTTCTTTCAATTTAACATCGCACTTCGCATAAAAATAATTGACGATCGGCACAATTTTTTTCTATCGTTAAAAAGGTGTATTATAATGACATTTTACTTACAATTACCGTGACATTTATGCATTACCGCGACACTGTCTATCAAATCATTTAACATCAGTTGTTGATATTTCAAATTACCAATTCTCCCCATCAAAAGGTTTAAAGCACATACTTAAAATGAATAAATAAATCTTAAAAATAAAATTATCATTGATATTTAAAATGTTTATAACATGAAAATAATTTGTTCGTTATGTTAAATATTTACCTTAGCAATTTATTGTTATTTTCTGTGAATACTTATGAGCATCTCGGCACAAAGAAATAAAAGAGATTTGCTTTATAGCACCATTAAAAGCATTGAAGAGTTATCATCAGTCAATATCAATCAATAACTATCAAACGATAAAATAATTATGAGCTGTATGTTGAGAGTTGGTCGACGATCGCTCTCAGCACCAAGCCATAAAAAATAAACATTCAGAAAGGTAATAACAGCCACAATCGTTTAAAATGAAATTTCATTCAAAAGATTTCAAAAAATAATATGGAAAGTCCATAGGAATTGTCTCGAGAAAGAGATAATATTTAGTTGTTTTCTCTTAAAGATTTCAACTAAAAAATTACCCCCTAAGGTGAAACAAATGACTCTATAAATGTTTGTTTTTGTTAAGATACTGAAAAACTAGTGAATTTATCATATTCTTCATAAACACACGAAAAAAAGGAACTTTTGAGGTTGTTTTATAAACCAAATGGTAATTCATTGAAGATTTATGGAAAATGCTTTTTTTGTATGCAGAATGCATTTGTTGCGATGAAAAGCAAATTTTTATAATTTATTAATTTTATTCAATTTGTAAATTCGTGCTGTGATTTAACTTAAACTAAGTAAGGAAAAGATTCTCCCGTTACTTCTAAGTTCTTAACTTTCGCAATTATAACAGTTGTTACAAATATAAAAGCCTAAAACACATCTTAGGAAACACCTTAATGGTCATCTAATGTTAAACATTTATTATTGAAATTTAATTTCCCTAGAATGGTTTAATTTTATGATATTTTTGTGATCATGGGATTAAATACATAAAAGTTTTTAAAAAGTTTCTTAAAGCCACACATTAAGTAGTTGAAATGAGAAAAGTTAAATGCTCGTTTAAATAGTTAGCGAAAAGATTTGCTCTTTATCTGTGTACAACTCTTAAACGATATTAAAAATATGCATTCAACCGACAACTGTTGCGACAGTCCATATAAGTGTAGTCAGTTATATTTTAATGGTCTTGTAAAAGCGCTGTAAATTGTGCCAACTCATTTTATTTTCTTTGTCCAGACAAAACTTTGCACATAATCTTATTATCAGAACAAAATGTTCATTTTCACTTCATAACAGATTAAAATACTTTTATCCGTAGAAATTTCCTTCTGTTCAGCTTGGAGTTGAATTAAAACTTTCCTTATTTAACTACTTTGCATATGTATCTTATTTAATATTTAATAAAAGCAAAGAAACATTCATAATTTTCTTACTCATAATTCATTGTTGGAAACCTTTGTTATGCGCTTTCTCTACTTACAATCAAATAATTTATGCTGCATACAAATCTAACAAGTTGAAACTTCAATTGTAAAGTAAAATTTAGTTAGCAAGTATCAAGAATCTAATCATTTTTTTGATAGATTTGAATTTATAGTCATGAACTGACCACATTGCAAACAATGGAAAACTATTTTTTGTCATTTTTCAAACAATTCAAACTTTCTAGAAATTCCTGCAATTTATTCTTTTTTGCAATATTTATTGACATCAGAAATAGATTCAAGTTACAAAAGGGCATCCAATCATGAGCAATAGGATGTCTTCCTTTTATTATTGTTTCTTATTTTTACCACCTAAGTAACGAACTCGTTTTGCAATTATTTATTTATTTATGGGAACAAAAGCCTAGGGAACAAAGCCCAGATAGATGTCAAGGAGTGAACAACTATTCTCTTGGCTAGTTTGGTCATCATTGCGTGAGGTCTCAAGTAAAATGATGACTTTATTGATGCTCAGAGTGATTTATGGTTGTTGATTTCAAAGAATTTGAAGGTTTTCGTCAAAATATTTTATTTCTGCTAAAGTGAATGCCCAACTAAGACGATGAAGACACAAGTCAGTAACTATTTATCTAGATGTTTGATTTGAACATTCCATAACCTGATAAACCCAAAAAAACAAAATCTTAAATGGTTTAAAATATTTGCAAACATGATGGAAACAAATTTGTGTTTGTGATAATCTTTCAACAAGACCTTTCCTTAAGTCATGACGAAACTTATCATGATCTAAGCAAGGGTTTAAACAAAGTAAGAACAGGAAGCAAATTTGATGATGCTTGAAGTTAACCCTTGCTGAAAGAACCATCACAGTTTATATTTACAATATTTAATGTTAGTTTATCATTGCGAAATTTTTCAACTTCGCTTCGACTTTTAATTCTTTTTTAAACAGTTTTATTGGAATGGCTAATGGAAGAAACAAATTTTAAAAGTAACATTTTGATAAATCGTTCTTCTAGAAAGTATAAATTTCACTAATTATCAACAAAGCTACCTGCTCGAAGGGCTGACTCTTCCTGTAGACAGATTTGATCCCCTCACGCTGATATGTGAAAAATGGGCTTGAATTTGATCCCTAATCTAACAAAAGTGATCAAAACAAATTTATAAGCTTTATAAAGTAGGAAAGAATGTTTGTTGTTGGTATAAGTGAAAAAGATATCTTTTTCCAGTCACTTAATTGATATGAAATATTTAAGGATGTTTCTATCTAAGTAAAAGTTTTGTGATGCACGAAAATTATTGAAACGAAGGCTTCGTTTTTGACTCATTAAAGACGTTACGTTCGGATGAATTATTCATACCTATGGATGAAGAAGTTTAAAAAATATTATCTATCAAGTAAGCAGAATTTATGTGAATTTGGGGTAATAATAGCAATAATTGAAAAGTGATTAATTAAATATAAAGGTAAGAGGATTTGCTACGGATTATTAGCAAAATTATCTTAAGTAGACATTTGCAGAATTCTAAAATTATAATCCTCTTTAAAGGCTATCTGTAAACTTTAAATTGAGATGAATAAAAATTGCAACGTTGTGAAACTTGCTTTTAGCTAATGTGACACTTCGTTTCACTCATGTAATTTTAAGTATTGCAAACTTAAACTATTTAAATAACTTCATTCATGATGAACTGAACATGATTGAGAGAAATCAGCTTCAACTAAGATGATTTAAATTTATGGATTATACCTGAAACGAAAACAAACAAACAAACAAATAACACAAAACAATTTTAAGACATAAAGAGATCACTGAGGAATGACGGTCTTGTTGCATTTTTTTCCTATTTCTCATTTTCTGCCTTTTTTGCTCTTTTTTTGTCGACTCTTTCTTCCATTCGCCCCCGAACATGCCACAAATTTTAACAATGAACAGCAAAATAAATTTCATTTGTACCCTCAAAAGTGAAACCAACAGAAAAGAATTTGTTAAAAAACATTGTTGAGAGTTTTTTTCGTTTATTTTTTAGAACTGTTAACAATGAAAATTAAGCTTAGGGTGGCCTGGAACATAAACATTCATTCTATGTGAAATGAAAAACACAGTCATGAGTGGTCATTTTGCTATTTCAACGTCTTTATTGCCCTGGCAATAAACATTGCAGTAAATGTTTGAGTATAAAGTAAAAGCAAAGATCATAAAAGTAAAGGTTTTTAAACTCCACAGATCATAAAAGCAGTTGAATTTGTAAAAGTCAAGAAACTGTTTGGTTTTTACTCTTTTGGCAGTCTATAATTCTATCTAAGTATCTTGCAATATATTTGGCTAGATTCAATTTCATCAAGAAATCAATTTTTTTATTAAAGAATCTAGCAATCGCCGTCAAATTCAATCAATCATAATCATCACGAAGCGGTAAAATATTTCAAAGAAGATCGACTTGAATGTCGATACAATCACAAGACAAACTAACATATAAAGCAATAAACTAGAAATTGTTGAAATTAATTATTATTTGTCGGAGGCAAGAAAGGGAAAAATTCAATTTATGGATCAATTACTTGTTTTCGTCGCCTTAATTTGCAATATCAATTTAAGTTTTAAGTTGAAGGTTTCAGCTGGTTTCAAGCAATTTTCTTACAATGTTGTCCCAAAGGTTTAATAACAATTTCTCTTTCAATAAAACTTCATTAATCAATCTTTCTTTTCTTATATTTTTTGTTCGTTTTTTCAATCAATTCAACAATCGAATGAAAGAAAGATGTCCAACAAGTTTCATTCGATTGAAAATGTAATCCATGTAAAAATAATTAAACCGCCCATTTCACACTTTTTAAGCGTATCCAATCAGTTCGATTGATTTGTTAGATTGCTGCATGCATGTAAATTTTTATCCATTTTTCATTTGATAAAAAGAAATCTGGTTGAAAAGCAAATCGACAGCTTATTCGACACTTGAGAGCTCATGCAAATCGTGAATTTCAAAATGAATTTCTTACACGTGAAAAGTAGAAAACTTTTCCTTTACGAGTTGAAGTGATATTATTCTGTTGTCTCGTTAGATGTGTTGTACTACTCAATGTTAATGCTTTCTGTTATATTGCTTTTTGTGAAAATAAACACTTGTCGCGCTATTTGTTAAATTGTTTTTCAAGTCGTTTTATGTAGATCTGCCATAAATACGAATGTAGCATATATGTAGTTTAATATATCAAATTGTTTTCTGTGACAATCAATTGTTTTTATGTAAGACTGATGGTAAAATGTATCCATGTGTGAATCCAACCCTTTTTGTTCTTCTTCCAACTCCACTTTTGAACGAGAATTTAACATCATCCCTACTGTTTATTGATATCTTCACATCCTTTCATATAAAAGACTATTGATACAAATCATTTATTTATGCATGAAAGAGAACAAGCATATATGTGACATGTGTAGACTTGAAACTTTTCCCCCACCTGAGAATGGCTGTCGGCAGAGGAACTGAAAAGTCCTTTAATTGTGAAGAGAAAAGGAATTTAAAGGGGAGCGTCTCACTATGCATTTCATTGATACAAAATAAAATTTAAATCCCCTCCGTTGTTTGAAAATTTTGTCAAAGACATTGCAACATGAATAATAATTAATGGTGAAAATTCTCTGCACAAATTGCTTATTCATTATACGACTACAAATTTTCTCCCGCACATTGAAAAAGTTATTCATCGGCTCACCGATGTTCCTTTTTTCCTTTTTCTTTTAAAAAAAGAAATAGGAGAAGGAAGAAAATCGAAAATAGGAAAAAAAATGTGAAAGGAAACAAAAAAATAAACGTTGAAGTGCGAATTTATGGTAAAAGAAATAGATGACAGAAATACAAACATTTAAACATTTACAACATTGTTATTTTTCGGTTCGATCATTTATAATGAATACAAGGATGTTGTATGTTTTTGTCCCCTTTTCCATGGATTGTATCAACATCCTGCCTCTCTTTTTCTGCGCTTTAGATGCGTTGTAAGCTTACAGAGCTTCTATTAGGTCGATAAAAAAATTAAAAAAAAACATCGTTGACCAGCGTGACTTTCTTACGAAGAAAAATCTCGCGAATGTTAGTCCTTACATGATGGCTGAAAACAGACGAATGTCTGTGGGAAAAATCACGCTTTGGAAGTTTTCTTTCGATAAAAAAAGCATAAAAAATATAACGCGCAAAATATTTGCGCATGAGCTTGATTTCCAATGTAACGAGGGTTGCTTCCTTTTTCCTATATTGCGGGATGAAAATCATGAACGCTAGCAAAGAAAATGTTATCAATTCAGGCTCCTTCAATCCTCTGCATTATTCCTCAATTGTTAATTCACTTTTCCAAAAGGGGATGTACATAGCATTCGCCACGCCTTTGAATCAGGAGTGAAATGACTAAATTCTCGTACATAATCCCCACCAATTCAGTTTCGAATAATGAAGTTGTTGAATTTCACAAGAGAGGTGGAGCTTAGTGACATCGAAAACATTCTCATTGGTCGAAGCATCGTTTATTCGAAAATTTATTTCCATCTCCTACACAGAAAAAAACTCGTTTTCTCCCCGCTTTTTGCTATGCTTCGTTTATACAACTGCTCTGTGTGCCTTTCACATGTTTGCTGTGGAAATAGTGGAATAGTTGGTTTTTTTTCGTGAACGTGTGCGCATCATCGCAGTACACGCATTAGAATAAAATAAATATTTTAAAAACTCGCTCGAAACGGAAATTTTTCTTCGCCGAGATTTTCAACGGTAAAAAGCGAACAGTGGAAAAAGAACCCCAAGGATTCTTTAAAAAGGGAAAATTTTCGTTCAGATTTTTCCCTCGCACAGTTGTGTTAGTGAACAACAAAGGAAAAATATCCCGCTTTGCTTGGAAAATTCCAAAGCAAAGAATAAAAACGATTGCCTAAAACGCTTAGTGGAAGCGGGAATTAAATTATGTGAAACTAATTTCGAGCCTTCGAGTTTTCCTTTTGATAATTACTATTTGTTTTTCACTTTATATTTCCCCGACTGTGTCGATGTAATTCTCGTTGTTGTATTCTGGAACAAAAAGTAAATTCTAAGTGAAGTAGATATCTACGTTCTTCAGTTTGCTTGTTTGTTTGTTTACATCGACTCATGAATGACGAAGATTTTATTCTTGTGTTCAATGAATTTGCATAAATACGTGTAAAAATATTTTTGTGACTCTAAGCTTCATTAATCAAAGACAATGACGGTGTATAAGAAAAGCAGCCGAAAGAAATGATAAGAGATTGATATTTATATAACAATTTGCTCAAACGCTTATGAGAAAAAGCAACAACGGATTAAATCGTATGTGAAAAGGACAATCATAATATTGTTGATATCTCTCAAATGCCTAAAGATTGTAGTGTGTTGATGATTTTGTTTGCTCAATTGCTAAACAAAATTTATGATTTAATTCTTTGATAGTGCAAAAAGAAGTTTTGCGAAAACGGAGAGAAAGTTTTAAATACCTAATAAAAGTATAAAAAAAAAATCAATCAAAAAGTGCAAAAAAAATTATTTTAATTAAGGGATTTTTTATAAAACAAATAAAATTAAAAATCTCATATATTATGGCATCGTATGCTCAGTTTGGTTATTCATATCCGTCGGCTAGTCAGGTATGTTAATTGAAGATTGTTAAAAGTTAAGTGTTACATATGCGCAAATGACTCAATAAAGTCCAAATTTGAAATTTATGTGAATCCCTTTTCTGTTGACTTTGCAGAAACCAAATCTGTGTGAATCTGCTTCATTAAAATCCATAGAACTGTTTGAAGAAAAACAAAAAGTCGTTTAAAAGCAACACAATGACTTATAGTCTCAGATGTGTCAGTTTCGTTTTCTTTAATTTACTTAATATTTTTGAATGAAATTTATTTCTCCAATTGGTCTTAAAATGTATAAAAGCAACAAAGTCACGTCATTGATTTTTTTTTCTTATTTGTCGCAAAAAAACTGACAAAAAGGGGTTTCATTTTATAAGAGGAACGTAAAATGCAGAAAGATAAAATAAATCTGAGAGGGTCATGAGAAATTCTAATTTCAGTTTTAGTGAAATTCATTTAAAAGTGAAAGATTTTTCCATCTTTCGAATTTAGTTTTGATAGATTTCTTCAATATTTAGAACAGGGGCTTGGTTAGATTTACTTTTATCAGATTGAAGTTTGATAGAATATTCTGAGTTAACTTGCCTAATAAATAATTTCCAGATCATGAAAAACATTATTTTCAAATAAAATTAAGATCTTAGACACGAATGTCTACATGGCTTTAGAAATTTTACAAATTTTCTTGTTCTTGGAAATTTTCAAGTTCCATAATTCTTTATTAAAAAAACTGAAGTCAAAAAAACGTTAAAAAATTGTTGGCAACAATAAAAGGGACGAGAAAAAAGAGAGAAAAGTTTGCGTTAGTCTACCAACAGGTACGCTCCTGATGTTGACTGTGGTTCTAGTCACAGCTTCTTTTTACACATGTTTTCTGCATCAAGCACTTTGAGTAGATATTCATGATAAATTAATATCGTTCACATATTTACCACAATGACAAATTCTCTCGACAATCAATATCCTTATGGAATTTCAATGTGATTTTCCAATAAGATTTCTTGCGCATTTAATTATTTCAGACAATACTGAAAACCGGCTCGATATTCTGAAGGAAAAACGAAGCTCAATTCTGAGATGAAATTAATATTCAGATTCCGTAGCGAATTCATGATTTCAGAAAGTATTTTTCCCCCATCTCGATTGAAAAACAATCAATGATCTCCAATCTTTGTGAAATTATTAAACGTCTGAGTCTCACCATAAATTCATATTTTTGCTGCTTCGTCTAATCATCAGCAACAGAAAAACAAAACTTTTGTTCTTTTCGCTTGATAAATCTTTTTTCTCTCCCTTTCCTTTCTTAAAGACAATAAAAATATTTCTTGGCCACGATCGTACATATACTTTGAAATATGTGAGATATTTGAAGTATTCATTGCTTTGTTTCGCTTCCAGTCATTTCTTTCTTGTTTTGATTTGTATCTCTGAGCTTGTGTAGCATTTAAAACAAGTTGAAGTTCACTACTGAAAATGTTTTTTTACACAAAGTATAAAAATTATATTTTTTTGGGAAGTTGAGAAATTGAAAATCATCATTAAAAGATTTGAAAAGTAATCACAATTCATAAATCAAATGAAGGGATTTTTCTTTTCTTTTGAACTGTATCCGTTAAATGTCAACGAGACGTAATGAACTCAAAAAATATGAAGAGTCTCAAAATTGAGAAAAAAAGGTATCGACAACCCATCCATCGATTAATTGCACAATGAACTGAAAGAAAAATGCGAAACAGCTTACCACGCAGTTGTCATAACATTTATTATTTCTTATTTCGTTCTTTTCTGATTCAACTTTTTCACCATCATAACTTTTCTTTCATCGTTTGAATGCTCAAAAAATTGAATTATTCATGTGATGAAGTTGATTGTCTTCATAATTCATTTTTTAGTTTTTAAATGCTGTCGTTTCATGCATATATTGCTTTTTTGTGCAAAAACGTAAACATTTAAAGTTTTTATCTCTTATCAAAAAGCATCGATTAATGTAATGGGAAATTAACTTTTCTTTTTTGCAAATGCAGCATATTTAATGCTGTTGTTGTTGAGCTGACTCTTTAAACACTAAAATTAGAATTATAAAAAATGAAACCACAAATCCAATATCCTAACAAGTTGAATGCGCAATATTATGAGTATTGATAAATCTATACATTAAGTCGTCGTTATGAAGTCAAATTTTCTCAGCATGAACTTTGATGTATTAACATAATTGATACTTTTATATTTTTTCCTCGAGTTCTCCTGTTGACTCTCTGTCAGTTTCGTATTGAGTTGTTTTTGGAGTTTCTCAGTTTATAATATAAAACTTATTTACCTTGGTAAAGATAGAAATTTTTAAATTTTACCAATGTATTATTTATGGTGTCCTTTAAACATTTAAGGAATTTTTAAAACAAAAATGAAATAAACTGTCACAAGAAGGTTTGATTTATATCATAATAAATATTACAACTACATGTTATGCATACATATATCTATGTTAAGATTCTTTAATTTCTTGCGTGTCATTAATTTGTATGTAGAAAATTCAACGAATTTTGTATCATAAAAAATCAATTTTATCAATTCATGAATAGAAACATGCAATTGGGAATGACATTTGTAATAATTCTGATCACATTTGTACTTGTGACAAAGCCTTTTTGCAAATAACGCATTCTTATCCATATTCTCAACTAAATATAATAAATATCTGTTCTATCTTGCTCCTTTCATTCTGAAAAACGAACTAAACTGTCAGTATAATAAATTAATTTGCACATGATTTATTATTCGTTATTCACAGATAAAATTTTTAATACAAGATTTGAATGAATAGCAAGTATTTAAAAATAGCTTTTTGGTTGACTTCATGTGTGAGCTTCATACAGTCATGACTACGATGATTTCATTTTATTGTATCGAAGGCTTCGTTCGAGAAAGAAAACTAAAAAGTAAAACGAAATTGTTTGTCAATCGTTTGAATCTTGATAAAGGCTCACGGAAATAGCTTTTCAAAACATTTGTGACGATTGACGAAGTTAAAGAAATCTGATCAAAAGTGAAACGAAACATTTCTGTTACTTTTCTAATCAAACAATTTGCCGCACTCGAAACAATCATTTCCATTTCAATGACCATCATGATTTTAAAATAAATTGAAAAGTGTTGAAACACATTGACACTTTGTTAATAAAGATTTTTTCTTTTAGTAAAGTTCTCGTTGAACCTTTTTTCTTCTTGTTATTGACTCACTGAATAGATAGATATATGTAGGTATATAAATAATTATGTAGATTAGTTTTCATCTGTGGTCTTAAAAGAAAGAATAAATAAAACGAAAAGATCCCAAATTAAATATTTATTCTCAAGATTTGTTTCGACGGGATTCGATTATGTCCGATGATTATTTTTTGGTTCGCCTTTTTGAGGCAAGCATCAAACGGAATGGATACAAGAGATTGAAAAGATAAGAAACTTTTTAAAAAATCTAATAAGATCACATAATAGCAGACAATATGAATACATTTAAGCACAAGTATCGAGTTTCTCAAAAGCTTTCAACGAACAAATAATTAAAATCAATTTTATGCCGTGTTATGTTAGATATAAATGAGAATATTTTAACACTTACTTGTTCATGTTCGCAGAAAGAAATCAGATTTTTCCTCCTCTCAGTTTATCGATGATGAGTAATTAGAAATTTATTTATAAAGTTAGTGAGAAGAAAAAGTCTCTTCATCTGAACTTGATGACAAAACCTAACATTAGCGATGAAAATATTTAATTATTAATTTCTTCGTTGCAGAATGAATAGCAGCTATAGCATAGAACAAAGCATAAAACATAAAACAAACACGAACAATAAAATCTCTTCCATCATAAATTTATGTTTGGAAAATTATGTTGTCTTTTTTTTGAATGAGTTAAAGCACTGAGAGTTTAACAAACAAAGCATGCTAAAAGTTTTGTGATTGTTGTCGACTACTGCTGAGTTGTTGCACACATAAAAATAACAAAACAGAGCAAAACTTCATGATAGTTTTTATTCAAGTGTTTAGAGTGTTGAACGAGTGAAATTTAGGGTTGTTAATTAATTTTATAAAATGTGTTTATTGTCATCATCATACACAATGTAATGATGGGGTTTAAGAATGTTTTTATTGAGAATATTATTCGAGTTAAATATATTGGAGACAAACTCTACCATGTCAATGCATCATTTTTATCATCGTACAATCGAAAAGCAATAAATTAAGTCTGACCACAGTTAAGACGTGCACATTTCAACACAGAATGAATGAATCAATGAATGAATGAATATGGAATTATTATCTTGAAGAAATTGTCTGCTTCTGCCATCAGACGATCTGAAGCATGCAGTAATTGATATCATCCACTCAGGTGGTTTAATTAATTGGCTTTTATCCTCTTCTTTATTTGATATTGTTTTTGGTTTTTGCGTAAGTACGAACATAAGTTCGAGAAATAAAATCCAAACAGCTCAGCCCTTCGGAATACGTAAAAAAATACGAGGAACGAGATGCGGAATCGCATCAATAAAATAAAAAATAAATAAATCCTGTCGATAAAGCGCTACGTCGAGTACAAGCTCAACTCACATAAATCTAAATTTTATTATTTGTTGTTCCACAAATTAATTCTTTTTCTCTCTTTGACCGTGCTTCTCTCTCCCTTTACGCGCATGGACTTTGCTTTTCCCAATACCCAAATATTTGTACATCCACTTAAAATGAAATTGTAATGTGATTGAGAATGAGAGATAGACTTTTTATTTATTGTTGATTAATGGTCTTTTAGCTGTTTCTATCATACTATAATACGTTGTCTTTACAGATGGGACTTTCAAGCAATCCATGAATGAAGGTTCAACCTTTCCTTAACTGTTCAATTTAGTCGAGGAAATTTCATTCATTCGAGTGCTTTTCAATTAAAATTACTTGATTAATTGAAAGTCCAATTTGAACCCGGTCAAGAGCTTTCACTATGTCGTTAATGTTTTAAACATTTAATTAACAATTGCAGAAAAAAAAATATCGATTAAGTGTTGATTCTCTTCGAGTTCGACTTGAGTGAGTGATTCTCAAATATGTTTACGTTTACCAAATAAAATAATTGTAAAATAATTATTTGAATTGGAATCAACTCGAAAAAATCTGTGTCGATTGGAATTTCAAAACAAATAATCGATTATGTGTTTGATCATGGAATTCTCTTAATGTTTAAACTTCTAAATCGAGTTTTTATTTAATGAAAAAAAAAAGAGAGGAAATCTTTTTAGCGTAAACCATGTTTAAAGTAAGCCAGCAAACCATTTTAATATTTTATGAATTTTCAGCTTCATTTCACTTTTATCATGGCAGAAAGATGTGATAAATGGCATGAATGCGATGATCGAGTTATTTTCTGTTATGCACTGTTTCTCATGCGACATTGTAACGTGATATCTTCATCAACATGATGAATTTTTATTTTTCATGTATTCCCGCTTGTTTTGCAAAAGGGGAATTTGCACAAAAAAAATTGTGATTGTGTTATAATTTGAATTTATTCACTGCAAATTTATAATAAGGTTAAAGAAAGTTTGCAATGTTTATGAGATAGAAAATTATTTGAACTTAAGACAATTCACTAAATAATCGTTATGAAGCTCAATCTTCAATCAGATGAAATTGTGTAGGTTTCAATAATGTTCAAATGATTTGTATTCGACCAAAAAACCAAAGTCTTAAAGGGATAATCTTAGGAATTTAATTAAAATCGATCCCAGGATGATTAAATTCATTTATTTTAGGACTAATAGACGAAAAATCCCATGAAATTAACCAAATCGAAATTAATATCAATTAAGCATTTCTTGGGGATCCTTCCGAAGATTCCCATTTCAATTTTTTTTTTACTTGTACACAACTCGCCTTTCCTCATTTACAGTCTGCTTTTATAAATGTAATTCCACTTTGTAGGCGACCAATAGAAGACTATCTTTTAATTTACCTTTTATTTCTAATTGAAGAATTTTCCAACTTATTTGAGCCTAGAAGTAAGGAGAGAGAAAAGGAAAAAATATAAAGAAATAGCAGTAAAAGTTATTTACATAAAATCCATTAGAGACATTTTGATGGTAGAATGAGGCGGACGACGAGAGGAAGTTTTAATTATTTTCGTCATCGTTAGGGCAAAGTTTTATCCACCGAAAAATAATAGACCAGAAAAACGAGCGAGAGTAGAACAACGATGAGACTTAATGGGTCATAAAATATAAATTTCAACTTTACTTTACATCTCTTTTGTACCTTTTCTTGAGATAAGAGCTTACAGCTTCTGAAGGTCGACCGGAAAGTGTTTTGGTGGCATCAAGTTTCATTTGCATTTGAGAAGAATTTTTTTCTTATTTTCATTCATCGTAAGCTTGATGATTGTGGTGGTGGTTCAAGAGAACGAATTTATTTCATTTTGTTCTCGACAAAAGCCTTAACCAACTAAATAATGTAATCAATTTATGCGTGCCTTAACAATTACTTTATGGCAAGTAAAACGTGGGGAAAGATGAAATCGTTTTGCCTTCGAAATCGATTTTCTTTTGCTATCCACTCGAGGATCCCATTTCTGGTGTGTTTTCTTAATTGAAACTCAAATTAATTGGGAATTGAAATGAAAATCGGGGTTTGTGGAGATGTTTAAATAATTAGAAAATCATTAATGGAATTTGCCAAAGAATTTCCTTCAAAAACCTTCCTTCCTTCGATTGAATAAATTAATTGTTTGGGCTTCGGCTTTGGTGGTAATGAATGCGAATCTCTTTCTTTTTATCATCATCGCAAATTTACATTTTTTTTCGGTGGTTTTAGCTGCTGCTTCTTTAGCCCTTTTTCTTGAAGCGAATAAGTAAAAAAAATAACACGAACTCCCAAGTCGCCGTTCGAGTCACTTCCTTTCAATGAACTTTTCGATTTCAATTTATTCTCTTCTTTGTTGATTCTAAATTATCTTCATGATTTTTGATTGTACTCTAGAGGTGATGCAAGAAGCCGTTGAGTGGAACAATATTCAATTCCAAGTCTTCTGTTTCATGTGTAACAGTGAAGAAAATATTGCTCAAGTTAACCTTTAGGCGCTGATTTCTTTTGCAGTTAAAAATGTTTAACAATCATATGCGAACAAAATTTATATTTATCGATAAAGAAGCTTCTTGAAGAATCCCCAAGAGACGAAGAAATCTTCATGAAATAACAGGAAAAATGAAAATTCCACGCCAAAATCGGACTATCATAACCAACGTATTGTCTCAATTGAAAATTCATTCAACTTAATTAAATAATTGAGAAAAGTAAGTATCGATTGACTTTTCTCCGAACCTGTCGCTGATTCTAGGGAAATTCAATCTTAATTGAGACTTCATTGGGAATTGACTTTGGAATTCTCCTTTCTTCTGTTCATATTATGTCTTGTTGACCTTCTACAAAACTTTTGTTTTTGTCTTTCTTCCAATTTAAGAACCAAAAAGAATTCTTTGAATTTTAAATTTATTGAATTCGAAGGGTATTTAGATACTCAATAAGTATAAAAAGCGTTAAAAAAGTTAAAATAATGATTACAATTCAACGTAAACAGACGAAACTTTGTGACATCATGTAATTATGAATTGCCGAAGAGCCGAAAGAATACTTTGATATTCGGTTAGAGATCGTTTAACGTCAATGGCGAGTGGTTTGGTCCGACGGCTATTTCAATGAAAATTTATTAATGGATTTAAATTTTCTTTTTCTTTTAAGTGCTAGACATGAGAGTGCAAAGCCGGCAGCTCTCAAACGTCTCTGCATTATTAAGAATTTACCAACAGAAAATTTATGTCACAAATTAGTTTCCATGTTGTTGCTGTTTACAGGGCAACATCGGTTCGTTCAGGCCTCGATTAATAATTCATGAATTTTTAATTAGTCGAATCAAAAATTCCAAAATTACTTTCCATATCTTGAGAAAAGAATCTTAAAATATTCTTGCTTGCAAGGCGTTGTTGATGAAAGGTTTTCTTCATTTTCTGCGCAAAGGGCCTCAAAGCAATATCCAGTTTAGTTGGGTTGAGTTGATTGCACGAAGTGAAGACAGAAGACAGAAGACAATGTGTCGTTTTAGGGAAATATTTAAGCTGCATAAGAGCTGCACAGCACATATGTACGCCATTTATGTGTATAATAAAGTCACCGTTTACAAGCATTAAATATAATTTTTAGCAACCTCTCAATACAACAAGTCCACGATGAAAACCTTTAGCGGTAGGCAGACAATCAGATCAAAATCTCTCATCTCCTCATTATTTATAACAACAGAAAAATTTGTAAAGCTTCTCGATTTTATATTCTCTTCGCTTGTCTTCTCATCGCCACGATGAAAAAGTATCGCCCAGAGAGATTTAGTCTCAACCAACCACAACAACGATACTGATTTAAACGCAATGAATTGTTGTATGAAGAAGATGAAGAAGTTCTTTGAATCTCATTTCAATCTCACGAAACAGCGGCGAGATTATATCAATAATAATTTTAATAATAATAAAAAATATTCAGCACATAAATACTTAAACTGCAATGTTAATAATAACAATAACGATCATATTATTAGTAATAATAATAATAATAATAATAATAATAATAATAATCCACAACAATATAGACTCGTAAAGCTACTCGACTTTAGTGCTTTCATTATTTAATTTTTCTTGTCTTAAAAGTGCCTCGCAAAGACCAGCACAAATTTCCCACTCATCCCCTTGGGGTCAAAAAGAATGTGATTATGATTAAGTGAAAATTTGATATGCAAATTACGCTTTGCAACGTCTCGTCTCGTTCTTCACATTGCAATGCTTGACTTGAGTTCATTCCATTTGTTTAGTGTTACAATTTGAATAAAATTCTTGTTCATCTAATTATTTAATATTTCTTTTTATCACTAAACAACTAATTTTCTGATACGCAGCACCGTTTAAAATATTCAAAATTGTATTGTAATTGCTTTGGCTCTTTCAATGACTTTTGAATTGAGTTTAGTTTAAAACGCCATTAGTGTTTAAACTTTTTCTTCTTTAATTAAAACTTCTTTTGTGTCATTAGACACAAGACATTCAAATAACTAAAGGGTTAAGCTTATTAATTCCATCCAATCCCATTAACTCGAACAACATAAGTCTGATCTTAATTAAACAACTTTCAATGGAATCCGATATTGATCATCATTATGTTGGGACTAAGTACTAATGATTTTGTTATTTTCGACTTAAAACTCTTTAAAATTTAAAGGGTTGAAAAGACTTGTATGTAAAAGGGCTATCTATTGTCAAGCGAGAAGTTAATTGAATTTTAATAACTCAATTATGTGTAGGTGCCAATGCTGAGTCGCAACATTTTATGCTTAGATAAGAATTTCAACTTCAACTCATGTTTTGTTTGTTTTTTCTTTGCAGCTCCTTGTAGGACAATCGGCGACTACTGCACCGACAACAACATCCGTAAGTGCCCAATCGCCATTATCGGAGACTAATCCACCTTCTTTGTCACCGAATGGTGGAACACAACCAGGTGCTTTGAGTCCTGGTGGACTCTCGCAAACATCTCAAAATGCTGGAACGACTAGCAATACGTTGAGTAATGGCGCTGGGGCAAACGGTGGAAGCAATACAGCTTCAACTTGCTGTGAAAATGGACGACCAATAATGACTGATCCTGTATCAGGACAAACTGTTTGTTCATGTCAATATGATTCAGCTCGTTTAGCTCTTTCGGGTTACTCGCGTCTCCCCAGTGCAGGTGTTTATGGTACGCCATATCCCTCAACAGACCAAAACCCTTATCCTAGCATTGGCGTAGATAGTTCAGCATTTTATTCACCTCTTGTAAGTATTGCTTTAAATTATCTTCCAGTTGATAGGTTTAAGTGTTTTCAAATGACGAAAACTTTTCTCGTCTTCATCTTTTTTTGAAGATTCTTCTTAACTACGCATCTCTTCATAATTCTTTTAATGCAATTTAACCAAAACACTGTAACACGTTATGAATACAAAATAAACTTGTTGTTGTTGTGTTGTTATCCTTCGTCGCTTGAGATACATTTAGTTACTCTTCACATGCATATGCGAATAATGAAGGAACGAAGGGAATCAAAGAGAGAAAAAAATAATTTTTGTAGATATACGAAAATATGAATGAAGCTCAAAGCTGGCAAAAAAGTGAAGATTTTAGCTGTTGTGATACGAAATTATATGTTAAGAGACCATGAAGATGGTGACAGTAAGCGACTCATTTTGCATGAGTAATTTAAACCTTATTATTATGTTGATGCGCATCATGGCTGCATTTTGTGTGAATCAGCCATAAAGGTTTTGTAGATGAAGCACTAACAAGAAAGGAAAGCCAAAAAAGTTCTTACTAATTTCACCTGTCAAAAGTTACACAAAAATTCGATAAAAAAATAACTTGAACAAGTTTAATAATCCCTTTAAAAAGCTTTTCCCTTTGTAACCTAAATCAATAAATGTACAACATTTCCCATAAGAATTTCCTAAACTAAATCCTTGCAAATGACAAACCACAAAATTGAAACGTTTTTTAGATGATTAGTCTAAAGTAGCTAAGCTAATACATTTAATTTGTCAAAAAGAACAGAAGAAACGAAAATTTACATTCATTCACAATCCTTTCATATCTTTGAAATTGGATACATTTGACGACAGCTTTTTGTAGTAAACAAACTTAATGACTTTCGTCGATTTTCTATTTTGAATATTTATGTGAAATTCTTTATTTATTTTTGGTAACAAATGATGATTCATGGTTATCTGCTAGAATTTCTACGTTCAGATCAAACATAAATGATGCAATCATTAAAGAAGGAAATATTTTATTTAAGTGAATTTTAAATGTTTTCCATTAAACGACGTCTTTTAATTCTTTATGATTCGTTTTATATCTTTAACGATGTTTCGTTTAATTGTGAACCTAGAAAGTAAATGAACATGAGAAAAGTGTCGAAACTGTCAATTAAGAAAACAGAAATGTTTTATTAATGTTCTTGTTTTTATGTGACTGAAAAACAAAGTTGTTAGACAATAGATTCAATGATGAAGAACTAAATCCTCGCATTAGGCTATAATTTCATTTTATTTCCTTCCTATTATTGACGTCTTTGATGTCGTGTAGATTTTAAACTTGTTACTTCTCTTTGTTATAATTTAAAGTTTAGATGGCAAACATCTATGAAATTAAATTGTCATGATAAATGTCTTAATCGAATGTTAAATGAATGCGCCTTTAAGGTGTTTGAGCACTTGCCTAAAATTTCATTATTCCATATCTAATCACAGATTAGTCAAATTCAAATAGAAGTCTGATTAGCATAAAAATCTACAAAACAAAATATCAATATCGAAAGCACATATGGCATTAAAAAGTTTACCATTACTAATGAAAAGCGAGCTTAATCCGTAGATAGAAATTCATGCACGAAAAAGGAGGCAAAAACCATGAAATATCGTTTATAAATTGTACAGCTCGTTTTGCTTCTAATAATCCAATTTTTCAATCAAACAACAGCAAACAAATTATTCTCTATGTTAATCCACTTGACGATAACAAAGAAAGCGAATGTCGTGTTTTGATATCGAGTAGTGTAACATGATATTGACGATACGAAAGGGTTTCTTCATTCGAAGGGATTACGAATTCGTACTGCTGTTATTCGGGTCATGTTAAACATAGAAAAGAAAGAAAAAAACAAATCGTAAGGATTCCATTTTTTTCATCAACTGATTCACGCATAAAGTCCATAACTGTTCAGCCTGAGTTGCGCGAATTGACAACGACGTCTAGACTTGAAACTCTTTTTTCCCCAAAGCATACAAAAATGGACATAAAAAAGATCTGACGACATTCGCTTGAATTATCGAAATCGAAACAAAAGCAAAACACAAGAGTTGCTTGTCGTATTCGGTATTGCAGCAATTTGTATTGTCATTATAGATTGTAAGTTTTTTTTTACTCTTTTATCAACTTTCAAGGGATTCTAATTGCTTTCCTCGGGAAAGATTCTTTTAAAGATAATTAATTAATTAAACGTTTGAGATATAAATAAATTTAATTCTTCTTCTCGTAATTTCTACACAATAATAAATATGAAATTACATGAATCCGATCTTAAGTGATTTTACTTATTTTTTTTTTGTTTTTCGTGCGGTTGTTTGCTTCTTGATTCCATAGAGACACAATTCTGCAGCAGCAGCCCATTTCGCGCATATTTACGTTGGAGGATTATTTACTTTTCTTTTGTCTGCCTTGTTTCCAACACAAAATGCTTTTTAAAATGTTTTATTGGAATTTGCTATCTGAAATTTATCTGACAAAAGAAAACCCTTTTGTCTGCGATTACGATATGCGCATTTTATTTTTTCTTTTTGGCTTTTGAATTTGCATACACACCATCGAAGAAATCGGGACATATCGAGAATTCTTGAGAACATTCGGAAATATTTTCCCATCGATCGTGCAAAACGAGAAGAAGAAAGAAAGGTCTTGGGATGAAATTTTAAAATAAATTCTAATAAATAACACCTCAATATTATCAGTTTGATGCCGATATAAAAATTTATTCCTTCAGCTTAGATTGTGCAAATTCGCACATATTGGCAATGTGATGAAAACCAGTTTGTTTGTGGCTTGATACCCAAAAAAAAAAGCAGTTTCAAAAGAACAACAAGAAGAAGAAGTTGATGGTTGGGATAATAAAGAAGTGGAACTTTTACATCGCACGTTGATTTGTTTTCTTTTTTGTCTTAAACATTTTCAAATAGGCTAATAAAAGGCAAAAAAGAAGAAATATTTAAGTAGATAAAGATAGACAATAAAGTCATCGATTGTGGGTGAAGATCATTACGCTTTTAATTTAAGAGCTCGATAAATTTGACATCGGAAATCGAAGAGCAATTTGTAAAAATCCATAAATAAACGACATTATTCAAATGAGCACTTTGCATGCGATTTCTTTTCCACGATCTTCTAATTAAATGGTAATATTATTTAGAGAAATATTTTTTCCGATTAAAGTTGTTGTTCAACCTCATGTAGACAATTATAAACACTTGTTCTAGAGTATGCTTGCTGTTTATATTGAGTTTTATGTCATTGCAATTCATTTTCTTTACCATGCGACTTCCTTTCATGCTTCATAAATGTATTTGTGTATGTTGCAAGTTGCAACGTGGTACTTATTTGGTGCAGGTTGTTAAAATGCAGTTAAAAGTCCTTATTAATAGCCGTCTTAAGAAATAAAAGTAAACAACGACGAGCTAAAAGACGATAAAAACTTTTTCTGATGTTTATGTGGTAATTAAATTGGAGTTTAAGCGATTAAGCACATAAATAGAATCATTTAACACAACAAATATAAGACAAAAATCAAATAAGAAGTTAAAGCTTAACTCTCATTTAAAAATGAGTTTCATTCTGACATTCACTTTCAAATGCTAGACAAACTGACAATCGTCACGATATGAACTGATATGAAGTTCAATGGATTTCTATTTTATCGCCCACACTACTCGAGAATTCATTTTTTACGTTTCTTCATTTCTTTACTTTAATTAAATACGCCACTTATCAGTTAAGCAAACAACAATTTCATGTTTGTCAAAGTTTTGATTGGATATTTGTTGTGTGTACAAGTTGTCGTCGTTTGGCATATCATAATAAGTATCGAGAAAAAAGAGAACATAGAATACGAAGTGTTGAGTGTGTCGAAGCGTTATCATATCCGTTTTAATCAATATTAATCATTTCACACCCAATATTTTATTTTTGAACGTTCATTTGAAAAAAAATGCCATCACAAAGAAAGCCGCCGCGTGATCACACACCAATTGATCAATAATAAGCCGTGTCGAAAAAATCGAAAAGTTCAAACTTCCATTAATAATTTCATTTGACATTTATTTTTAATTCGAATGCTTCAATACATTTTGACATCTCCATTTCAATAATCATGATTTTTTATTTGCTTTTCCCTTTCGCTTGTTCTTTTCTCTTCAAACGTGTATAAATAAAGAAATTTTCAACTCTTATTGTCATCATTTGATGGAGAATATTTAACGGCTGAAATGTTGCATACTTTAACCATCTAAAATATTGCACTGCGTCATGAGTGTCGTTATGCAGTTATGCGTCATGAAATTTGCATTTCAAGAACTGAAACTTTTATCTTTGTATTGTTGACTTCTTGTAAAAGCACCAGATGTTACGAAAACTGTAATAAGCATGCATGAAGTCCCCTCGAATGTACAGAGACTCATGCAATGTAAACATTCAAGGTTTTGAAGTCTTCCTTAGTAGACAATTTCTTAAAGAAAACTTTAAAGAAAAACTGTCAGAATTTTCCAAAAATTCAAGCCATTAATAAAATTAGTTAAAGTTTCAATCTCTGACATTTATCAACTGCACCAGGAAAAGATTCTAAGAACTTTTCTCCTTTCTTTATATTCAGCTCTTATTTTAGTGTTTAACTTTCAAGTCTTGTTTCAGAAAAAAAATCAATGCAGTTTATGGAATTTTTCTGTGAAAACAACAGTGAGAAAAAAGAATGAAAATACTTTTCATTTAATTCACACGGAAGAATGTTATGTATGAACAAAAAAGTGTTTTTGTAAGCCTTTGTTTAAACACAGAATGCTCAGAGAAAATATTTACTCAATTTACGTGGGATTATTTCGTCATTACGTCACAATATTTTCACATGATTTATTATCAATAATTTTTTCTTGTTTCCAGAGCAATCCCTATGGACTTAAAGACAGTGGACCAACTAGTGATATGTCATGGACAACTGCGGGACTTCAACCAACAACCGGCTACTATTCGCCTTACGATCCAACTTTGGCAGCCTACGGGTAAGTTTATCAAGCTAATTAATCTTTCGCAAGCAACTTCAAAATCTGTTATAAATTATAATACATCATTCAAATGGATTACTGCCCGCAAAAGGCGTCGATAATAGAAAAATTGCCATCAATCACGTCATAGTTTTTATTGCAATTTTCCAAATTGCATTGCTAAACCTTATGAATTATTCACATGTACTGCGTGAATGTTTTTAACGTTTTATATTTCTGTTGCCTCGAAGCCGACAAAAAGCTGAAATAATTTTCCTAACCCCTTCTGATTTATTATTAATTTCTACTCGAGTTGGAGCGAAAAAAGGAGAAGAAATGTTTATTTTACCACCCGCCCTTTAAATATAAGTTGTTTCCTTGTCCAAAAACTTATTTTCAAAGTCGTTATCACATATATAATGGAGAGAGAATTTCTCTTAATATAAAAAGCAATAAAAGGAAGTTTAGTTCCCTAACTCAATAAACGAGACAAAAGGCAAGACTGGAAAGCGTTTAAACGGAAGGAAACAATCACGATTCAGTGGTTGAGTTTTATAGTGCATTCTTTACTGCCATCACCACTTTTATTGAATTCTTCCACATTAAAAATTATTTGCGTAGATGCAAAGGGCGAGGAAGAATGGCATGCTTCCGTCGAGTAATTGGTTTCCAGTAGTCACCATATCATAAATCAAATTCATTAATAATCCACTTTGCAATCAATTTTCTGAGTGTCTCTCATTCGCTGTTTGTTGTTTTTATTTCACTCTTCCTTCAGTCATACAGTGAAACTAGATTAAAACAAAAACAAAAAGTTGTGAGATGAAGTAGTCGTTAAAAAGATAAGGAGAGGAAAGAATTCTTAACCATAAAATGCCAGATTAAAGGCTTTTAATTCTTTGTTCCCGCTGAAGTGGAATAAACAAGCAGCGTGATTCTAACGTTACTCCATTTATCAAAAAATGAAACTATTATTAACTATCACACACAACGATATCAAAGCTTGTTGTATTCAACTCTCTCTCTCCAAACGCGTTACGATTATTGACTTTTTTTTTTTGGTTTTCCTTCTCTCCATTTCTTATGATGAATGTTTTAATAATGAATATTTATTTAAATTGATGTTTCTATTAATTCATGATATAAATTACCAACAATTTATATCTTAATTTACGAATCCAATAATTCCAAAGCGCTTTTCCAAAATTGTCGTTTTCTGGTTATCGTTTTATAATTGCGTTTGACGCGCGGACAAAATTGTGGTTGATTAATGCGCCTGCCAACGCTGACCAATGCAAAATTTAAATATCTATTTTGTTTTATCTCTTCGTTTGCTATTTTCCCTCTAATTTTTATCGATAAATCATCAACGCTGTGTATGGTAATCAATGAAATCCAATCTTTACTACGCTTCACAGCAGTGGATCGTTTCCAACAGTCCATCTCGTCGCTATTTTCAGCTTAATTTTAATAATCTCATTTACAGAGTGTTTTAATCAAATCACTGAGATTTCAAACTAAATATTGCTTACTATGCGTTTACAAATTGAACTATTTGTATTTCTTTATGTTTATTGTGTACTCAAAACCTGAGGGACTATTTACGAATGTCGTCTCAACTCAATTCCCTCTAAATAATTAATAAGTGAAATAAAAATTTCTTTTAATGACAACATGAACGTTTCAATTAATTCATAAGCAGTCAACTGAAACGCTATTGATGAAATGTCTTAAAGTCATCACTTGTTTTCCATTCCTCTCACCCAACGACACAATTTCCGAAAAGTCTACAATGAAAAATGATGGAAACTATAAAATTATAATAATGAAAACAATACACGTGAATGATACGAACTTATCACGGAGCATTGCATGTTACCATCAGATTGACTTCTTTTTTTTATTCATTCCTCTCTCATTTATTATTATTGTTGTTATTTATTAAATCTATTACAAAAACAATGTCGAGGAGTCGTTGTTGTGGCTTTTTTAGCCTTTATGGATATTTTGAGTTAAGCTCATTTTTTCCGAGCTATTATCACGTCATCCAACGTTTTACAGATTTCTATATTTTGATTAAATCTTACTGTGATTTTCCTTTTATTATTATAATTATTGTAATAAAGCTAAAGCATTGAAAATCTTTTCAATATAAATTAAAGACTTAAGACAATGAATAATCATCAAAGTTTGATGAACATGTTGAAAATGCAGCAACAACTTACAATTCAAGTTTTCTTTATTAAACTTGCTTTTAACAAATTAAAATTTAAACAAATCCACCACAAGCTCATTAAAGTGTTCAAGTCTTCAATTTACACTCACTTTTCCTCGATTTTCCACTCAACGGCAGTCGCAAAATGATGTGTGCAAAAAGTGGCTGCGTGCAATAAAATAAAAACTTACATGTTTGCATGTTAGAAAGAAATAATTCATTTTACATATATTTTCAATTTTTATATGCATCCAAAAAGCATTAAACTGTACATATGTGTTGCACTTGCATTGCAATTATAAACTGCCTTCTACTTGTATGTGCATTTGCACAAATTCATACTGCATTTTTAATACGTCAGAAAACCAAAAAAAAAATTAATTTCATGAGTCGTCAATTCTTAGCAGATTGTCTGATAATGTTTAAAACGCTTCTTCGCTTCTCTTTTGTCAAGAATGAACTTGTGGAATGTTCAGCAAGTGCGTGTGACGAACTCATCTATCTAGAGAAGAGAATAATTAAATCTGCTGATGTACGAAGGCACATGATTCAGATATTTAAGTATGTATAGATAGTTGCACAACGAAGTAGACGAAATATTATGTTAAACATGAAGCAAGCGTTGAATGATCGTGAACAAAAGCAGCTCAACGAACAAGAGCATAATTTTAATTGCATAATGCGGGATGAAAATTCTTTCTGTGTTCACGCATTGCAAAACCTTTAATAACATTATTTAGTCATGAGATCCATGCGTAAAAATTATTAACAAGCACAAGTGCACTTTCGTGCATTTCTCTTTGTCTCTTATTTGTCTTCCCAAGTCTTTTCATATTTGCAAATTATAAACAAAGTGCAGCAGCTGTTTTTGGTTAGCTCTACATAGTTGTAAATAGTTGATAAAGTGATGTGAGAATCAATCTCTTATGTTTATTGTCTAATTAAATGATATTTCCATTGTTTTCTATGCTGGAAATTAATTTGAAACTTCTGCAGATGAGAGAGAAAGGCTCACAAATAATTTACATAAATATAGCAAAGAGTTTATGCAAATGAAGTGCACAAAACTGCATGTGAACGACATTAACTTAAACGAAAAATGAAACATTATTTATGTTCATGTATTTATGCTCAAGAAGATGTAGAATCACTTGAGATATTAAAATCAATGTAGCTCAGACAATTTTCAGGACTTAAAAGTTGTAAAGCTTTAAAGCTCATTTTATTTCGTGCATCCACAGATTGTCGTTGAAACCTTAAATCGATGTATTAAAGCTTACGATAAAAACAACAAGCTTTATCATCCGACAATGTATCAATGAAAAACTTTTCATTCCTTTCAAATGCACACATGCGCAAAATATAAATTGCCAGAACATGAAATCTGAAAATGAGACGAGAAAGAAGATAAAGGAAGAAAAAAATAAACTCTTGAATCTTCTCGGCTTGAAGTTGGCAGTTTCTTTCCCTTCTTGTTTGCTTGTTTAGTTGCGTACAAACACAATTTTTCATTCAGATCTTTCTCATGTTGATACCAAACATGTAAAAGGGAAATATTTTCCAGCAAAATGTTGTAAACTTTTATATCAATATCGTCATCTCATCTTTAAATGAAAGAAGTTGTACACATTTTCATATCTCTACTTGTTGTCTGTTTTGTCTCTTTTTGCCATTGCCTTAATAAGATTATCTCACGTTCTTATAGAACCTTCATTTTTCATTCAACGGATGTTCCTGTGCTGATATACATATCTAAGTGGAATAAGAGTGAAGTCTTTTCCAGGCGCTTTCATCTCATGTTCAAAGCTGTGCGAAGCTTAACCATAAGAAATTCCTAATTTCCCTAAAATTTCTTTTTATCGATTATGAAAATTTGCCAAGAGAAATAAAACTTCTTTCATGTGTCTACATACAAGCACTTTACCATTTTATACTAAAATGCCATTCTGTGAATACAAAATTCAGACGAGAGAGAGAGAAAAAAAGTTTTTTAAAAACGATGAACAAAATGGCGACGTCTAATCGATTTAAAGTCATGATAAATAATATACTATGTGAAAATTGTGGAGAAATCTACAAAAAAATGTGAATTTCCGTTTGCTAGGAAGTTTTATTGTTGTTGCGCTTTTTGAGAGAAGCACGCGGCAAAGTCGAGGAAAATTTATGCGTTTTTAAATCTTCCAACGAGTGTTTAACGCTAAAGAGAAATCGATAACTCATGAGAAAATAAATAAATCATTAGCTGTGGCCCATTAAAGCACCATACACAACAAACGGTATAAAAATTTTCTTGGTTTTCCTTTTTTCTCTCTTTCTACTGTGTGATCAATTAAAAGGCCATCAATAAAAATCAAGAACCAATGAAATTCAGATTCGGTTACAATTTTTTGTTCTTTTTTTGTGTGAAAGTTGAAGGATAGTGATTTATCGTTTACTTCTGGGGAAGAAGAAAGTAAAAAGTGGCAGCCAACCTTAATTGTTTTCTGAATAAGTGCGCAAATTTTGCTTTGTTATCAAAGCTCATATTAAGAACTAAAAAAATTTAAACATTTAATTCACCTACAACCATCCAGAAAAAAATGATATTCAGAATAAACTAGGAAAGTAAAACGACATCCAAAGTCTGTAACAAAAGTTTCAACATCGAAATAAATCAGTTCGAATTTTTCCCTTCATCCTAAGTATCCAACTCCATTGAGATTGATACACATGTTTCTAGATCAATCACTGTGCTCATCTTATTTTCTAAAGCAAAATGTAGCAAATTTCCTTTCCTTTTTTCCATCTTCTTAAAGTTTTCTCTTCGTTTTCTTCCGCTTTTATTGTCGATAGATTTTTTTTCACAAATCTCGAAGCAGCAAAGGTTGAAGAAGGCTAAAAGGGTGGTCTTATCGCATTTATAGCAATGGAATGAGATTGGCTGGAAAATGATGGAAAATAAAAGAAAGGAAATAAATTTTTATTCCGTAATACTTTGACCGCCTTAACGTTGTAAAAACGTTTTATATTTTCCAAAAGACATCAATTTGAAGGGATCTGAATACAGTTTGAGTGTGTAGATTGAACAATATGCTTGGCGTTCGTTTTTTTTTTATTTTATTGCCACTTTCTTTCTCACGGAATTTAAGGACGAGAAATAAATGAAAGAAAAAGGAAGAGAAAAGTTTTTTCTCTGCTTTCGTTTTGGATTGAAAAGCGTAAAAAAGAAAGGAAAAGTGTAAAGTGCTGCTGTAAAAATTCCCATCAAAATCAATCGCTGTCAGCACTTTGTTCCAACACAAAACACTTATTTAATTAAGATCTATTTTAAGGTTTTTATCTCACGCTCATTTCTTACTTGATGGTTTAATTTCTTTTGCAAACAAGAGCTTTGTCTGAATAGTGTGAGGGATGATTATAAATAATGATACAAAGAATGAAATAATTAATTACTTAAGCTAAATTCTAATGAGATTTTTTTGTGTTTATTGGCTTGGGTTATCTTGCAAAGAAGAAGCGATGTTTACACATTTATAAACAGACAGACAACTTTATACTTCTTTTCTTTCAATACCGAAAAAAAAATTTAATTTAAAATTTCCGCTCCAATTCTATACGTTTTACACACGATAAAACGTGATGGAATTATTATTGGGTTTTTCTCTTGCAAATTTCATTGTATTTTCACTGCCTCTGATAAATATTGTGGAGCAATGTGAAAGAAAAGAAAAAAGCATTCTTCATCTCATTCTTCAAACGGTTATTGAAGATTTATGTAAATACAAGCGATTGAAGGAGCAGAGAACGGAGCGAGAAGACATTGAATTTAAATACCTTGAAGATTACAGCCTTTGAATACATAAATAATATCACAATAAATCAAGAGATATGTGATTTCTTTTCTTCCTTCTTTTTTCTTTCTATTGATGAACTGAGCTTTATTGAATTGAAATTTTATTCACTGGCATCTCCACGTGAAAACATATTGAGGTCTGTGTTTTTTTGACAAATTTCTCTCTTTTCAACATCTCACTATTCCCATGTGGACATCGACCAATTTGGAATTTTCATGCTTGTTCTATTTACTAATTATAGTTAGTATCAACGTTTTTTCTTTTACAACAAGCTCTTCATAAATATTTTGTACTTGTTACAAATTACCACTTTGAAGAGATTCTTCATTTGTACAACATTCAACAAATAATTTATCACAAAGGAACGATCGCCATTTACGTTCATAATTTAGAACAAGCGTAAAATGAGTGAATGACTTATGGGATGTCAAGTTACGTTGATTTCAAATTAATTTCATTTATGAAACAAGTTTATAAAGTATTACATTATGTACCTTCGTCGTTTTAAAGGGATGTCGCATTATTAAATTGAACTTCATGAAGTCGAATCATTACGCTCAAATCGCGAGCAAAAATAATTTTCCATGAGCTTCATTGACCAATTATAAATTCATAAAGTTAGAAAATTTAAGAAAAAATTTCATTTGACACAGCAAATGCATAAAAATTATTATTTCATGCTAAATGTCTATTCAATCAGCGGAAAACAACAGCACTAAATGAATTATTAATGTTTCATGTTCAAAATGTTTTTTATTCTACCAAGCAGAACATGAAAAAGCATTGGCTAATCAGCAAGCATGTGTTTCAATTTTGGATGTTGCATTTTTACATTTTTAAGGTTGCATAAATGTGTAGCCAATAAATCACTGATTAATTAATGCGATAGATACCTGTGAAGTTAAACACAAGGAAAACAGTTGAAACAAAACAAAAAGGAATTAGAGAGAGAGAAGTAACGCAGCAGGGGACATTGACGCTGACAAAGATGAAAGCGAGAGTTGGTGGGAATGCTCAAAGATGTTTTGTTTAAACTTTAAACTGCGCCCTTGGGCACATGAAAGAAACAAATGTGCAAGTGGAGAAAATTTATTTAAATATTTTTTGGAAGAGACACAACATGTATAGATTAAATGTCGATTGAACTAGCAGACACAGTTTTGCGAAAGAGAAAAATCAATAAAAGCGACGAAAAAGCCTCTAGACTCTGGAGATTTATTCTCATTTTTACTCGAACTCAAATCGAGGCTTTCAAAGGAACGTAAAGTGCTTTTTAATACTTGGAAAAGAACGACTCGACACACGGTAGAAATAATTCACACAATGCCAATCCCCTGACGTCGATTAAATTTCGGGAAAGAAAAATCTAGAATAATATCTGACAATTGATACATTTGGGAAAATCTTTGTTTCCTTCATACCAACCATTCTGTTTTTTTTTTTTTCAATTGTAAGTGAGAATGGTTGAAATAAAAAGCAAAAAAATGGAATCGTCATCGCCATTGTATATTTTTATCGTGCTTACATTATCGTTCCTTTTTTTTGTGGCAATGATGAAGCATAAAATTTAGCGTTTCAGCAAACGACAACATAGATTTATTCATTATCAGATTTATCATTATTGTGACATACGATATCGCTCTTAATTTATTCATAATTTTAAGGAACGATCAAATGTATGTATGGATGTTTAATTGCTGCGTGATGTGTACGTAATGAATGTAGAAAAGTATTGTGATAATTTGACATAATTCTATTTCTACCGGACGACGCTTCATCAAACACTTTTCCACGTAAATAATTGGTAGCAGTCATCAAATTGAGTAGACTGACTTGTTGTATTTGTGCACATTTAGGCGTTTTGCGGAGCCATTTAGATTAGACATTTGTCCACCTATTTGCTGTAACAATGCAATGGTGGAAAATGATTAATTATAGACATCGTCAACAACCGCACAGAAGAACGTTCTTTTCCATGTTGTCAATAATTTCTTTCCACATGCAACATACTGTATGGTAAGAAGTAGAATTGTCGACAAAATTGTGAAAATTGCGTGAAAACTTTCCAATTTTTTCTTTGAACAACACACATAAGTTTGTGATCACCAAATAATTCTTATTCATGAGCTCGATTAGAATTGAACACAAACATGAATGAAAACCCCTCGACGATATTGAATGATAAACATTGCGATAGAGAAAGGGCCAAATGGAAAAAACAACACTACATGAAATGCAATTTGTTAGATGAACAGCAGAAAAAAAAATTCCATGAAATGTCGAATTGACAAAAACAGCAAAAGTTTTCGTATCTATCGTTTGTGAAATTTGTTGAGATGAATATTTATGAGATTGTTAAAAATAATGTATCGAATCGACATGAATGATATGTTGTGGAAATATATTTTATGCAATGATACACCAATTGCTACGAGCAGATCTGCCATAGCTCAACAAGCAGCAATTTCTATCTTCCTGGTTTTGTTTTTGTTTTGTTTCGTTCAATTTTCGGGTCAAATCGTGACTAATAAATTCATCATCATTGTTTCTTCATTGCTCTCTTGTTGCTCTGTCGTATTTTCTCGCAATAAATATTTCTGTTGTCAAAGACACGAAACGATATTATACAAGTTTGTTTTATAGCATTCGATTAGGGTTACATCATAAGCCTGAGAATAAAGAAACAACAAATAAAAGCATGAAGAAAAAAAAAATAAGAAATAAGAAATCCTCGATAAATAATTGCCAAAGATTAATTGAATTTTCCTTCTGTTTATTTTCTCATAAACATAGTTATGGAGCTGGTTATGATCTCGCCGCAAGACGAAAGAATGCAACACGTGAATCAACAGCTACGCTTAAAGCGTGGCTCAATGAACATAAAAAGAATCCATATCCGACAAAAGGAGAGAAGATAATGCTGGCAATCATCACCAAAATGACATTAACTCAAGTGTCAACATGGTTTGCAAATGCTCGCAGGCGACTTAAGAAAGAAAATAAAATGACTTGGGAGCCAAAAAACAAGACCGATGATGATGATGACGCAATGGTTTCCGACGATGAAAAGGACAAAGACGAACTTGACGATAAAGCTCGCGATCATAAAGGTAAGAGAAAAATCAAAACCATAAAAATTTCCTTCAACTTTTTCGCTGTCTCATTTATTTTCTTACGTTGACAATTGTAAAAGATTTTCACGCCTAATTAAAACTGTCAAGAACAGCACACAGTGGACGACCATAAATTAGACAGTGCTTGGCAAATTAATGGCGCACTTTCATTCTTCAACTTTAAACTTTCGGTCGTAGCATTTGTAAATTTTAATAATTTTTAATTAAAAGGGTTGAAAAATCTCTTCTGTGGCACTAAACAGTAAGCAGTGAGAGAGAAGATGGAATGAGTGGATGGTACAAGTGGAAGATCTGAGTTACGCAATAATTTATTTATAAACATTAAAGTGTCAGAAAAATGAAAGTCACATTTCATTATCATAATTTTCACTCTTTTTCCTCCTCATTCAGCTTTAAAGGCATCAACTTGTGAGTTGCTGCCGGCACAAATCCCTTAAGAGAATTTATTTCCATTAGGACGAGGCGAAAAAAAAAACATTTTTTGTTCTCCCTCCTTGGATGAAATGATGGAAAGTGAGAGAAATGTATGTGTGTGTGCGTGAATGTTTTGAGGGAGAAACATTTTGTCATTTCATTGAAATCTTATCTTATGTTCCAAAAAAAATTAATTTAACTTCAAAACTCTTAAAGCTAAACATGAGTGATTCAGATCATGAATCTAAATGAGAAGAGGGCAAGAGAAAGAAAGAAAAAAGTGAAGTTGCAACTAACAAGTGGTCTTTTCACTTAACATAATCGGATAAACGAAATTATCACGCGCACCCCTCAGGTCTGAATTCTAAATCTCTCAACTGTTGGACTTTATCGTCATCATGAAATCTTCCCTCCATCATCAACTTTGCCAAAATTTCCACAAATGGAATAAAAATCATTCTCGTCAGTGAGCATCAACCACTCAATTGAATCATGTGCACTGCGTGCAAAAATGATTCCTTCATACCATTTCCGAATCAGTATGCAAGCCTACTTCCAGTTGCGTTTCTGTTGAAACCATTAAAAACAATATTATGTATTACGTATGTAGGGTGAGCTAAAATCGTTAAAATATCGTACTAATAAATTTTATGTGCTTTTCTCCGATGCTTCTTTAAAGAGTGAGTGGGATCAGAGATTTGAGAGGGTGCAAAAATATATAAATGGTGCTTGTGCCATTCAAATATTTAATTCACCATATCAAATTGTTTAAATAGAATTATTTCATTATTTAGGGATCAGTGACATTGTTCACATCATCATAATCGTCTTCATCAAATGGCTTTGACTGGCGTGCATTTTTATTCGCAGTCACTTGGTTGACAGGTTATTTAAAGAAGGGATTTTCTCGTGAGGATTATTGAGCGTCCTTGTCCTTTTCTGTGTCAGTAAAGGAAAAAATCATAATTTAAAGGATTTAAAGATATTTTGAAGGTCTTGCGAATGCGAAAAGCATTTTCCGACGACATTACTAATGTATGGAGGGTAGAAAAATGTTCCTGAATTCAAATGCTGTCAACAGCATCAAACAGGATAGAAAAAAGTGTGTCATGAACTGACGCTTTCCTATTTCTTCTCTTGTTTTGTTTTGCGGTAATGTATAGGATATATCTACATAGATATTTATGCCTTGTAACGATCGAGAAAAAAAAAACGAAACTTTGTAAATTTTTTGTCGATGCTCAAGCTTTCTGACAGTCACTTAATAACACAAATACAATTTTCGTCACATTCCACATCCCCAAAAAAAATGAAAGAAAAACTTTCTCGTTGTTTTTGTTGTCATAACTTTTTTCTTTCTTTCTTTTTTCATCTCCCACTACACTAACCAACCCTAATGCACGGAAAAAGTTACGTTGGGGAAAGGGAATCACTTAAAATAGAAAATAATGAAATGTTGCAAGGAAAAAATATCATAAAAGTCCCTTCATCTGTTCATTCATTTGCTGTACGCATCTCCAAAATAAAATAGAATCTTTTTCCCCTTCAACATCTCATTCGGTGTGTGTGGCGGTGGTGAAGAAGTAGAAGGAATATGTGCCGAGTTTATTATACTTTTCACGCTCTATGAAAATGGCAAATATTAAGTGAAAATAATATTTATGCCTTTATGATACGGTGTGTGCGTATCCAGAGAATGAGTTCATATAAAAGAATGATATATGGGGCGATAATATAAAAGTGTGTACAACAAGCTGGGGGTGGCATAAAGCTTTATAAATTTACGAAACGAAAGGAATTCCACTTCGTGTTTATTTATTTTCATATAAAACACTATGAACAACGATTTTACCGCCGAAAAATCACCACTTCAAGTTTCGAGACAAAAAAATAACGAGAGAAAAGAAACATAAAAATATTGCAATCATGAAAAAGAAATCATTGTTTGATTGTATGTTTAGGTGCCTAGTGAAAATGTAAGTGTTGATAGGGCTGGCGAAAAATGATAAATTATGAAAAATTGCAATTGATTTGACCACATAGCACTCACTGCTATTTCTCACTCAGGGGGATGTGATGACGTAGTGGCTTTTCCTTTCCACGCAATCCATGTGACTTCTCGGCTTGAGATGATTTATGAGCACGTGCCTTTTAAAGAGCGATAGCTTCAAGCAAAATAAAGAAAGAATAAAAGAAAGCAATTTCCTTTTATAACTAACATAAAGGAATTTTCTTACTGTTTTATTTGAAAATAAACTTTATTTAAGTAAGTTTTGAAGTCGTCGACTCCAAATCGCTTCCAGGAAAATTTCAATTTAATTTAAATATATTTTTTCTTCAAACTTCGTTTTGTTGCTTGTTAAGCTTTTGCGGAATAAAATTGTAAATTTTTAGAGAGCAAAAAGTGATAATAACTAACACACAGCATTACCTTTGGGGACTTAACAAGTGGGATTAGTAAAAACTTTTAGTCATTTCACCCTCAAGTCAATTTCTAAAAAGGGAAACTTTAAAATGGAATTTTTTTCTGGTGTTTATGTTTAATGTCACTCTTTGTTAAGTTTAAATTTTTTTTTCCACCTTAGTTTCACGAAATAAGAGTAGATACTTGGTATTCATGTTTCAATATTGTTATACAATGTGTTTAGAATAGATTTTTTGTTCACGTTATAATCCTTTTTGTCTCCATTCTATCAAAGTTCTCATTTTTTTGCACAATGCGTTGGTATCGCTTGCTTCTCGCTGTTTGTTCACTTTGGACGTCGATGAATGTGGAAACATGTAAAGAAAATGCCAAACACAACCAACAATAATTCAGTTTATATTATTATTAGTTAAGGGGTTGAAGCATTCTCAAGTTTCGCTTTGCAGAGTTTTGTTTTCTGCTTTCATTTCATAATAAATTTCATGTCATATATTTTGTTGTACAACATCGTCATATTTATTAAACAGAAAAACAACAAGCTTATAACTTTAGAGAATGTTCATTCTCTTCTTCAATCTTTATGAGATATTTCGTAAGAGCTGAAGTGAGTGAAAAGCATCATATTGTCTTCCACAAATGAGAATACAAAACAACCTCATACCATACGCTGAAGAACGACGACATTTTCTGTGTATATCCTCGAGCCGAGATTTTGTTGTTGTCAAACATTGAAGATTCTATACGATCTGAACAACACTGCATGGAGCACAATAATGTTCACCCATTTGTATCATCTTGTTTATTTTAAAATGGTGTGCAGCCCATTCAACTCCAACCCTTTTGTTTCTTATCCAGACATTTTGTATCCAAAGCAAATTGTAAAGGCTTTTGAAACTTAACACACAAAAAGTGGGAGACGGCTTGAGTCAAAAGCAGACATTTGATCCGAGAAACTGCTCATTGCATTAAATCATTTTCAAGTTGAAAACTTATTCAGACAGAAACCAATCGATCAATTTGATGCGTATGATGGATAGAATGTGAGTTGTGGAAGGGATTTTCGTTTTCGTCAACAAAATTTACATACTTTGAACTCGTTGTGTGTGCGTTTTTTATATATGAGTGTTTGAGGAAGTTGTCATGTGTGGGGTAAAAGATTTACATATTTAAACATTCACTAGAAAATGCCGGTCGTCGTCGCTTGGATATTTCTGTTTTGGTTCTTTTTTCTTCGAACCGTGAATGACTTTTTTATTTTATTCTGCTCGCAGATATGCATCATGTTAAATCAGAACATGAAAAAGATGATGATGATGACCTTGATGATGATCGAAAACCTGAATTAGGACATCATGGACATCACTCGTACTATCAACATACAATGTCGTCAATGAGTGGACATTATAATAACAGCCATCATCATCATCATAATTTAAAAACAGAAATCGATACGATTTCAAAAAACCAAACGGGCAGCGACTGTGGCGTGCCGATTCCAGCATCAAAGCCCAAGATCTGGAGTCTAGCAGACACAGCCGCGTGCAAGACTCCACCACCACACTTACATCCGAATGCCGGAGCTTGGGGCTATCAAACAACAACACACCAGCATCCGACATCGCAATACAGCAATCACACCGAATCACCAACGCTCAATCAGCATCGAATAGAACAACAATATCAACCTCAAACACATCTCCAGCAACAGCAACAAATGCACCAACAGCAGCATCAACAACAGCAACAACATATGGGGATGAACATGCAAGCAAATGGGGCAGACACGGCAGTGGTTGGTATGAATATGAATATGATAACTTCAGGACATCACAATCAATCAATGAGTGGAATGATGAATACGTTCGGAGGCAGTTCGCCATATTCCCGTTACGGGGGGTTTCTAACAACCGGTACGCACCCTATCCAACAACAAACGCAACAGCCGACGCTCGCTCATCAGTATATCAACCACAATCATTCGGGGGGCTCCACAACGCCGGTTACACCGAACAGTACCGGCCAGCCTACTACACCCACTCTTCAACAACAGAGCACCACCAATCAGACGAGCAACAATCAAACGATGGGGTTTCCCGAAGTACAAACAGGTAAGCAGATCGACGAAATGTCTTTTGAAGCTCTTACTTAATCCACATTCTCGACATTTCTCTTCATCAGACACCCCACCACAAACTCCACCGAATATGAAGTTCAACACATCCAACACTACTACGACAGGTAATAAATAAATTAAAGAACTGCCTTCAATTCGACATTTTCCTATTTTCATCTTTGATATGTTAAATTTCATAAGAATTTTGTTGTAAACTCTTGTCAGATACCATGAGTAATGTCATCAACAACAATAATAATAATAACAACACCTACATTGGAAATTTTCGAGTGCAGCAACAGAATGATAATTCGACATCGCCACAACAACAGATAATGAATCAAATGACGGATGGTTTTAAGCCTTTCTATAAAAAGTATGAAAGTGAATGATTGATCGATGGAAAATCTTTAAATTGAATTTCTTTCTTTTTGCTTTTATTCAAACAGTAATCAGCAGCTGGGCAACAATTATGTTTCGCCTGTTTGAGAATTTCTCGCGCATCTATCCCGAAATTACGTTTAAATTGCACTTTGATGAGGTAATTATTCATTAATTATTCATTTAATTAATATTCAATCATATCGAAATCGATATTTCCCCTTTGATTTTCACCACCCAAATTTCGTTGAATTCGTTGCTGAACAAACAATCAATATGAAATCCCATTCGTAAACATACATTATTTAATGCTTATCCAAAGTATATTTAAACAAAATGCATTAGAACGAAAAGTTCACAAGCCTATCTCGTGATACAAACAATAAAGCAATGAGAAGGCAAACAAAATGAACAATTTAACAAATCATTTAGTCTTCTCCTTTTTTTTGGCTGTTAAAGGTTTTCTTCCTATCGGAAAAATTAAATAAAAGTCAATCATTATTATCATCGCAAAGTGCTTGGAATTAGCGAGGGTTGTAACAATGCCATGAGACGAGAGATTTCATATTAAAGTAAATAAGGGGTTGATAGAGATATGTTGTTGATGATGATGATGATGAGATTGGAAGTTGTAAAGAAGGCGCAAAGAGTGAGGAAACTATGTGAAAATTCTTTCAACTATGAAATGATCTGAGAAGCAACCCTAGAATATCATCATCATTTTCAATTTTCTAACCCTCGACCTTTATTCGTCCCGATGTAAAATATCTTTTTCTTATCACTTTCAATGATTAGAAAGTGGCGGAAAAACTTTGTCATATTCAGATACATGATATAAGGAACCCTTGGCAATGAAGTAAAATTTGTTTATATTTTTAAAGAAGATTCTGACACTTAAGAGATTGCGATAGATTTTGAGTGTTTCAACATATTTTCTTGATAGAAATCATGGCAACTTTCTTCCTTGATAGCTGGTCGTGCATATGAAAAATAATTCTTTACTTGACTAATTCAAATTAAATTCAGTTAGATTTAACTGCATGTATGCATAAATATAATCTTCAGAAAGTAAATAAATTCATCTGAAGGAAGATACAAACATAAAAGTTTCTAATTCTATCTCACAAGCGATCGTATTATTTTCGTAAATTAGAAAACATGTACACATTTCTCCATCTTCCTATACATACCTATAAGTATAACCCATGATGGTGCCAAAGTCATTTGAAATTCAAATTTTCTTTCGCATACATAAACACACATGCATAAATTAAGGAGACGGAACAAAAGGATTCATTTTGTATCCCAAGTTGGGGAGAAAAAATTAACATACAGAATATCCAAACCCGGGACTTTTTGTTTTCTGCACATGATATTGTTTTCTTAATTAAAAAGTTGTTGAAATTAAAATCATCTCACTCTTGGTTAAAGGTGCCGAGAAGAGATGAGTGTGTGTGTTTAAGTGAAGGGATCTGCATGGGTGGTTGGATTAAGGATTCAAAGATAAAGCCAACATCAGACATAGAAATTAATTTTCGAATGAAGACAATTTTAGTCTTTTTCAAAGGGAGGCTTCAGATTTTGATTTGTCCGAGATAAGAATGAAATGCTTAAAAGGGATTAAAGGAACATTCAAAATTTACTGACTCGAAATTTCTTCACTTCTTTACGTTTTCACCATTTTTGTTCAAAGTAATTTGCAAGAAAAAATATTTCAAAAATATCAAAGACAATTAATTTTATTTATCGTGACATTAAAGTTATTTCTGATTTTATTGCGACCTTCCATGATAAAAACAGAAGAGAATACTTTTTTAATACAAACTTTGCAACCCGTGATGATTGATTGTTCCAGTAATAAATCCTGTTTTCTACCTCTCGAGATTCTTTTTGTCGTTTCTCCATTTTACTCAGCTGCCTTCAGCGACATCAACGATAATCCAATTAGAGTTGAATAAACATTATAAAAATGTAGATGATTATCGAGTTGTGAGTCGGTGCGCTCTCTTTCTACCGCTCAAAATGGATTTGAAAACGAAGACGAAGAATCATCGAGACATTTTTTGTCACATTATAAAATCAACCGAAACGTAAAATGCGTGTACGTGTATTGAAGAATTGTTGGCAACATCAAAAGATGGAAAAGAATTGTCAAATTACCGACTTTTAGTAACACACAAGAATAATGATTTGGAGACGTAGACAAAGTGAAGTATTTTTTATGAATGAATGAATGAACGAACGATACACGAAAGTGAATAATCAGATTCTTTGGTTTTTGTTTGTTGAATCTTAAAGGAAGAAACGAAGAAGACAACAACAACAATATCAACAACGACGACGACGACGATTGACTGTCACATCATCAATTTCAATTTTCATCATTAATTTCTTTTCAATTCACGTTTCAATTTTTGACGTATTATTTATTTATTTATTTATTTGTTGAAAAGGTAGAATGAAAAGGCGTCTAAATAAGTAATGGATAGAATAGGAGTTTGTTGGTGATGTTGCTCTCATTCTCCTTCGATTTATGTTAGTTTCAAAGTTGACTTGACAATCATTACTAGTACAAGAGATTATCAGGCTCACTTTTCATTCATTCATAGGCATCGTCGTTAGATCTAAACTTCCTTTCTTTCTTTGTCTCTTTTTTAATTTTTTAAAGCCTCGCAAACGAGTTTCTTATAATTTATTTTTATTGAAGAATTAAAATTGTATTTTCTTCCTGATTTATTAACGTCTCTCAAGTGCCGCACCTTTTATCCGAAAAAGCAGCGAATGCTTTCTGTTTTCGCCAGAGATGGGCAAATGTTCCGTTCAACTCGATTGACTGACTGACTGACATGTCAATGTCTTTCAGTCAGTCAGTCAGTCAGTCAAAATCGCGAACAAAAATATTCGCTTGTTGGGACACGTTCATATAAATGTTCCGCTCAAGTCGTTTGACTGACTGAGTGACAAGTCAATGTCTGTCAGTCAGTCAGTCAAATCCCAACTCTGGTTTTCGCCGAGTTGTCTCGAAATAGGAGAAATGAGACAATGAAGGAATGTCTGACAATTTTCGAGTCTATTTAAAGAATCAACAAACGCTACAGAATTCTTCTGGAATAAATTAACGATTTGAAGAAAATAAAATAAATTGTCGGCCTCGTCTTCCTCCAAAATTTAAAATACTTTTTCCGTGATTTCATTCATAATTTATTTTCCCTTAATTCTTGTGCGCTCTTTTTTGTTTGAATCTCTTTTTTGTTTGAATCTCTTTTTTGGATTGTGACTGAGTCAAATCTGATAACGATCTTTGATGAATTACAAGCACAGATTAAAACAAAGTTGTTTCTTGCCACGGTGTTTATTAAGCCGGTGCTAGGGCAGATCTTAAATTGAATATCAGATTTCCAGTTCACACACAACACACTCATGATGTGAAAACGGATGCTAAAGCTTTCTTAGTTATCTGAATATGCTTAAGAGATGAAATTTCATTCTTCAGAATGATTCTTCAACGTCCATAAATTACCAAAGAAAGCGACTTCGAGAGACTTTTATGAATGAAGCGAAGAAGTATTTGAAACAAAATAAATATTTCCTGTTTAGTACACTTCGATTCAACTTGATAAAGCTCTCCAATTCATGGATGGTCCGTCCATTTGACTGTTCACGCAATTTGAAATCGTATATCGTTCTCGCATATCGTTCTACATATTCTGCTTTCCAAAGCTATAAAAATGACAATAATTGTGTGATTTTGTTCGCTCGAAGGTCGCAATAAAGGAAACGAATGAAATCGTAGAAATAAATAATTTTTACGACTTTTTAAAGTGCACCAGATGAATCATGAAGAGAACTTTTGAGAACGAAAGAAATAAAGGTTGAAGTTTCATCTGCGATTCTTCAAGTTTGTGTGTACACGCTGTGGGGAAAATGAATGACTTGGATGGACCCGGGAGAAAGAATCGCGACTTATATGTGGGCGGAAGGGAAAAAATATTTTTATTGCATTTATTTTATTTGCTCTTTTACTAAACAATAAACAGAAATGTTTTATGGACGAGACTCGAGAGATGGCGAACACTTCAAATTCGCTGATGCCGGGAAAATTATTTTCGAATGTTTGTTTTTATTTTATATTTTGGTTTGTTTGTTTCTCTGAATGCACACACAAAAAAAGAGCTGCCATCGGGATCGGATAAACATATTTCATTTTGAAATTAAAGATTAATCTTATGACGAACAAGTAAGAAATCTTGAAACATTCGCGCACACTTGGAGAGAAAAGGGACAGAAGGATAAAAAGATTTCTTTTAACGCAAAGACGAACTTGGAATTGCTCCTGCTGTCTTTGGTATTTCATTCCTTTAATTCTGTTATGAGGTTACAAATATTAAATTGATTAAATTAATATTAAGTGACAAGATATTCTTCTTTCTGTCATTCGTGCTCCATAAGATTCCTTGGAAATTATTTATGCGCATTTAGGAAGAAAAGTCGTAAAACCTTAATTTGCTTATCCATAAAAGCAAGCAAGAAGTGGAAATAATTTATGCATTCAGCTTCAGCAATCAGTTGACGATCGTTCATTGTAAATATTTATGAACAAGGAAGCAAATTTCTTCCAAAATTACCTGACAATGTTCTATGATAATTGAGAAAATTTTACGATACGACTGATATTAATATTCAAGAATAAATTTTTGAAGGAACTAGTAAAAGTTATGCTAATAACTTTCTCCCAAAGTATCTTCACCTTTACTTTCACGTTAATGGATAAATTTTGTAGCGCGAAAAGTTTTCATTTACGGCTAATAACTTTATCAATTAGGATTCATACTTTTGCTATTCAGATGGTTAAAAATTCCATAAACACATTTTATGTTCGTACATACTTAAGCCGTGGGCATGTCGATTGAGAGAGCAAAGGCAGCAGGAAAGATGCAAATGATTCCTTCTTCATGTTTTCGTATGTTCTCAATAAATATTTTTACTATCCGTTTTAATAGCTTACGATTACGATTTTATTCAAGCGCACAAAATATAAATTAAACAACAGGGAAAAAAACTATTAAAAGCGTTTGTGCCTTATGCGAGTTTCAGCTCTTTCGTTATACATTAGCCGACTCTTAAAAAGATCTATGCATGCAAATAAACTCAACCAATCCACAAGCAGTGGGATTACAACGTGTAGTAATAATAATTTAATTCAATTTTCCATGCCACACAATTGGGTTTTCAATTTTTTTTAATGAAAAAAACTTGTCGGAGTTTAACTTTGCCTCTAATTGAGTTTCTCTATAATAGGCAAACACAAAAAAAATTTATTTAAATGCATAAAAAGCACAAACTCGCGTTTTTTTTTTCTCTTGTTTGTTTGGCTAGAATATGCACATGAAAAGTAAAAGTTAAAGAGTTAGTTTTTGAAAACTTTTCTTTTGTTCGCCGCATTAAATAAATAAAATAAAAATGAAATTATGGTTTTATGACTGCAATTATTTTAATGTGTTGTTTGTCCATTTTAATATTAATTTATTTTTCTCTTTCTCTCTTTTTCAGTTTTGATGCATTTTTGATATTTTAGAGCAATGAAAATGTTCATAGTGAAGTGAAGCAAGATTATTCAGGTCACAAAAAGCAACACAACTAAGTATTTAGTAGCAAGGACATTATGACACCTTAACCAGCAGCAAACATTAAACTTATATCTATGTATACGACTTCAGAGTGAACTTTTTTCTCATTTCTCCTTTTAATCTAACAGAAAGAAAGAAATTCAATTGTTAATACTTAAATAATTATTTATACAGAATAAAAGCTAAAGAAAAACTTGGGCTATGTGCAAATATGAAAGGAAGATGACAACATAACAGAAACATAAAATCATTTGTTCAATTTTTGAAAGCTCTTTCCTAAAGCATTTAATTTTCTTGTTCATTTTTTATCACTCAAATATAGATATAAAATAAATAAAATTGTTTAGATGATAAATAAATCATTGAATACAAATTAAGTTCTCTTGCAATAAAAGCTTGCGATTTGTTAAACTTGAATATTATTAAAAAGAATTTCATCAATGATGATGAGAAATTAAATGATTTTGATTCATTAATTCATGTAAATATTGTACTTAATATTGAGAAGAAAAAAAAATTGTAATTTTAGTGCAATAAGATTTTTATTTGTGCATAAATAAACATGAACGAATAGTTAATTAAAATGGAAAGAATTTGAATAAAAAGTAAATAATCGAGGATGTTTCTTTTTTCATTTTCACATGATATATAATTCAAAATTCATCAGAATGGAACTGCTTATACATATACCAATCACGTTCTATTAATTTATTTGTTTTATCGAATTAAATAAAAGAATCATTGCGCATAAAAAATTGCTTAAAATTCATTTAAATGTGAAAACAACTCATTTGTCCTTTCAATGCTTTTCAGATTTTTCGTAAATTTATGTTTTGTTATCAAATATTCTGATAAGAAAGGCATTTGAAACTGTGATAAAAACAAAATATAAAAAGAAATTCATATTTAAACAGTGATGGAAATTCAAAATTTAAATTATTTCCGCATCAAGATTATATTTGTAATATGAAAAGAATTACAAATAAAAGTAATTTGAAGAGAAATAAATTTTAGAATTTGCGTAGCGCAAGTGAAATCTTTAATGTTAAAATAAAACACAATTTCTATTCATTCTTGATTAATCTCAACACATTTGCTGTCCTCGGTCTTTGTATGGTTGAATAGAGAATGGAAAAAATTATAAAACTGTAAAAAAATCCTAAATAGAAATATGTCCAACACATTTTGTCGACTTATCATAGCTGTTTAATTTAGGTCAAAGAAATAAAAAAAACATTACACGATGACTCATCGTCGACAAAATAATAAAAAAAAGTGAGCGATTTGCATGCTGTCAACAAGAAAAATTAATAAATTATATTTGGAAATTATTTGAAAATATTACGTGGTATTATACAAAACAAACAAATATATTTGAAAAACTATAATTTGGAGGAGTTTTTTTTATTTTTGTTTCTCATTTTCAGTTTTTTGCTTTTTTGTCATGAAAAAATTCTGCAAGAGGTAAAAATCAATTGTTCGTAGCTTTTAATATCCAATTTCTGTCATTTTATATAAAAAATAAAAGAATCAAAGAATCGTGACAACAAAAATGTATTTCTTACAAATTATGTTGGCATTATTAGCTTCTCTGCCGAAGTTATTCAGCATTCGAGAATTAAAAAGAAATTTAAAATGCTTCGATAAATATATAAAAAGAATTATCATGAAAATTCAAAGAGGGGCATTGCCGGCATAATAATGAGGCTCCAACTAGAAGCCCTTAAAGAAACAATAGAAACTTTTTTCTTTATCTCATCTCGTCGAAAAATTATTAATATTTTCATTACCCAGCTTACGTTTATTGTCTGACTGCGGTCTCAATAAAAAAAACTTTTCTCTCTGATCTTTATGCATGATCAAGATTATTGTTTGTAGCATTGTCAAGCACAAGGAAAGGAAAATGCAGGAAGGAAAGACACGGAATAAAAATTAGAAAAAATACACTTGTCAGGTGGCGCCAAAACAAAGCAGAATTTTTCCCATTTATGTTCCCATCATTCGCCTTATTTTGACTTGTGTATGGCTGAGTACGTTCACCAATCTTAAGTTCCATGCACTTTAGGTCATTTTGTCGTCTTCTTCATCATGTGAGCTGAGAAAAGAAATCTTTTTACTGGTGATTTTAATGACATATTTCTTATGACAAAATAAAAAGAGTCATGAAACGAAACTGTTTTGAGATTGCATCACGATCTCCCGTCGATGGACAAAAGAGAGAAAGAAAAAGTTTCATTCAGTTCTGACTTTTCTTTTTTGCGCTTGACATAAGATTTATCGTGCCTTATTTCTGATGCCTCAATGCTGTATATGGATCACGCCTGGTTGGACACATCAATTCATACACATGAGAGACACGACAACATTCCAATTCTCAGCGCGAGAGAACGAAAGGAATTTAAAATTTTAATTGTTTGCTATTAATAATTGACAAAACTAATTCTTTTGCTTTGTTGTGTTTTAAAGATCGAACAGAGATTGAAAATATAAACATTAAATAAAAAATTGTGATATCACACTGTGAATTAAAAAGGAGAAAAATTATTTTGAATTTAGATTCTCGTGCCTACCATTAATCATCAATTCATATTTCTTTTTTCTTATTTTGTTTACATTTCTATGAAGATCTCTCAATATTCAATTTTTTTTATTGACATACTGACCCTTAAGTGGAATAAGGCGGATTTAATATTTTGTTTCTCGATGATGATTGTGAAAGTTCAAAACATATTTTCTTACCTAGTTGAACATCATTTAAGAAGAGATTAGAGTCATACTTGAGCTGTATTTAAGTGCGAAATATTGATTTATATTGCATACTCATTTGTTATTTAGTGAATGAAAAAAGAAGGGAAGAAATAGTTTGATGATAAGTCAACAGCCATAAATTGAATGTTGCATGCTTTGTAATCTGAAATAATAAATAATAGTAATCACCCCAAACGTCTCCATTATTGAGAACACAAGACGCAAGAGAAATCTTACTTCTCACATATTTTCATATGTTTTAATAGAATAAATAATCGCCTTTTATGAACATGAAGATTGGCCACTTCTTATGAGAATCAGACACGACAGACGAGATGTGTTTATTACATCAATATAAGAACAATAAAAAGTTGCAAGCCAACAATAGAACCCAAATATGATTTATTTCTGCTTTAGTATTTCTTATTAGCTAGATTAAGATTTAATATCGAAAAAAATCTTTTAGAAAATATTATTTTTCGAGATGTGAATAAATAAATAGAAGGAAAATATTCTAAAAAGATTTATGAAGTAAGATCTTGACAAGTAGAAAAATCACGAACTCCTTAATTGTAATAAATTCTTGATTTTGCGCTTCTTGAGAAGATTAGCAAATTTGTTACGACTCTAGAAGTTCGAGATTTGTCATAGAATTTCCTAAAGAAGACAGAAATTGGACAATCCATTCACAAAAGAATAATTCATATCCATCCAATATATCTGTCATGTTTAATTATCTTAATAGCGCGGAGTTTATCATATTTCGGTGTTTGACTATTCAAATTATAACAAATATGATCAAAATGAGCCGTTAAATTCACCTTAAGAAAATTCTTCTCTAGCCACTCCAAGGAATGATTTTTCAAAGACAAATCATTAACATACTTAACAAGACCATTAAGATATGTTTTAAAAGAAATATTTTTCAATATTTTCCATAGCTGAATATTCGGAAGAAAGATTTACGGGAATAAATCGTCTCAAACATTGGAAAAAAGGTGAATTTATGAGCTGTAAATGGCTTTTGTCGACTGCCATCGAATGAAGTTAACTTTCTGGTTTCTTTCTTATTTTATTAGAAATTATTAATTATTAATTGATTTGTTAGTTTGAGAATCAAACTGTTTCTTCATTTGAAATTTATTCAAAAAGATAGAAGATTTAGTTCCCAATATATCATCATTTGTTGCAATAAGTTTCTAACAAGAAAATAAAAATAAATTATTAATCTATGGCTTATGTGTCGTTATTAATAGTCGACGGAATTTATGGAAATTAACAATCTGTTCAGTAATTAACCGATAACACAAAGGTATCTGCTAAAATGAGTTCAGTTTGGAAATTGTAAGATTAGAAAGCCAAATGTGATCAGAAGTCGAAGTGTTTAAGTCATTTATTGGATCCATTTTGTGACCCAACACATTCAGCTGCTTTTCATTCATCGTAAGATTTATTTGTTCTTGAATGAAGTTAAAACATTGACAGATAAGATGAGAGAATGTAACACCTTTTTAGTTGGTTTTATTGAGTGTAAACAAGAAATGATTTCTGAAGAGTTCTTCGACTTTTCAAGATGGACAGAATTAACTAACAAGAGAATTCATCAAAGGAAACAGACAAGTTAACATTTTTCAAGTCAAACTGAAGTCTTATTTTTCTATGTTAATATATTTCACTCAATAAAAAGCTTGCAATAAATATCTTTTATCAAGGTTGTTGCTACATTAAATGATTTTACTTCTTAATAAATTTCTTTTTATCTAAATGGTTGCATTACTTTCTTAACTTTAAAAGAATAATAATTGAAACTAAATTGGTGTTTGACTTGAATTTCTTGTTTAATTTTTATTGCGTTTAAAATGAAGATTCGCGGAACTTCCTTGTGCCTTTGTTTAGTTTTAGACAAACGTTGAGATAAAGGATTTTGTTTAATAAATTATTTTCAATAAAATCTTTCGAATTCAACTCTACAGGGAAGAAGCTTTGATGCTAATCATAACCGAAATTTTGCACAGTTTCACAAAAATATTAAACCTGAAGCCCACTTTATTTATTCAATTAACTTTTTCTTACTCAATGAAACCGCTGGAAACGTAAAAGTCTTCTCCATTCACATTTCGACTTCATAATGAAAACTTATGACTTGTTCAAAAACGATGTTTTTATTTATCAATCGACTATAATCAAACATACGCTCAACAACTTGTTTCACCGCATATCCGCCCGGTGGAGCTGACTTGAGACAGCATTCGTGCTGTGAAGTTTATGTTTGCTTTAAATTCAAATGAAGAAAACTATGTTGAAAATATTAAAAATATCATAATTTCATTGGATTTATGCTGGTTGCCTTTTTATGTATGCAGATTGACAACTTTGCAATTTGTTGGAGCTCTCAAGTTTTCATCCCGTCGACAATGAAAATCGAAGGATAAAGTTTACTGAAATTTTTTAAAGATTTTAAATCACAAAACTTTACTTTGATAAATTGCATTTGTGAGTTGTTGGTATCAACTGTCAAGGAAACAAAATGAAAATTTAAATGCTACGTTCGTTGTAACAATGAGAAAGACAAGATGCATTTGAGCAAAATATGAAAAAAGCTGAGCAAGGAAAATGTTGTTAGTAATATAAAACCACCCATGTTGGGACTCGTTCCACATTTATTTATTACCATTTCGTATGTAAATGCTCTGCAAAAAGTTTCTCGCTAGCCCGACAGTACATATATTCGCCCCCGCACAAACAATATCAATGAAAATAAATTAAAGATTTTTTTTTGTTTGTTTATAATTTTTGTACTGCGTGAGAAAGAATTTAAATTTTTTTAAATTTTTATATAACAATTCGTGAAAGTTATCGTGAAATACAGAAAAGGATTTCTTTTAGAAATACTTTCTGAAACGTCTGATTACTCATAATAGTCACAAAAGTCGTACCAAATAAAAAAAGAATTAAAAGAAAAGACATTTCTTGATTATCCTAATGATTATCTACATCATCGGCATACGAAACGTATACAATTTCAAAGCAGTTTTACCGCAAAGCCATCGATGTCTGAGATTAAACAACCACAATCAAGTGAATTGTGTTGATCGTCCCAACAACAACCTGTTAGCGGCATCAATCTATTGGAATTTGATTGATATGATTTTTCATTATTCAAATCTGTTATTTGGTCATCATGTTTGCTTAATGAAAATTTAATGTGACTCATGTTTAAATCTTTTCTTTCATTTATTTCTGAATAATGACACATGATTGAAAATGAAATGCGAAAATTTTTTCTGCTTGTGATTTCTTCAAGATTTATGTTATTTGAGGTTTTCAGGTTGTAAATTTTTGGAGATTGTCTAGTCAGAAAGGTATTTACTAGAGATTTCAATGAATGAAAAAGAAAACGTCATCAGTTTGCTTCGAGATACATACTTAGGGACGAAAAAAGTAACATAGATGTAAATCAGATAAAAGTTCTTCATCTTGGCGTTGGAAATCGACCCTTTTCTGGCACTGAATGTCTTGTCCCAAGATTTTATCATATCCACCTGATGTTGCAAGACTAAGAACAAGAATTCATTCAAAAATAAATGGATAACATTTAATTTTACTACAGGGCTCTCATTGTCAATGTCTTATCTTTAAATTCTCTTATTTTCTTCTTAAGTTTTCTGATTTATACTTAAATATTTTTGTTAGGAATGTGAAACGTTTTCTTAGCATTCTACCTGGTTAGATGAAGTGAAATTTTAGTAGATGTCAGTCGTCTATTATGAACACTTTTCTCAGGTTCTCAATTTGAGTGAAGAAAAACTCTTGAATGAAGAAGCTACATCAAGTCATCAATAATCATCTGACAATTTAAAATCTCATTTATTTATTACTTTGTAAGTATGTAGGTGAAGTTTAGCAAAATTAACTGTAACAGCTTAATCGCTTCTAATTGTTAGTAAAGACATCGATGTCCATCCATCAATAGCAACTTCACTTCATTTTCTTTACAATGTCTTACGTAATTAATGAACAATTCACAGCCGGACACCAACTTCAGATTTCCGATGAAAGAAATCAATTTATCAAGATGCTAATTTTTTATTTCTCAGATTCTCTCACAGCTCAAGACCATTATCTGGTGGATCTAACGTTAAACGAATCTCAAGTGATATACGATGGAGTTTATTTATTTTTGCCTAATTGATGTGTCGCGCTGAAGTTTTTTGTGTTTTTTTTCGATGGCAACAAGATTTGGCCATTAAGATTCGATTAAAGTGTTTTTGCTTTCTTTCTTTTTATTTTGAAAAACATTTATTTTTGTTTTCCTTTCTTTGAATTTTCAGTTGAATCAATGTATCGTGAATCTTTTCAGAGATACATCATTCATTATCTAATCGAGAAGACTTGATATTTTCCTTTTATTTTCGTTATTTAAAAACAATTATTTAAAAGAAGTTCATTTTTGTCATTCCCAAATCCTTTGCTTTCAACAATGTAATGAATCTTTTTGTCATCAGAATGAAACCATAAAATATTTTCTGTTAAATGGAGTGAAAATGAGATCCAAATATGATTACTTTGGGCGTAATTGAAGGTATAAAACATGCTTAAACTTTTGAAATCATATCAAGTGTTTGTGACCTAATGGAGATTGAAACATGAGAAGAAGAAAAGAAAGGAGATTAAAAAATATTTCGAATCATATTAAACGAGAAAAGAATGATTTCATGAAATTTCACAAAGGAATTGCTTGGTATGTGGGCAGATGTATCAGTTAAGTGGCTAAATTTTCAACTTTCATGAAATAAAAATAAATATTAAGAACAAAAATTGAATGATCAAATAAATTGCACTATTGTATACGTTGCTGGTTAATGTTATTAACAATTATTTGAAAACAAAAATAACGGCTAAATAGTTTTCAAAACTTTCCGAGTGTAGCGCGTGTTGCATCGTTCGCCTAATTTCAAATTAGTCGTTTATATACTTTTCATAAGTTTAATTAAACTTCAAATGACAATAATTGATAATTTCAATTTATGATTAAATTAATGAAGAAACCCAAATTATTAAATCGTTTTTCGTGTTGATGTATTCATCCCTAGTGATAGAAAAATATCTCGATAAAGAACAACCCTCGTTGTATTATTTTTCAACCCCCGCAAACAGCGACCCTCAAGCTTCTGACGTTGATTAAATTAATAGAAGGATGTTTCGGATTTTATAAAAAGGATAAAATTTTACTCTTCCAAATAAATTAATGAAGTATTTTCCGATTCGTTATTTGCGACATCGCTGGCATGTATCTAAAACAGAGGAAATTCAATTGTTATTAGTTGTTTGTTAAATCTCATGATTTTTTTGTCTTATCTCACCATAGTTGCATCACGTTGGATAAATATAAGCATGTGAGACTGTGGACCACCCGAATCTGATGAGATTCATTCAAAAAAGAAAGCCGAAGAAGAATTTGATTTACCTCCGATAATCATCCAACTTTACATGAGACTACCGTTCATTGTTTTATTTTAAACAATCGTGGGTTTATCCTTTTTTCCTACAAACTGAAATTAATGACAATCTTCAAAAAAGAAATCTTTTAATGTTTAAATATAAAAAGCATATAGAAAGAAGACAACATCAAATATAAAGCTTACACGATCAAACCATTACAACACATGAATTTGAATCTCGGAGACAAAAGAAAAGACAATAACAATTGTGTTGAAACATCGATGGAGTTGCGCTCTTAACTTTTATGTTCATCGTCTCCTTCATTCCCCATAATCTGTTTTCACATAGTGATTCATTATTTATTTTTCTTCTGACATTCCATGTGATTATTATAATTAATTATTTTAAATGTAATCAAAAGAATGCCGACTTTGTCATTTTTCAATGCTTGGAAATCAAAAAAGGTAGATAAATGTGAACAACAAGGGTTTGTTCTTGCTTTTTCATTCATTCAGTATTAAGTTTCAGTATTGATATCTAATTGCTTATAAATATCGACTCTTAATTTGCATTATCTAACTTCTTAGTATGGCTAACTTGTTTAAAATGGCAACACTGTGAATGATGTTAATTTAAAGAACTTATTGCTATCTGGAGGGCGGGAAATAAGACTTCTGTTTACATACGTATAAATAATGATGAAGAAACGAATGACGAAACTAAAATAAAACTCTCGATATATAGATTGTTTCAATCAATCAAAACAGAGAATAAAACTGGTTAATTTGAAATGAAATCATGAGCTTAGCAAAACATGAGTAATAATAAATTGCTGGATATTTAATGGAGGCAGGCATCGCCTTTAAATTATCCAATATTCCTTCATTTCATTCCAGCTTCTCTTCATACTACAAACTTACCGATTGCCTTCAGTCATTTTATTAAATGTTTTTGATTCTTATGAAATTTACAGAAGAGTGGATAAGATGAAAAAAAGAGTCAAAGAACAAGAAAAATTTCATCAGCTTTGATGTTGCGAATCGTATCATAAATGCGACTTCATCGAAATTAAATTTTAATAGAGGAAAATATGTACGTATTAACATTTCAAAAGTAAATGAACGAGACGACGAAAACCAAAGAAATCTGAGACCATTTCAACAATCTTATTTATTCTCTTGTGCGGCAAAAAGTTGAAAATATAAAAGGCAAGGAAAAACAATTTTATAGCCGCGACTGTTAACACAACCGAAAGCAGAAACAGGTTAAGTTGTCTTCGTGGTCTCAAATCTCCTTTGTAAACTTTTTTTTTATTGATTCTTTCCTTTCTTCCTTTCAGGTTTTCTTGTAAACGTAATTAATTGTTTCAAAATATTTAACATTGAAGCAAAAAAAAAGAATCAAAACAAAAACAGAATGGAGAAACCCAAACGCCATTTAATGGGCCCTTTTTGCAGACCAGGTATCATTAAAAGTTAGATTCAAGGTACTTTGCAAAATTTACTTTAAACATTTGTCGAGAGTTCAAGTTCATTGAACGAAAATTTTTGTTCTTTTAATTTACTTCAACTAAACCAAAATAGACAACTTTATTTAGCCAACAAACAATTTAGGGTGAAGAAAAAGGGAGAAAACAGCAAAAAGGTAGTGTCGGGTGATCTATCTTTATTAAGAGCATCCCAGAAGGGCTGTTCGCAGAGGAAAAGGCAAAGTCATTTATATTTCTGATTCAAGAAAAATATGCGAGATTTTTCCCCTGTACCAGCATCTGAACCCACCGTGAATGGTTTTAACCCAGTAAGGAAAAGTTTCATACATGAAATTGAAATGTCTAATCAGTCATCGTGAAAATTTAAATAAATTTTAAATAAAAGAAATGAAATTTATTGATTATTAAAATAAAAAAAATAATAAAACGATGATTAAAGCGTCATAAAATTTCAAATTGGGTATCTCCAAATGATTTTTACTGTAAAAGTTTTTCTGTTGCTTATGTAGCAAAATTAAAGCTCAATAGAACTCAAATTCAAGGTTATTAAATATCGATTTTTTCCAACTGAAGAGAAATACTTAAGCCACCGTATTGGAATACTTACGTTAACAATTTCATTCTCAACGTTATTGGATTTGCTTTTAGAGGGATTTGTTATTTTTTTTCCCACAGCTTTTGAAGGCGCTTCGTCGATGATCGTCTGGTTGGAATTAAAAAAAGCTGATAAAGCGGCTTGATTTACGAATAAAAAACGTGTAATAATGAATTCACATGAAGAAGTTTTCGCCTTTTGCTTTGGTTGTTTCTTTTGAAAAGGAAAGTTTTTATCTAAATGTCCTATAGTTTACAATATGTTCTTTAATTTTATATTTCTTGTTATCATGAAATTATTAGTGTCATTGAAGATGTTTCAAGTTGAAGCTTCAGTTATCAGGTTTTGTCTTAATGTCACATGTGTCCACCGTGTTGTTAACGAAGAAAAAAATAAACTACCAGTTTGGTTATAATTCAGAGGATTAACGTGTAAAGTTTTAAGTATCGTTTCGATACGAGACAACATGCTAATGCTATTAATGATTGGAGATTTCGACATCATCCATTCTAGATGCTTATAAACATATACTCAAACGAGTCTCGTACATGATTCCCAAAAGAATTTAAACGAACGAACGAACGCATTTCATTTCTGCGGTTTAGTGACTAAATTTATGGCTCTCTTTAATGTCTTCGATTGATTCCACATTTTATGGACGTATAATTTAATTCATTCTTCAACTTGATGAATGAAAGACACTCAATAAACTACTTGTAAATCGCATTTACCCGATAAATTCAATTTTTCTTCTGTATTTTAAATTGAAATGTGAACTAAAGCAATCGCCACTGAGCAAATATCGATTACCGAAGAAATAAAAAAAAAATTGAATTTTAATGAAACAAACAAAAGAAAATATTTTTTTGGAGTTTAATGTTAATCAAATCATAAAATCGTATTTATTTAACATTTTGGGAGCACACTAAGAATTTACATAAAATGTTTAAATTAATTATCATAAGTGAACAATTCGAAATAGTTTTATGTGAAACAGAAATCAATTCTTTCGAGGTCACATCCTGGAAATAAAATGAACTGAAAAAAAACCACGAAAAAAATGTAAAATTAAACAGTAGTTGACAAGCACGTTTAGTTTAATTAAAAATGTTTTCATGTCTTTCAAAGTTGCTTATAGAATTCAAATCACTGCATTAATTTTATATCCGTACAATGGGCACAAAACATCACCAAGCTCACGACTTTAATTTAGGCAACTGAATGTCAGGATCTTATTATTCGTCTAATAAATTGATGAAACAATCTTTTTATTCTTTAAATTTGTGTGGTATATCCTACGGGATTCCTGATGGAAATGTTTTCTTAGCTTTCACGCCAAGGATAAACAGATATTCAATTTCGAAACTTTAATTTCGAAAATGTTTTTCACGATAGGTTTTTCCTAAGTAGGTAGAGTGAAAATCTCGAAAAGTGTCTCATTCTCTATCACGACGTCGATGATGTCAGATCTGTTGTGCTTCCAATAAGAATATTTAAAGTTAATTTTATTTGTGTTGTTATTAATATTTTCTAAGTATCACTTTTTTCAAATTATTAATTTGTAAAGAAAAGGTTTCTTTTATAAAAAGAATAAATAATAAAATCCAAAAATAGAACCTAAAAGATCAAGACGAAATTTTATGCAATGCAGTGCAAAAAAGCTCTCTCAGCAAACTGAAAGCTTTTGTCAATTCTTTCTCATAAGAGGCGGAGCCAAACACACACTTTCAAACGCTCGTCACACCAACACTTTCACAATCTCTGAATTCTTTTTCTCTTCTTCCTTCTCTTTCTTACAAAATTTAATTTCGCGACGACTTGAAATTGAGCTTTTAGAATTATTCAAATTGCTGGAATGTTTATGTCGCCATAAATTCACTTTTCATGAGATTTCGGATCATTATGAACAAGAGTTAAATTAAATTGTTAGAGTCGAGTAAACCATGATTTTGATGATTTTCTTAAGATAAGAAATAAAGACGAAAATGATCTTCTTTGCTTTTTCCTCAAAGTTATCCTTTCAACACTTAATCGAATATTCCGCAAACAAAAATGAAGCAAGCTGTTATGTACAACTGCTTGAGTGTTTTTCTTATAAGATATAATACATTCGATAGCTTCTGGCTGATTCTTAGGGTTGCTTGAACTACAACACGATAGACGAGAAAAAAAGGGGAATAAAAATAATGTTACATTTATTTAACAAATGATAAACATGGATGTTTTTAATAATGTTACGCTTGTTTGTATGATATGCGAGAGAAAAATGCTTGAGGGGTAGGGAAAGAGAAACTTTTCGTCTATGTAATAAAAAAAAGGATAATAGAACGAGATGTGAGGATGTGTAAGCATATACATCCACAATATGTGCTTTGGGATGTTGAGTAAGTGTTTGGAGAAACATTTTGCTGAACTTATTGGACAAGGACTCACACGATGTTTCATTTCCGCTTCTTACGCTGGAGTGAGTTACGAGGAATATTATATTAAATAAGTTTGTTTCTTTTTTTTCTTTTATTTCCACTGAAGAGAACAGAAAAAAACATGGACGAAAAAGATAATCAATGTTCAACGAAAGACGATGAATCTAGTCAAATAATCTGCTTTACTGCTGCTTATTTTCCCATTTAATAAAATAATTTGATTACATTCATTCTATTGCTTGTGCGCTTGCCATCATCGTCCAGAAGATTAAAGAATTAATGAGAAAAATTTGAATAAAAATGAGAAAAAATGATTAAAAAATTCTTTCGCATCAGAAAGCATATATTTTGCTTATTCACCCAAGGGGCAGTTTTGTGTTTGTTGAGAAAACTGTTTTGGTGCCCATTTCTGCCCTTCTCCCATTCTTCTTGTCTCTAGGGAAGAGGATTAAATAATGTTAAATACAAGGAAAAATAATGTTTCGCTTTATTCAATGATAAAAAAAAGAAGCCCGACGAGCAACTGTTTTACACACAAAAAAAACAAAAATGCTTTCGAACGTTTTACAGTCTTTTTTGTGTTCATTGCTTGCAAATTGTGTGTGCCAAAAAATCATCTCCACCACATCAATTGCATGTCCTCCTTCATTCGCTCTCGAAGGGGGGCGAAGAGGATGAAAAAAAAAGTTTGCCATTGCGCAAAGCGAGAAAAAGAACATTTTTCGCGCAACCTTTCCGTTTTATTTTGATGGCAGCGAACATGATAAAAAAGCATCGTTTCTGCTGCTGTGTACAAGCAAAGAATGTCGGAGTATATAAATTTCTGTGTAATTACGTACAATACAAAATCTCTTATCATGGCACAAAGTGGATCGCTGTTGTAAAAGTCGTGTTCCGTTCATTCATTCATCTCACGATGAGGAAGCTTTTTAATGTCGCTTGAAGGGAGATATTTGTTAGTTAAAGTCGTTATGAGAAGAATAATAAACTCACATGAGACATCAAAAGATCTAACTTAAGTGGAAAAACAATTCAGAATTACATACATTCAGCTTTAATCGTTGTAACATTACACGCCGACTGTTAATTTGATACTCGAGGGAAGAGTTGAAAGAAATTAATAATCAATTAAATCATACAAATGAGAATATCTTTCCAATCCATCATAAAAAAATTATTAACATTAAGTTTTAAACGTTCATAATTTAAGATTACACACATCGTATAATAAAAGCAACTACTCAGCAATGAAAGCTTTGATTGGAAATTTTCTTCTTTTTCTCCCCCCAACTCCAACCCTGCTTCGATAACGCCATTCTTCTCAAACCAAAAATGTTGTTTGCACAATACAAAATTATATTTTTAATGAATCTTTCATCTTCCCATCTACTCTGAAAAAATATTTTCCTTTCTGTCAACAATTAAGTTTTATATTCGCTTTTAAAATCAACTCAGTCGATTTTATTTTATTTTTTTCCCTTCTTTCCTTTTTCTTTTCTCACTTTCTTCTTCTCTCTTTCTACGATTGTGTCAGTTTACATGTGTGCGCGATGTTCTTCGATTGTGAAACATTTTTCGTTTAAGTGTACAGAATAACGAAAAATAAAGTTGGGATGTGTCTTAAAATTGTTAACAGTTTTTTTCTCCCTGCTTCGATTGTGTGATGTTTTCTTCCTTTTATTTACACACACTTTCAGAAAATGTCGATTTGAGAAACCCTTCACGAACTTTTTTACTTCTTTTCGCTCGGTAATGAAATGAGTTATGCTCCTTTGATTGTGTGAGTTAAGCGTACATGTTTTTACAAGCGATTTCTTTGAAGAGCGAACGCGAGAGAGAATTTGTGAATGTGGGAAAAAGAACACAAAACAACACTGAAAAAGAAAAGTTTCAGGTATCAGGCATTTTACAAGACATAACAGTTAGTTAAACGTTAAACACATAGGAGCGAACAGCATTTTATATACTCTCTAGCTTTTGTGAAGGAACAAAACAGAACATTTTTTCGCTACTACGCTTACGATATTATTTTATATGTGACGACCAGCGACGATTATTTAAAAGGTCTCTTATATACGCGCGAGCGACGGAGAGAAAACGAAAAAAAAAACAACATTGAAAAACATTAAAAGTTCATGTTACGAGTATGTTCTATAAAATTTTTTCGTGTATTTGATAATACTTATTATTGTTGTTTTTATTTTTTCCTTCCCCCGTTGTATTCGAAGAGATACAAACGACGTTCAGGAGCCTGTAACTATTTTTGTCGTGTTCTGTGGTTTAATATTAATTTTGTACTTGAAGCGTATAGCACTCGATACGAACTCTCGCGCGGTAGCAACGTTTTAAGTCGCTAATTGATTTAAAATTTACACTCGGAGTGAAGTGGAAGCAAAAAAGAAAAGAATCAAAAAAATATTCAATAAGAAATCGAGCGATACTTTTTTTTGAGCGACGATTTAGTGTTCGACGGGAGATTCAAAAGTTCAAATAACTCTTCTTATCAGTGATTATATTGAATATTTTATTCGCTAATTACGCAGTGTGAAAAAAATTATTGAATGAAAAAGAATCTTGGAAAATTGGATTATTCACATTGATGAAAATAAAAATAAAAATATTAAAAATTTTAAGAGAAAAAAAATTACCCAAAAATATTTAAAAAAACAAAAAAAAATTGATTACTTAGGAGAGTGAATAAAATTAAGAAAAATAAAAGTGGAAATGTGGATTTATAGATTTATAGACAGTAAACATATTTGATTGAATGATTGAGACTGTGATTCGCGAAAGGCGATCGAACGGAGGTGAAAAAACAATGTCACAAGTTTCACAATTCCGTGGATCGCCAAATACTCAGGTGAGCAAAAAAAAGTGATTGATTTTAAAATATTGTACTTGCGTGATTTTTCTTGTTCTATTATCAATCAAACAACTGACAAACATTCGAATTCATGTTTTTGTAAAAGATAAACAAAGTGCATTGTTACTTACAAGTTAATTTTCTATTAAATTTGGATCCTTATTCAATGTGTGTGTTCTTCTCATGTCCCAAATGTGATATTTACGACTTCTCGTTGTGTCATTCTGATGCACAATATAAACCTTTTTTCCGAGAGAAGCAAGAAAGGTCAATTGAAGTAAAAGGAAAAATAAATTCAATCGGCAGGCAGGCAGAATGCGTCGAGATGGCAAAGATTGATGAGATTTTTATTTCTAATTTTCTAGCGCTTTTATTTATTTCTCTCCTCCGTTTTTGGAAGTTCCTTTGTGCAAGATTGTTTTGTGTATAACTAAGTGAGTGGAGAAAAATGTGTTAGAAGAGGTGTTTCATTAAATATACATAAAGAGCGTCTTAAGTGGAAGTTAGGTTTGCTTTGTGTAAAATAATTTTCATCGAAAGCCTCAAAAAATTTCTGTTATTCTTCAATTTAGCAAAAGAAATAAAAATCCAAGGCATAATGTTTAAATGCTAATTTGTCAGAGTTTTTTTTTTCTTTTGAAAGTAGATGAACGAATGAGATCGTTTGGTGGTTAATGGAGATTCAATTGGCTATTCGATTGAAGTTTGTTAAGCATAACTGTATTGTTGATCATTTTCTAGCAAATTTCAATCAAACATCATCGTGATTAATTATAGCAAACCGAACTCATTTTTTATACAAACAAAAAGAAGTTTTTAAAAACTTTTTTGACAAAAAGTTCGTTTTTAAAGAAATTTTAAATTGAATAAATTTTCCGCTATATGCAAGAGTTCATTTTTATATATTTTCTCATCATCATAAAAGTCAAGATTGTAAATTTAATTCTACTTACTTATTATTATATTAAATAATTAACAAATTCATTATTAGCAAATAAGAATTCTTCACTTCGTTGCCCATTTTATATTGCTTGCTCTTTAAGATAGAAGTAAAGATGAAAGTTCTTGTTTGCACGTAACGTATAAGTATAAAAGCAATGTTGCACGAGAGAAGTGATTTTAATGTTAATTTATGATGAAAAGGGCTAATAATCATATTACATGAAAAGAATAAAACTTCTTCCTTTGTCACACTCTTTTCTTCATTATAATCGACTCGGCTCGCTTCTTATTCCAGCCTACAAAGACGACTTTTTTCGTTGTTATTGGCTCATTTATTGTCGCTCTCTATGCTATTCCGGCTTGTTTCATTTCACAATTTATTCATGAGCAACAATGGGAAGGCTTGTTTGGAGTTCCCAAGAAGAGATTCAAATTGTCTTGATGTTCACTTTCTGGCAGTTTAAGCACATAAAATTAATATTCATATATGTCGGGCTTACAAAGAAGAGAAGGGGAGGCTAAAAAGGCAAGCAAGATATTCTTGTTCATTCAATGCCGGGTGGTTCTAAGTAGTGACGATGATGAAAAGTCTTTTGTCGTCGCATTCAATTTAACATTTTCAACGTAAATGCACTTCATGTATGTCGACTATGAGATAGCTTCCGGACATAAAATAACCACATAAAGTAATTGAGAGTTTCTCCAAAATCAGGGCAGTGTCACCCTGTACAGCGTTGTTTTGCGGGTGAAAAACCCTTGTTTTACAGTTGTTCTTTCTGTCGAAAACTTTTTCTCAACAAAGACTTCTCGAATCTCCTTTCTTGTGACTATTTTAATGACTATTTGCTGTTGTACAAGCATACCAAACATACAAAAACCATAACAACAAATAAACAAATAAAATAAAGAGAGAAAAAAAGTAAAATATCAAATTATTGTGAAACAACCATTAATTTTATCATAAAATTATATATTTTCAACTTGAAATATTTATTTAAACAAATAAATCGTTCAAAGCGAGTGCGGTCGACAACGAACGAAAAGCCACGAAAAGCCATTTTGACTTTTGGAGAAAAGTCCCTCGAAAATGTCGTCGAAAATCTACATATATAAAATAATCATAAAACATTTGTAATGTTATTTTATCTACAAACAAAACGACAAAGCATAAAATGTTTGTGGAAAATAATAATTTTTGTTTTACTTCTCGTTGTGTATTTTGAGACGGAAAAGTGTGTAAATAAATTTATTCAACGATTTGTGTGCGCGCTATCAGTAAAATGAGGCCCGAAAACACGATGTACCGAGTTACAAACGTTCACATACCGCAGCCATCACGCCGAAACTCTTCAGAATTGCTAATAATAAAACTATACAGCCACGGTTTATAATTTTCTCGCTGCTTTTACTGATAGTATAACTAATTTAACATTTTTTGTTCGCGTTACTTATCAGAGCTTTTATGTTGCTGAATTTTCATGGAAAATTATTTTGTTGTAATGTTGTGCTGCGATATGAATGACATTTCGTCAACAATATTAACATTACCGCCCCCCAACCACCCACCCTCTCATTCTTCTTCTCATTCCAATCCAATAATGTATTCAAGTTTGAAAATTCTGAAAAATTAATTAGTGAAAATTTTGTTAGTTTTATGACAATGATTATCGTTGATTTTCGCGCTCAAATGAGAAGTGACAGAACACAAAGCGATTATGGGAAATAATTGTTTGTCTGTTTCTAGGCATGTTATTGATATTAATGTTGAAGCTGTTGTTATGTGTTGTATATGCCTCCGCACAACGCGAAATGTTTTGCCAATTAAAATTTTGTCAAATTGGTAACAAACCATCGTCGATTGATTATTGATTTGTTATGTTTATTTCGCGCTGCTTGTTTGCGACGCTTCGTCGATAATTTATTCAATTTTTTTCGTTGTTTCTTTCACTTCAGCACGAAAAATTTGCGTTTCATGAAAGTTTTTTTAGTTTTTACGATTCATCGAATTTACAGCGTGGTTTATGAATACTTCACGAGTGTTGAGCCCGACACTTTACCTGACTTATTATTTTCCAAATGTTTTCTTTTATATTTCTTTTGATAAAGTTCAGTTCAGCACGAATTTTTCTTTTCTTCATGCGAAGAATTTTTTTTTCTCTTCAATTCCACATTTTTAACAGTTCCCCGTCGCTAAAATGAATGTTTTGTGGAAACGTCGAATATGTAATAAAAATAAAAGTTGACAAAATAAAATTCTTATATGGTTTGACGATTATCATCGAGTTAAAGTTTTAAATATTATTAAGCAGCTGATTCAAATGCAAATGCCTAATAGAAAAATCTCAATAAACAGCTTCCTTTACTTATGTACATTTGAAGAGCTTAACTTCGTAAATGATCATAAAATATCTTGTTTTGTGCCACTCTGAGCCGCAAATTGGCTCAGCTATTAACGATTAATTATTGATTCATATACGAGAATGATTAAGAAAGAGAATTTCCAATGTGGTTAAAAATCCATTCGCTCAGCTCAAAGCATTAATGAAATCTTTTTTACATTAAAGCCAAAAGTTAAAATGGTGGAAAATTCTTCTTTATTCATCATAAATTAATCGCCACGTCCCGTGAACCAGCATGAGTTTAATCATTTTTTTGAAGCTTCTGTGATACCATTTTGACGAATCTTTACATATTTAGCTTCTCCCTCGCCCGTTTCCATTCTTTCTTTCGCCTCTCACATCGTAATCGTGGCTTTCAATTAATTAAATGCATTTAACAATTAATTATCATGGCGTGTTGAAATGTTATAAACCAAAATGAAACAAGCTGAACCGTCGACCATCATTGTTGGACGAAACGGCGATGAATAAAAAGTAAACACTTAGATATCGACCAAAAATAATTTTCTTTGTTTCATTCAGAAAAATAAATTCAGAAGTTCATTAAATGTTTTAATGTATCCGATAACAAGTCAAATAAAATAATTTTGTGATTTCTAACTCTAATAAAGAAAAGATATTATAGAAAGTCAATAATTATACAGCAAATATCATAAATGCAATTTTGTTTCATAATAAAATGAAAGCATTAACTGTCAGTAGTAATAATTGGCGTGGGTGTTAAACAAGTTTCGTCCTCATAATGATTGTGCATGTTCCATTCAATGTTTCTTTCTTTTCTTGATCGCAAGACTTGAAAGAGTTTAAAATTTATTGATTTGTGTTTCGTTGTCTGTTCTGTTACCAAATGCAAGTTGAGATTATTATGAAGGTAGAAAGCAGAACAGAAAAAGGTGTTTTAGGTATGAAGATTCATGATTTGATTTCTACAACCTCGAGTAAAATTAGGATTTTCATAGAGTAGATGCAATCAAATCTTGTCAAGGATCAAAATATAAAAGAATTAAGTCACTTTAATAACAATTTTGTGTCATTCCCAGACTTTATGTTAATTAACTTTAAAAAACATTTTTAATATCTCACTCAGATCTTGTGCTTGTCCATTTAAAGACGAAACAATTTCGGCGAATTAAAATTGATACAAATATAGAAAATGTGGAGGTTAAAATTTAAAGTTGAATTAGCATTGAATCTAATGTGGTAAGCTGTTTTAAGCGGATGTTGATTAGAATTTACTGATAAAAAGACAACACAAAGTTTCATTAACAAAGCAAAGTGAAGATGGAAACAAAACGAAAACAACATACGGGCATCCATGAAATGTTTCAAGACGACAATCCCAATAAATCATTTTGTGTAAATTGGAGAGTGGCTTAGTCGCACCACTTTCTTTACTTCTTCTTTTCAACTTCAAGCGCGAGATTTGATGCTTAAAGTAACCCGTCTGATGCACGATACATTTCATTTGTGGAGTTGTGGGGAAACATTCATTTAAAACGCACGACATCCGAGATGATCGCTTCGTATTAATATGGTTATGGAAGTATTAATGAATTTTGATGATGATCAACATTCTTCTCTTTTTATCTCGCGATGGTTAAATGTTTTCGTCGTTCGCTTCTTATTTTTTTTATTAGATTGCATTAAGTGGTGTTTGATGTCTCGGAATCACATCAAAAAAGCGTTTTATTCACAACAGTGAGCCTCTTTACCGATATCGGGTTTCGTCTTTTATTAATTTCCATTGTGTAAAGGTTCGAAGAAATTAATGTTTCGTCTCTGCGATGTAATTAATTTTCCTCTACTCTGCGCTATCTTATTGTTAGGTTTTCGGGGAGATCTCTCTCCTTTGGTGTATGATAACACTTTTCTTTACGTAAGAGAAATCAAGCAGTCAGGCTAAGTATGTCTTTTGTCTTTGCCACTGTCGAATCTTTCTTTCTTCTTAAAATGAAAACTAAAATATAAAACTAATATCGAAATTAATTTTCAGTAGAAATATGGTAATAAATCGCCGCGAACATCATTAATTAAATCTCTGTTTATTTCAAAGTATTCGTTGGAGTTTTTCTCCTTCTTGTTATTACTTAAAACAAAAACCAAAAAAGCCATTCCGTCGGATATGGTAGCTGACTCTTTTTTTTGTGTGTGACTCTTAATAGCTCTTAACGGAATGGCGTGAAAATCAAACATTAATTTATAACAGAAACTTTTTCTCCGACACTTTTCATTGTTTATTTAGTGAATTAAATCGCTTTGCTCATTTCTCGCATGAAGATTGATATCAAAAGATTTTTCAAAGGGCCATTTGGACTTTGAAATCGAAATCCTGCCACGGAATTGCACCACCGAGTGAATAGATAGAAGAAGATAATCAGTCGCAACATGTGTACCATTATTATAACGTAAAAGAAGAATGTTTTACTTTTTCTGATTCCCCTTGATTTCAATAAGATTAGTTTTCACATTGCTTGTAAATTGTTGACGCCCGCTGTTGTCGCTCGTTTCGTTATGTCCCGAAAAAAAATAAATAAAATAAAACAGAACAACGACGAGAAAGAGATTGCTGTACAGTATGTGTTATGATCGTGATTATCAGAAAGTTTAAATCAGAAGAAGGCTATTTAACTGCTAACATTCAAGGCGAGGAAAGGAAGAAAAGTCAATTGAAGTGTCGTTTTGGTCATATGGTGCGATTGTCAGGTAGAAAAGGAAAATATAATTTGGATAAAAATATGTGTCATGTTTTTCCATTCAGCAATCATCAATTTCAGTTCCATAGGATCCTTGAAATACATAAAAACATTAAAATTGAGTGTTGAGATAAATTTAAAAAAATTTAGAACGTCAAATAAAACTACAAAATGTGGGACTGACTGAAGAGTGACGGGTTCAGTATTTTATTTGTTAGATGAAATTTTATTATTGTCATAGTGGCAACTAATGTTGTTAGCGAAAAAGCATGTGTACAAATATATGACGGTCCTTTTAGAGACGATCCAATAAAGTTTGATTATTTATAGTTTCACGTCATTCCATGTGACATTATTCTATAGTTTAGAGCTTAATATCCTCGTTGGAGTTTTATTACGTTACATTTGGCGTGGAACTTAGAAGATATTATTATAAACATTAAATTCCTGATGTTACGGAACTTTTGTACACACTCCACATTTTTATTTTCTAACAATTTTATTGCCAAACCAATGAGTATGTTTTTGAACGACAACAAAATAATGGGGAAAAATTATTAATGTAAAGACGTGCATGCGCATTAGTAAGAGGTCGCGTCATGAAAGAATAAAACGAAAAAGAAGAAGACTTGTTATTAATTTCCCAAACAGAATCGCTTATGACAGCGAATCAACACATCCTGTAGACTACTCATTCATTTTTCTTGCTGTTTTTTAGCCATCATCAATTAATTCTTTTACTTTTTACTGCTGAAAGTACAATTTGCTGACCGTTGAAAAATGGCGCCCGTAAACAACACTTTCCGTTCTTAATAATTCATCATTTCAAATGAACACTTTCAGCATGATTACAAATTCAAAGTCGAGAAAACATAACGTTAACGATTGTTAAATATTTCTGCAAAACAGAGAAAAAAAAACAATCAACGACGCTTTTATGAATGACTTTTGGACACCTTAAAAAGCTCACCAAAAATATTCTGCAAGCACTTTGAATGTAAATTAAATTCTACACCATCCAAACCCTAATTAACTCAGCCTAACTCAAAGGAAGTGTTAAAAATTCTGCATAATCATGAAAATAAAAAAGTCGGTAGATTATTGCTTACATTTAGTGAATATTAATTTAAACATTGATTCGATTAATCATCAAAACTTTTGATCATAATTGTTCGTTTGTCATTTAACAACTGCATTCAGGTGACAAAATTGCATTTCTTGCAAATCTTTTTTCATGCAAGCAGCATTTAAATTTGAAATTAATTATGGGCGCGCTATGATATCATTTCATTGATAAATTAAGAACTTTAAAGCTACACGTCTATTCACATAGACAAAACTGGTATTTCGAGAAATTTATTATTCATCGTTTAACATCCTCGACATCAACAACAACAACTCGACTTTTGATGTCTTTCTTCTCTGTTGTTTTATCACTCGACAACAGCCTCTCTCGCACGGCTTTCGACAAAGAACCAAGCGGATAATAAAATGCATTTTTATGGCTCCTTTTTTATTGGAACCCTCGAAAAAACACAAAAAAAAATTAATGGAACATCTACAATAGTTTTCTTTTGACATTTTTTTTATTCCTTTTTTTTCTGGTTCTCTTGCTTGTGCTTCTTTCTCCTGTCCCCGTCTGCTGTGTTCTTATCTCAAAAGACGTATATTTTTTAGACGCTCGTATAATTTAGAATTCATCTTTATACAATTTAATTTCTGGTCAGCAATTTAAAGCTCAATAAAAACAACTTAAAAGACGAAAAGTTGCTCGCTTAACAATCACTTTGAGGCGATTCGTTCCTGCTTAATTTAATTTTTGAAATTTTATTACGCTTCACTCTTTGCGGCATCGGTTCTCATTCTTTTGTCTCAAAAACAAAATCTTTTCTCTTAATTTTTATAGTCCATCTTTACATGAAATTACATTAAAACAAAACATACAAAGATGAGTTGAGTATTATTATATTTTTACGATCTATAAACAGGTAATTTTAGAACGCCAACACTCGTAGCGCGTTTTTTGCTCTTTCTACTTAAATGTTTTTCTTTTTATTTTGCTTTGGATCCGGAGAATTATTCAATGTACAATAAAAGTGAATAAAAGGTGAGATTTTATCTTTTTGAATTTGGCAAGATTCTTTTTGCTCTTTATTTCACAATAAAAAAATGCCTAATAAGGGAAGAGAACTGCCAAGATATTAGCTTAATTAATTAGATTCAAAATGAGTTTTCGCTTTTTAAAACATCTAATGGGTGTATGTTCTGTGGAATACTTTGCAAGAATCAGACCACCTGATGGATTGGTTTTGGAATGTTATGAAGAATCTTAAAAAGAATGACAATTAAAAAATTGTGATAACAATCGTGATGCTAACTTCGCCTTCACACTATTCGGTACAATCCATTTAACTTCAAGAATAATAATAACTGAATCATCTTATCGTAAGAAGATTATCCACTGTACCAATGACACAAAACTACATCAACAAGGTGTACCGGTTGGAGCGGGCGAGGATCGAGCTGGAGGGGGGACGAAGGAGAGAGCAGATTAGTCTGGAGCGAGCAGTGAAATAGATTAGATTTGTGTATTATAAAAGAGAAATAAATAAGTATTATAACGTCGAAAAGACTTTAGTTTTACTTTAATTCACGCCGGAACATTGGTGTTAGCGGTGGGATGCTCGAGTAGAGCAGTTCAAACTATTATTATGTGAGTATTCTTTGTGAAAAAAAAAGGTGACAAGAAAATGGCGTCGGTCGCAGAAATGAACGTGAAATCAAAGCTTTCTTTTAGTGCTTTGACAATTTTTATTTGTTTAATTATGAAGTCTTCAACTTTAAAAAGATTTAAATAAGTGCAAACGCATGAATGTGTAATTGTCTCGCCAAATTGACAACTTACGTTGAATTTTTTTAGTTTCAAAATGCACATAAAATTAGATTTAAAAGTGCTTTGTAGAGGCTGGACATAGCATTTATGACGTTGAATAAGTTCATTCGTCGCTTCGTTGAATAACTGGACGAAGTTCTATGTATTTGTTTCATCCAATGAAATCTAAAAAGAGTTCTCGAGAAGAAACACAATTGAAGTCTCACAATCATAGAAATTGAAATTTATTGTCGAATGCACACCTACATGAGTTATCGTCATGTGTTCTCGTTGTTTACGAATTCATATTACATAATTTCAGTTGTCAGTATTATGAAGGTTACATTCCTTATGCATAAGCGTCAAATGTTAATTTTATTGTCCGTCTGCATTAATTTAAGACAAACCAGACAGTTTTAAGATCTATTATAAGTATCTGCATGTGATGGTATACGTCAGATTTATTGCATTTCATAATTGAAGCTCTCGTTTATTGTAATTTTTAATTCTTATGATCAAAGAGCTGAACATTTAAAAGAAGAAAAGGAGGAGAGTTATGATCATAAAATTGATGTTATTTAGTCTATTTATTAATTTTTTTTGCTGAAAGAATTTATCAAAGTCAAGCTTTATGAATTGAAATAGAACGTTTGAGTTATTAACGACGATCCACAGTTGTTGACTTCCCAACAGTTTAATTGATAGACATAATGCAGTTCATTCATTTGAAAAAACAGAAATTTCTTGAAATTCTTAATTTTGTGGCATTCAGTTGATCCAGAATTTTCTCTTTACATATTTTGAATGAAAAAATAGGAAACTTGATAAAAAGAGGCTGAGAAGCTGATTTGTCAGGTTGAAAGAAATAGTTTTTATTTTTTTTTCTTCTCAACGTGAGAAGGTTTGTTTTGTTTTTGGATAGAAGATAAATAAACAAACTAAAGATACACCTGGGTGGTGGAATTTGATAAAAAGAGGCGGGAGGCTGATTTATCAAAATTTTAAAGAATGTTTTTTTTATTTTTTTTCTTCTCAACGTGAGAAGGTTTGTTTTGTTTTTGCAAGAAGATAAATAAACAAACTATTGGGGCACCGATAGGGTGCAAACTTTGATAAAAAGAGGCGAGACTGATTTATCAAGTTAAAGAAATGTTTTTATTTTTTTTTCTTCTCAATGTGAGAAGGTTTGTTTTGTTTTTGGATAGAAGAAAATAAACAAACTAGAGATACACCTAGAAAGTGGAATTTGATAAAAAGAGGCGAGATGCTGATTTATCAAAGGAATTTTATTGTAATGAGACAATATCTATTTGTTTCTTTCAGAAAGAGAAGACGATAAAATCTTTCAGTTCAAGAAGAGCAAGTGACATTAGCATGAGAAGTTTTTTTCTCCAGCAGTTGGATCAGAAAATTCAAAAGATAAATTGAAGATGAAGTGTGAAATATGCCAGTCACAATCTTTTAAATACTCATGTCCAAGAGGTAACATCGAATACTGTTCGTTAGATTGCTACAGATCAGAAAATCATGAACAATGTTCTGAAGAATTTTAAAAAGAGTGTGTCCTTGATGAGTTACAACATCAAAAAGCAAATAAAGATGATGCAAGGAAAATCTTGAAAATGTTACAGAAGAATGAAGATGAACCAGAACAAGACTTAGAGGTTTGAATTCAGACGATGATGAAAGGAATGCAGGTGACCTTGAAGAACGATTGGCAGATGTAAATTTGAACAATGCAGGTGCAGTATGGGATACACTAACGGATGAGGATGCATTGGTGTAGTCAATCGTTCTCAAAAAAAATATTGAAGGAAAGAAAGATATCACATTGGCAATGACAGCAGCCGAGAGAAAATTCTTCCTTAGCCATCCATCATATCGTTACATGGCTGATAAAACGGGAACACCATATTTGCAGAAAGTTCTTAATCAGCAACTTACAAATCACATCCGTGATACTTTACCATCTTTGAGAGATCGTTGGCAAAAGCAATTATTGACAGTAGAAAAAGATGTCGACCAATCTAAGCATTTTCAACCCAACGATCCAAGCATTAAGACCAAAGCAATATTGCAAATGATTCAACAACTCCAGTCAGATTTTGAGCGAACTATTGAAGGTTCCGGTTCTGCTTCGGTAAACACTAACGAAATATCTGATGTTGCCAAGATTAACCGAATTTTCCACGAAAGATTGTGCGTTGAAATTGTGAAAATGTCAAGATGAGAAAGAATTACACTGTAAAATTTCGTTTCCAATGAGTAATATTCATGGTATGCGAGTAGGCTTATTCACACCAGACATGGCATTTGGAGCTATAACAAAGCGACAAATTGGTCAACTTGAAGAGCCAGTTTTTTAAATGCAATTGTTTTAGTTGTTGTTGAACTATCAAATGTTGTCAGAAATTGTGCAGAGAAAATGAGTCGTTAGTCGAGATTACGGTTAGAAGCTGAAAGAATTATCACCACCCACATCAGACAACGTGAGCAGAAATGCAAGGAACAATTAATTCTCATGATTGAGTATGAGGTGGCATATATGAATACAAATCATAAAGATGCTCAAAACAATACAGGAAATAAGTCAAAGGCAGGAACTAGAAGCTTGGGAAATGAAGTCATTCGCAAAGGACACATGTGTATAAACAATCTTGGCATAATGAAAGGAAGATCCAGATCATACTGGTTCGTTCTGACGTCAGAAAGTATTCCATGGTTTAAAGACGAAGATGAAAAATAAAGTAAAGAAATTTATGTTGCCACTTGATGGACTTAGATTACGTGACATTGAACAAGAATTCATGTCAAGACGACATACTTTTGCTCTTTTCAATCAAGAAGGAAGAAATATTTACACAGACTACATACAATTGGAGTTATCTTGCGAAAATACTGACGAAGTTGATTCATGGAAAGCTTCTTTCTTACGTGCTGGTGTTTACCCAGGAAAGGATTCATAATTAGCAATGGTTCAAGAAGCTTTAAATAACTTAAAAAACTTTACTTAATACTTATACATTGAGTTGCATATGAAAATGACGTGAAAATGTTTGTATTAAGAAGGAATTAAGGCATGAAATTTCAATGTAGACTATAAGCTATGAGTGTACATGTATGGTGTATTGAAAAAGTGCTAAATTGGTGTTTATTGTGAATTCGCGGACATTTAGAAAAAAAAATTTCTTTTTACATTAACTTAAATTCTCGAGAGTAATTAAAAATAGATGCTGAAAATGAATGAAGAGAAGAAGAAAATATTTTTTTCTTTGGGCAACCATGATGTTTGAAGCACAGTCCAATAAAAACAACCACAAATGAAAATCACAATAATCATAACAAAACTGATAAAGATTCTGATGAAGTCAGTCTGCAAATGAAAAGCGAAGAGGAAAATTTGAAAAACGAACGTACTAAAGAAGTTGACGAGAGTAATCCAGAAGAAGAAGATGTTGACAGTTTATTGAAAAAATATCCGAAGTATTAGAAGAAAATTCTGATAAGAAAGAAGAAAATGATTTGCAACAAGAAACAAATGCACAACCCTTGGCGCTATCAGAAAATGATTCAATTGACCAAACAGCTACAACTTCATCAAGCATTGATAAAAATTCATCATCAGTTACAATTGTGGAACAAAATTGATGTAATGGAAGATTCCCTTAACTTTTGAGTGAAAAATTCATTTGGATTATTAAAAAATGAATCGGTCGACAATGAAACTTATTGGGAATAAAAAAAACAATCGAAACTGCATTGAATTCATGGAATGGAGTAATAAAATGGACTTGATTGCTTTAATCAGTGATACAGGTGAAGTAACAATCAATCGATTTAAATGGGACATGCCAATAAAGATTCCACCACCAGAAGAAAAAACTTCTTGTAAATAAGGTCTATTGCTCGGCGAATGGGTGAGAAAATTATTGGGATTGCTTACTCAAATGGATTAATAACATTGGTTGATTGATTGTTTGCATAATTTCTGTAGTTTGTTTTCAACATTTTTTTAAATTAAATAATTAATTATTCTTAATTTTTTTNTTTCGCCTTCACACTATTCGGTACAATTCATTTAACTTCAAGAATAATAATAACTGAAACATCTTATCGTAAGAAGATTATCCACTGTACCAATGACACAAAACTACATCAAGAAGGCAGATGTTTTTGACAGAAAAAACTCCAACAATTTTAACAACGAAACAAAAAGAACAAGAAAAGAAAAAGAAAATTATTCGGAAGTGTTTGAAATTATTTTTATGTTTCCATTTGAGAGAGAAAATTAAAAGAAATTATTATGAATAAATAAATATAAAATTAAGAAGAAATAAATGTCCATTTGAATACTTTCAGTCAGAGCTGTACATTCATTTCATGTTAAAGATCACTATCGCTGAAGCATTTACAATGGTTTATAAAGGAAAACAGTAAAATATCACACACTGAGAGAATTATGTATTTTCTCCTCGGAAATCTACACTTTTTCCATTGTCAAGTATCACTTTATCTTCCACACAACTAGTATTCGTCGTTTGTACCTCTGTTGTGCGAGAATTCAAATTATTTCATCTCTACCGTGAATGTCATTATCGGGCGCATCGTTGTGAACGTAAATTTATTAATGTAAAATTTTTATATTAAAAATATTTGAATTCATTGTGGATTTATTGGTTGGAAATCCTTTCACAGTGGTCGCCCCATACCAAAATGTTTGTCGCTTCGGTTGAAGTGAAAACGAAAGGCAATAAAAAATTCTGATTAAGATGTTTTCTAAAACTTAACTTACTTATGTATAACAAGAAGATCTGAAACACGGTTAAGATTGTGCTATGAATTTATTAATCTAATATATTTTAATATCAAAACATTCTACAATACCAACTGGTTTTGAATTGACTTGAGCTCTTGGAACGTCGTAAAATTAAAGTTTTAATATGTCTCATCAGTTGGAAGTCGCTATAGAAATGTGATAAGTGCTGGTTTAGTGCTACCAAAAACCGTAATCAGCGATAAAATTTTCCTCAAATTACTAATTTAGGTTAAAAGATTTTTATTGAAATTTGATGTTCGTTTAAGAAGAGAAGCATAGCGTTAAATAATCTATACTGATGTAATTATATACATTTAACTCAATTTTACAGTTAATTAGCATAAAAATATATTTCGTGATAGAGATCAAGATGTTTCTTTTGTTGTTTTTAGAATACTCGAAAACCTTAAACAAGAAAGGTGTTGAGAGCTTGCAAGGGCTAAAATAGCATTTCATAATCAGGCATTAAACTGTCTCAACATTCATTTTAATCTTTCTAAGAAGAAATATTCTTTTTATGCTAATGCAATGTAAATTTCCCTCACTTTCTTATGCTTCATGTCAATATCAATTGTCTTAACTTTTCCTAAAATGTTTTAATTTAAATTGAAAACATTTTTATTTTCTGTTCAAAGGCTTTCAAGTGAAGACATGTAACATCAAATGAAAACACCAGAGAATATGTCAAAACACAAAAAGTGATATTTTTATCTTATTTCAACAATCATTCAGAGTCTCAGAACGAGAATGCTGTTCAACTTAAACGTCGACAGTTGTTTCTTACTTTTTTCTTGCAAATATTCATGTTTGTAATTATTTATCCAGAAAATTGAAGATCATTTGAATAATTTCTTCGATAATTATTTAGTTTAACTTCCAATGATGAGTCATCAACTTAAATTTTATGTAGAAGGAAATGAAATTCATTCGAATGATGTGTTAAAACTGTCTCATCTTATCTTAGTAATTCTCACGATCCTCCTTATTATTAGCCTATGAAAAAGTCTTAAAAGCATCCACAACTCTTTATGCGTTAAACGATAATTTAAAAGTTATCTTGAATATAAATATTAAACTCCACATGTACACACCTTAATCAAATGATCTCATATTGATCAACATTGTCGCAAGTTACATGGAGTTTTATAACTGAACAACAAGTAGCTTAAAGTGAGACAAAATGAAGTTTTCCATTAAGTTCTCTACGGTTATTAAAAATGTAAATTTGCTAGTAGGTAATGCTAGCTTGAAATATATTTTAAGATTAGTTGATTGGCTGTAATTTGTCGTCTTTGTGATTATTCCATACTGTGGTCAGCGATAATATTTGCCTGTTTTAATATATATTTTTTTAATTTATTTAAATTGTGCATTTGCTAATTAAAAAAAGGCAGAAAAAAATGAATTTATATCTATGAATATTCATTAAAGTTTGCGTGAATTGATCCAATGAGATTCTGTTAGCGTTTAATCATCTAAAGTGTAGATTGAAACCAGCGACTTAACATATTTTCTATTAATAAGTTAAATGCAGTTAAAGTTTTAATAAAGAGATGCGTAGTATGTGCAAGATGTAAATAAGAAATCTTGAATCGTCATAACAAATATGCATATTAAGCTGTCTTTAACTAAAACAAGCAACTAATGTAAAACATGAAACTGGCGTCATTTCATTAACAGTTTACATTACTTGTTACTCATTAAGAAATATTCACAACATTTAAGTGACTTTTTTTTCGTGCTCAAAAGTTTTCTTATTTCTTATGTTTAAGGTTCCAAAACTTTAGGTTTCTCCTTAATTTCATCTATTGATATTATTCTCGTGATTTCGCGTGGAATTTTTCCAACTCTAAATCTGAGTTGAAACGCAACAATTTTATTATTTTCATGAATTAATTTCTTCTTTTATTATTTCTTTTTTATGTTTAGCAAGTCTGAAAATACGAAATGTGCAAAAGGAGAAAATGAAAAGTTTAATGCAATAAAGCAGGTTGCACATTTGTTGTTAAAATGAAACTCTTTATAAGCTCATGTATCTTGAGCTTACTTTAAACCATAAGAAAACATTATTTTAAACTCAGCTTATTTGCTTCCATCTCATTATTTAGCCTAGTAGTCAATTCCTCCAGTAATGCAATTACAAATGCCTTTTTATGTAATTTGCTTGGAAACCGATGTAATGCTTTAATGTTATCAGGAAGACATGCTTGTTTGTGGAATGAATATCTACAATAAAAACGAAAAAATGCTTCTGAATGTCTGATGCAATAACTTAGCAAAGCTCTTCAATATGACTTGCTTAGGTATTTAAAGATGAAAGCATGACAATGTGAATAAATCAGACGCTTGTTTGTAACTTACATCAAGAGATTTCTCTGAAAAACCAGCTTATAATAACATCAATTAAAATCAACTTAAAACGTGAATATTTGGACATAAACACCAAAAATTTATTAAGTATTTTCTTCAATAAATTATCGCTAAAATCCGTTACAAATACTAATGTACAAATTTGTTTACACAACAATGACAAGTCATGAATATGATAATTTTTCTTCTCCACTAAAACTTCTTTTCTTGCCTGACAGCCCAGTGAAAGAAGAATTTCTTTAAAAGTAGAAAAGGCAAACAATAATAAGCCTAAAAATGAATTCATAAGACCGAGACGAGCGAACGACAGTGAGAGGAAGGCAAGCACACACATATAATTCATATGTTAATTTTTAATCCGATTTTAATAACATTATAGTGTTGTACGATTATATTTAATATCTTTTGCTTCACACAAAAGCCGAAAGCTTCTTTAAACTTGCAATACCGATAAATCCTCTAGTCTCTAAATAATGTTTTTGTTAACAAATAAGTAAATTACGAGAAACACGACTTTTTGAGCTTCAAATTAATGCTTTGGTTTTTTATTTATTTTTTTGAATGCAAAATAACATGATCTGAGATCATTTTTAATTTATGCAAACATTTAAAGTTTGTTTTTTGAAAACATTTAGTTCTAAACTATGATTTATTTTTAACAAGGAAATATATTAACAAATAATAAGACTTTAATATCATTCAGCTACCACAATTTCCATAAATTTAAAATCGTTTTTGATTCAAGAAAAATAAAAGCAATAAAAAGAGTTATAATAATAATAATAATAATAATAATATTCAGTCATAATATAAATCTCTTCTAACGCGATTTCAAGCACATTCATAGCTCGTATCTCTTGATATCTTTCACTCTACCATCTTAAGCACATCTCAATATAAATCCATTGATGGGAGAGTATGAATAAAACAACGTGAGCCAGCGTGAGCTATTAAGCATAGATATTATAGCTTCAAACAAAACAAGTTTCGATTTAGTAGAAAAAGGAATTTTATAACCGTTTTGAATTCTCAAATGGTCCTGGGTCATTTTAAAGCTTTAAGAATCAGCAAAACAATCATTTTTATTACATCCATCACATTTCAAATCAAGAGTGATTCAAACATCTACAAAAGTCTATACATAGACGAATTAAAATTCTCATAAGGAGTGCGTGATTGAATAAATGATTTAAGAGAAAAAAATCTTAAGCAGGAAGCTTCACGATGAAATATTTTCAATTAGGAGCAGAATTCACATCCAAACAATACCAGTTTCTTGATTCGGCGGATACAAGAGCTACCCATTCACAGAATATTTAGTAATCATTATTAATGATCGCTTCAAAGTTTTAACGAGATTTTGACGTTAAAATTCTTCAAAATGGATTTTTCATTCGGCCGAAGCAAGCTGTATTTATCTTCCCCTGAAATATTATATTTAATGATGATTTTTTCGAGATTTAATTCATATGCATACACCAAATATTTATGTTTTCAATGTCGAAGGACTATAACGTTACGAGATTTAGAGACCTCCTTTGTCGATTCGATATTGAGCGAGTTCAGATTCACACACAACCATTCATTTTTTTTCCATAAACCATCGCCCAATATTTGTTTTGTAGATCATTGTTAATGCTTTAGAAAGAACATTCTGATATTATTTCTTTCTTTTTCAAAAATTCTTTTTTGTTTGAAACCTCAATAAATGATTTTAATGTGTGTTCGCCACATAACAAATCTTCTTTAATGATTATTGATTTATTTGTTTATCTTTATGCGACCGTAACATGGTAATTTTTCATTTAACTTTCAGTTCAATAACGAGATCATTAAAACTGAAGAAATTGAAAAGGAAAAAAAATGTTTAAGTTTATGTTGAGTTACATAACTCTTTATTAAGAAATGACATTAAAATTTAATCAATAATTAAAGTCGACTAATTTCGACATTTCAAATTACCTTTTACATACATTTTTATGTCATGAATGTATGTTTATGTTGTAAGTTACCCACTTGTTAAACTTTCAAAGTACAAGAAATTTAATGAATCTGATAAAGAAGGAGACCGAAGCTCAACTCAACTCATGATACAAAAAATTAACAAACTCGAGAATGAGAGAAACTGTAACGATGCAAACTCATGAAGCGCATGTGTGATACTTGAACATAATAAAGAATTCACAGAACAAGATGATGTTTTTCATCAAATAATCGCTAAGCTTTAAGTGTTTTTGTCTGAGTGTTACAACCTCATATTGTTCTTTCTCATTTTTTTCCTTCATGATTCGCGCATTTTATATAAAAATTTTTCAAAAATATTGTCTCACCATTTTGAAATTGAATGTTGATACTTTAATGATGATTACATTTTTTTCATGCTTCAAAATAAACAAACATTAATAAATTTTTATTGTAAAACATAAAGTTTCTTTTTTTCTTTTTTCATCCATGGAGTTTATATAAACAGGGGATGATTGTTGTATAACATTTTACAGTTTTGCAATTGAATTTATTAATGCAGTTGTATTATTTATATGAACAGATAGATAAACACATTTCACATCTTTGAGCATTAATCCGAGGGGTGAACAATGACATTTTGAAGCCAAACTATCTACAAAACATTATTTTGTTGTCAAAAAACGAATCAGTTATGAGTAAAGTTTGTTATGCTTTGCTCTCACCTTTTTATACTTACACATAAATATATTTTATTTTCATCGTTAAGTACATTAAGCATAAATAGGCTCATAATGTGAGCATAGAGATAGTTAAACAGTTTATATTGAAAAGGGGGAGAGACTGAGAAAATCATTAAGCTGGAACAATGTTATTCAACGAAGAATTTGTATAAATGTGGTTCCATGTGATTCGTAAAAAAATTTATGATGCAGTTGGAAAGGAATAAATATATATTCCTTTTGTTAAGGGTGTTCGTGCAACGAAAGGAATAAAAATGGTGGAAGCATAAATATATACATGAGAATGAAGGTACTTTGTTATGGAATATAAGAAAGCATTGTGCAATAGCTGCCTGCAGTGGTAATAAAAAATTTTGCTTTATTTAACCCCTGAAAAGAAGGAAAACCATTACAATTTGCAAATATTTATAATTTTATATTAAGGCGCCATATTTAATTTGGTTTTTCTTGTAATAAGTTTACCTATCCGCATATTAACATATTAACTAGCTGCAGTAAATTTGCGTCGATAGATTTCTGTTTTATGCATGAATGAATGGGTTCGGCAACATGGCTGCAAAAGGCATTGTTAAGCATATTAACGGATCCTTTTCTATCCATTCAAATATGAAATTTCTCACACACATGTCCGTACATAAATTTGCTGTGTAAATTTCTTTTCTTCTACTTTATATTTTTTTTTATCATGGTAAAAATTTCATTGCGAACCCATGTTTTATACTTAACGTGAAGTTTTCTGATACTGTTGTCCGTTGTTCTACATATTATTTAAAAAAACGAGAGATAATCGGATAAAACATAACATAACTAGCAAGACGAGGGCAAGGCGTGGTTATTGTAGTTTCTAGTTTCCATAAACAAAAAAGGGGTTGTTGGGAATGAAATAAATTAACTTTTTACAGCTAAATAGTTTTGTTTAGAGAGATAATCGCCTTCAAAGTCTTTAACACAAGGCACTAGCTTGGACGACATATAAACTTAAAAATAGATGCTAACAAATTACATTCATTCATGCCTAAAGGACAGAGAATTCAATTTAATTTCATTCCGTTTCCAAATACTATGCTGAAGCATATTTTTGTCCTATATTCAAAAAAATAGAATCAAAAAGTTGTCAATCCAATGTTTTTTTATTTTATTTAGATCCTTTCGGAAACCTTTAAAAGGACAACAATAGTTAATCGGCTTAGACGAATTTTTATTATTCTAATGTCATTTTCTCTCTTCTTGTTCCGAAGTAACAAACACACAACATGAAACTGTAACAATATTTATTGTTCGTCTAGTTTTGATGAATTTATTGAGACCTTTGAGTGAAAGGAAGTTATGAAATGTGCAAAATGTGCAGCAAAGTTCTTTTGTTAATAAACTATGACTTTTTTTAATCAGATTAAATTAAAAAGAAGCATTAAATGCAGTGAATTATTAAGATAAGTCATTGGACTTGCATGATGTTTGAAGCGATTTAATCATAGTGAAAACAACTAAATATTATAAACAAACATGGATAGGTCGATTCTATCATGTCGAAGATGAAGCAAAAAATCATTTAACGCTCAAATTGAATTCACTATGCATGAAATGAAATGTTTCATGATTCTGTGTGAAAAGTTGATGACAGCATATAGAAGTGAAGAGAAGGAAAGAGAAGAACAAAAACTTCTAAAGGCGAGATTGAATTCATAAATATTGACACAGATGGTAGAGATTTCCACTTCTTCTCTATGTATCGGTTCTGCCATCACACATCTCATCTCATTAGACGGTTTAGTTGATTTCTCTGCTTCGATGTTTTTATTTTACACACTTGAAGCTTGAGCAAAAATATAAACTCCACTCTGATTCGATCAATATTTGCAGAGCTCTAAACGATGTTCACCTTTCTTATTGCCGCTCATTTGCCTGCCTTCTTTTACCTTATTCCGATTCGCATTTTGTTTAAGCTCTATTTGAGTTTCTAGTGTGTCATTATTTGACGTTTGAAATAATAATTTTTGACACAAAAAAAGTGATTTCTGCGCTAGAAATGAGAATCGTCCTAAGATGACATCGATCGATCAGACACCGACAAAGAATTCTTCATCATTCTATCAACATGAATTTCAATTTTTATTTATTCTCCTTCAGTCGTTATTTTAATCATTTAATAAAACATCCAATATTTATTTTTATGTTCCTTTCAACGACATTGCTTGGTGTCAATTTTCAACTGATGATTGGATTTGTTTGGTTCTTTGTTCCATTCCGCTTGTGTATCTGTTTTATTTTAATTCGGCGAGCTTAACACAATATAAAGAACGATGTGATTAAAGACGCGAGTGATGTTAATGTTTCAAGTTGAACAACGAAATCGATGTCTTTGTCGTTCTTTTAAGTTTCAGGTTTCTAATCATGGTTTAATTTTATTTACCTTGCTTAGCGACATTTTTCTTTCTGGTAGGTGTTCAATAATTTGAAATTAATCATTGTCGATCGACTCTTGTTCTTACAAATAATCGTTTCCCTTATAAATAAACAACTTGTTCAAGTATGTTTCGCAAAAAACAACATAAAAGTTAGTCAAGTCGCGATATCTGATAACTGAATGTCAACTTATGATGTTTTATCAATTAATGTACACACATTTTCTGTTTATTGAATCTCAAACTTAAACAATATTTATTTAATAAATCAAAGCAGAAATCACAACACAAGAAAGAAAGGAAAATAAATTTCTTAAACATTCCATTCGCGAAGGTTCTGATAACACGATGTACGGTAATATTTGTATATAGCACTTGTTTGCTGATTTATTATTAAAAAAAACTTTAATAATGAATGTGTTGTAAAAGTTTATGTAAACAACAAGTTAAATGTGTCAACCGACGTGATAAGAATTTTTCTCTGATTGGTCAGACAGAAGAACATTGAAAAGATCTGTTGATGCGCACATGCAAGTTGTTTGATGATAACCATTTAAATATTATTAAATCATTGAGACATTTTCTTCAAAAAAAAAAGATCAAAGAAAAATTATCAGCAAGTATTCGAAATAATTTATGAGAAATTTGACATCGGAATCGTTTGACATTCTTTCCGCCGGTCTAATTGATTTTTTTATTTAATTGAATATTCTAGAGTAACGTTTCTTCAGCACCACCGTCCCCGCCTCCAGCTCCAATGGCTGTTACATCAACAACAGTGCCACCTGGTGCTCGAAGTGCATCACCATGTTCGGCAACATCAAATGGACCACCAAATTCGAGATGTTGTGATACGGGCCGACCGCTCTTTACAGATCCTATCTCGGGACAAACTGTGTGTTCTTGTCAGTATGATCAATCCATAATTAATTACCAAAGACTTGCAAGCGGTATGGCTGTAGGTGGAGCCCCCGGGATGCCGTTATCTATGTATAGTGCACCATACTCTGCTGAAACTATGGCTGCATATTTTCCCGCTTTAGGTGGCGGAGATCAACCGCCATTCTATCCGAATCCAGTAAGTACTTTTTTTGTGTTACTTCACTCAATAATCATAGTTAGGAAAATGAACCAAAAAAAGAAGAGTTTACATTTACATGTGTCGACATTTTTTCAACATTTTATGATAACTCTATTTGTGAAAAAAAGCAATGCTCGCTCTTGAGTCGATTTTTTTCTTTTTCGCAAATGCTAGCAAAAATAAATTTTAATAAAACGACATGGATAGTTATTTTGTAGAACAATCAACTCTCTTGGGGGTTATCTTGTCATGAAACAGCCACGGCAGCAAGCAACGAGAGTGTATAAAAACGTTAATTCCAAGCGAAGGGACATAAAATGTTGAGTTTATGCAAATAAAATCATAAAAGTTATACCAAGCCATGCAATAACATTTCTATTTTCATGTGCAATCTCACTTGAGTCTCTCCCTCTCTTTCTCCTTCAAAAGAATATCAAATAGAATGATAGTCGTTTCGATAGTTTGTTGCAAAGTTGCACAAAAATCTGTCATGTTTTCATATTGTTTGCCAGTGTCTTCTTAATTCGTTCACATGATGGAGATTCGTGAATTTTGTGAAAATGAGGTGAATAAACGAAAATTGTTGATGGTTAGCGTCGCTGCTTTCATTTATCTTTTGTAATGAATAACCTGAAACAATGGTTCAACATGAAAATGATGTCTCATGTTACACAATTTCTAACTCTGCCTAAAATCAGTGCGTCAAGCAAACTCCCTTATCATCTTTTTTTTCCTTTCCCCGTCGACATTGTCGGGATGGAACATGTAACGTTGAAGCGAACGATTTTTTTCATTATTATTTTTTACTTCGTGAACATGTTTACATTACATATATAGAAGCATACATCCTTGCAGAAACCTCTCTCGGCTTCATTCGCTCCAAATCATGTCATACAAATTTTCAACTATTCCTCCATATAATGTTCTGCAATGAAATAGCGACAAGTAAGCAAGCAAACGAGAGAGTGAGAGAGAGAGAGAGAGTTCAGAGCAAGCGACAGACAATTCCCTTAAGGCACTTTTGGAATTTTATTTCATTTCATGACTTTGGTTGTAGCTCAAGCATGTTTACATAAAAGTATGTTTCTTCCTCGTTATATGTATAGCTGAGATCTACAGCCTTTTCGACATCGGTGTTTACTACCAAAATTTGTCATCAGCTTTTTCTTATTCCTCTTAGAATTTAAATTTTTGATACTTTAACTTTCATTCTTTCGCAATTTTTGACTGCATCGTTAGGTATTGACGTTTGACATATAAGAAATTCACAGATAAAAAAATTAACTATGCTTTGCCAAAGACATGAAAAATTGTTTTGAGATTTGCATTGTGTCTACAAAGTTTAGACTTCAGACGTGAATGAAGTTTATCATCGACAGATACGGATTAAAATTACATAAAACCGTAAAAGAAAGAGAAAAAACATGTTAGATATGTACGTTGATGTAATAAATTCTTGTCGTATTTATGCTCGAAAAACTCATATTTAAAAGCTTTTCTTTCAAAAAAATCACCAAGACATGATGTCTTAAAAAAGCATTGTGTAAATTTTGGAATGAGAGTTTAATATGAGATTATGATTATGTTATTAATGTTCCTTTATTAGAATACAATGACTTATTTAATAGCCATTATCACTAATTTCATTGCCTAACCTCTTTCTAATTCCCTTCCTCTCGACGTAACTGAAAAGACACCAACACGATTGATGATAAGACGTGAAATAGTAAATTGAAGAAGCTTGTTTCATTTATCGTTTCTTTATAAAAAGTAACAAAAAAATCTTTTTTTCTCAGACATTTATGGCGAGAAATGTGTGCGACAACAAGCTTTAATCTCGTGTTGGTAGTTCTCCTCTCGTTTTCAATTTTCAGTATAAGCATCAAGTAGCATTGGGCGTTGAGCATTCTGAATAATTTCTCATGACAGTAATTTGTTAATATCGTATTTTAACGTTTATCACTCATCTTTGGAACAAAGAGTGGAACAATATTATTTTACATACATGTTTGCCTTTACTTCAACAGAACATAATACATTAAATCGTTGTTATTTGTCAATTGTGAATGAAAAATCGTGTTTCTTATGATTCAGAAACATATTCTCAATCGTGGTATAACAATTATCTTCCTTCATAAAACCGGCATTATGTTTGCGAGTTTAACGAGTCATTTTTGAGAGAAATTAAATAACAATATTCAGCAATGTTTACAAAGCCCTGTGCGGCATAATGTTGTATATTTTATGATTTAATTCAATACCAGGGAGAAAACGAGAAAACAATGAATCGTTCCGTGTGTGGTCAGAAATGTTGATTCTTTATTTAAGAAACTTAAAACTACACAAAATCTGCTTAACTCCACACATTATGTGGTTTCATATAAACATGTTTAAGATTGTTCTCTCGCTTGCTCGAAAGCAGATACAAAAAAGGAGAAAAAAGCTTATGGCTTTAACCTGACTATCGAATGAACAGAGCATTGTGTTTGGTCTTTTATAAACCAACGATTGAGTAATGAATTATTTCGCTATTTATATGTTATTCAATTTTTCATGCGAGACTTAAGGTGATTAGCATAGAACTAATTTAACTTTTTTTACTTCATTGCAAACGCTCTGGTTGACTATTAAAGTTAATTTATTAATCATGTCCCCAAATCTAGTTTGTTCATGTTGTCAAAAAGCAAAATCTTGTCGTAATTAAGCAACAGTCATAATGATTTCATAAGTTTCATTAACATTTTACAAGATGCACACAATATTCGGAATATTGAATATTTATGAAAAAGATTCCAAATGTGAGCTTAGAAGAAATTGAGAAGCGTATTATTCGATGCAAATCACGGCTTGCCAGTAATTAGTTTACCTTGTAGGAAAGAATTTTTATGACCCTTTGGCTGTGCGTACATGACCATTTATTAATTATTTGTCGATTAGCATTCTCATAGTCAGATTAGAAGACTTTGAGAGTGAGAATAGCGATTGGCAATGAACAGCAGTAATATTTCCATAAATCAACACTTAACTTCGAGTTCATGAAATGAGCGCACAAATGAAAAACAGCACAAACTGTTTAATGTCTGATAATCATGTCATTTAAAATTGTTTCATATTCAATTAGCTCGCAACTGGAGCTTAGCTTTGTGAGTGCTAAAAATCACATTTTTATTTACAAGAATAAAATCTGACAGTAAGATTATAAAGGTCATAAAGTCGCATGTTGTTTTTTATTTTTTTACACTTTTCTCTGCTTCTTATCATACAAAAATAAAGCAGATTAATGTGACGAAAAGATTTTTTTGAGACTTTCGATTATTGCAAAGTAAATTAATTTCCTTTTTCTTTCAGGCTGCTGCCGGTTTAGATCTTAAGGACAACTTAGCTGGAGGTCCTTGGCCTTATCCTCCAGTGTATCCAGGGTATGATGCTGCATTAGCAGGCTATCATTTTAATGGGTAAGTCTTGTTTCTTATTTCATAAGATTATGACAATATCGTTCGCTAGTTAACAAGAAGCTCAGTTTGAAACAATAGAAATGAAGGAGAAAAAGAAAAACTCACGAAACTCACTAAGAAACAATTTAAGAAGCTGAAAAAGAATCTGTTTCACAACATATGATAATTATGTCAATCAATCATCATTTAGACATCAAAAGAATTCTCTCTTTTCTCCTTGCTTCAGACGAGATGAGTCATTTAAAGATTTATTACATCTTAATGGAAAATGTGCGACAAAAGAAATGTTTTTTCGTTGTTTTGTCATGCGTCAGCAAATCAGCTTACGCTAGTTTGTTGTTTGAGAATGAATAACCTAAGAACATGCAATGTTATCGTTTGTTTAGTTGCTGGGATTTATTTTCACTCTGAAAAACAAACTAATGAACAAGCAGTTTTGTTAACAATAACTCAACGAAAAATTCTTGTGAATTGTTAATGACTTTGAGATGAAACTCTGCCTGCGTATACATCGCGATGCTTGTTATTTGCTTGCTCTTAATGAATGATTAAATTTGTAGAATTCTGAAAATAACAAAAACTTTTCACTTCCCGAATTATTTAAAAGAAACACAAAAGAAAAATTGAAACAATTCTTAAATAACTTAACTTCGTAATTTACAATTTGAAGCAGATGAATATCGCCATGATACATAAATTGACTCAATCAGTTGATTGATTTATTAATAAAATATCATCAGATCTTTCGATACATTTATTAAAGTTTTAGAAAATAATAAAAGAAAAGTTCTGATTGAGTTGTAAATAAATGAATAAGTGTTTGCTTTATCAATGACATTATCAATGCTTCTGATGATATGAAACAAAATTGAAATTGATTGATAGACTAACATGTAATGTCTGAAAGAAAAGTTTCCAAGAAAGTAAATGTTGTCGTCGACGATTTCGAATATTTGATTTGATGATTTGCAATGACAAATTTATTGATTTTCGAGTCAAGTCAAATTATTTAAGCCATAAATGTTACGTGCAAAGAAAGCAAATCTTTGTTTTCATCCGTCTTGGGATCGTTTTGGAATTTCGCGAGCCTGCTCAATATAATCGATTTCTGTTGCTCATTGGTTTGCGTGTGGGGATTGCTGTACCGCAATATGTTAACGTGGGGCTTGAACGCAACTTTAGTCGCGTTTTGCAAGAAACGAAAAATATGCAAACAACTGACAAGACTTCGAACCGATCGAAATTCAAAGAAATAGAAATAAATATGTAAATATGTAAATAAACCATAGAGCGAAACATTATAATGTCATGTTATTTATTAACGAACATTTCCTGTCTTTATTTAAAATCACCGTTGCGGCTCTCACAACAAATAATAAGAATTTTATTATCAAACTCTAAAACGAACATCATTTTTCGAGTTGAAAACTTCACTGTATACATATACGCAAATTGGACTTATTCTTTTATTCCCTGTTTTAATGTTGCCCATTAAATTTCATAATAAAAAATCGAATTAAAAATTAAAATTTTTATTCAATTTTTCACTCACGGGCACACAAATTCAATTACAAAAAAAGCACAAAATGCCACGGAGGCGTTTTTAGCTTAACTTACTCGATTGCTTTATGTGTTTTTCAGAAGCAGCAGTAAAGAAGTTAAATCTTATCTTACACATTATCTTGAACTCATTACAAACGGAATAAAAACGCGGTTGCAATTTGAATAAAGATATTATTGGCGAAACCACTTTAGATGTTCAAGAATCTTCAACCCACATGGCAATCGTCTTTCGCTTTTCATTGTTTCCTTGTTGTTGGCTTGTTGGTTTTACGAACATTCTTTCATTCGGAAATTATCTGCAATCATAATCATTTGAAATGTCACCCCTAGTGCATCAATGCATTAAATAACACAATTTAGTCACAATGTCGAGAAAGTTAAAAAGAAAAATAAAGGCACGCATATTCAATCTATATAAATAAATAAACTAGCACCTGCAACGACGTTTTAATGGAATTTCAGCCTGAATTCATTTTCTTTTTTATAATTTTTTGAATATTTGTCTTTAGTTTCTTTTTTTGAAGTGCATAAATTTTCCTTTCAATTTACTTGTTAAAAGTTTATGTTAAATGACTTGACGGGATATTATACTAGCTACTTAATATTACTGTCATTCGGTTTAGACATCAATTGCTGTTTCTCGAAAAGCAACGTTTTCAATTGAATTTGACTGGTCAAAGTAACTGTAATCTGTATTTGTATTTATGACAAAAATATATCAAATGTTTGAATTCGTACACAATTGTTACGAACAAAAGAACGATATCTACAATCAAAAACAAATTGAGTAAGTTCTGACTAATTTATTTATATTCGCAGCGGCGCAAGCGAAGAGACAAACACAAGGGAAAATTAAGCATTCATGACAAATTACATGTGATGATCAAACATTGTTAACACATATGCAGGAAGAAAATAAAATAAGTTTACAAGCGCTCCATTACAGTATCCATATATTGCTTTGCTTCGTTAAGCCATCACTCGCATTTCATTATTTTCATTACCGGAAATTTACATACAAATAACTGATCACTTTAAATGAATAAAAGTAATAAAATGATTTCTTTTTTTCGAATATGGTGAAGCAGTCAACGACAAATCAGTCAGTCGGTGGTATGAGATTTCAAGCTGACAAACATCACAATGCTCAGCACATCGTTTTATAATGTTCTTTAAAAATTCATTAACATTTTTTGGTGTGCACACGTCTTGAGCTATAAATGACGAAAACATTTGAGCTCCTCTGTGTGGCTTCATCAACTTACTTATTTGACGGTTAACATTCTTGTCTATTGTACAAAAGAAGCCCGATTATCTATCTAAAGATGCGTCATAACACCCGCGACACAAAGCATATTTGAATAAATTTGATATTCATTATGCAGCAGAGACAGGAAGTGCATTAATGTGCAGAAGACTATTTTTTAAACTTTCGCGATTAGCGTGGGTGGTCATGATTGATTAGAATATATTAGATATTTTATGTTCAACGGTATGGCGACTTGTTTAGAGTAAGTCTCACGACAATGGATAGTAAATTGACCTCTTGAGCTTCGCATATAAACGACCAACGGAAGCAGTTAACATACAAAAGTTTTTGTTCCAAGTATTTTGCTAAGTCAACGTTTCATTTAATTATATAATTAATGTTCATATTGATGTTTTTTTTTTCGAATTAAAACGAATATCTATTTATGTCTTTATTATATTCATGAATAAATTTAATTAACTTCATAGCAATAAAAATGAGTTTTAAAATGAACAACATGTTGAACAATTACTTTAAAATTAAAACGTAATGTTATTGTTCATATTTTCAATGACAAATTGGCTTATATCGAACACATAAATTTATTAAATGAAAATCATTTAGAATCCAATTAAACTTTCTGAGTGGAAATTTACTATCAAGCATTATAAGAAATTCTTCCATCTCTTGTGCAGTTCTCTGATGTCCGTTTGCTTTATTTATTACACTTTAAATCAATCACTCTCCGTCATTCTCATACAGGTACATAAACTCACTCTATATGCCATGAAAACAATGTCACATGAAATGCATTTATGGTGAAATGAAACTTTCATTTCCATTTAGCAAGAATGACAATTAAAAAATAGCAATCGGTTGGATAAAAAATCAGTCGCCTATAAATATTTAGTAGAGACATAAATGCACCAATGAAACGATATTCAATCCCAACTTCTTCCTTTTATTCCACTTCCTTGCCTATGAATTTTTTGGCAGATGCTGGAAACTTTTTTCCCCGCACATCATTTCCACATATTTTCCGACATGTTAAAAAAAGCAAATGCATCTGAAACTTTCAAAAAAAAATATTGCATTGTGGCAAAAAATGATCTATTGCAATTGCACTTTGTCGAGCAGAAGTTTTTTTAGGTATCCGTTCAATGGTGAATGATTTTGACATTTCAAAAATAAAAATTCTATGAAAAAATTTTGTTCAGACTTTAGAATTTTAAATAATTAATTTTCTGAGAGATGAGAAAGAATGTTTGGTGTTGAGAGACGATGGTAATTTCGTGGCTTGGACTAATGAAGCTATTAAAATATGTTCTAAAATCATGTGGTTGGATTTATAGCTGTTAATATTACAATCCCCTCATTTTATTAAAATCTGAGCAAATAAACCGCTGCGATATGACCAGAAATCGTCCTCACCGCTTATGCAAAAAATTTCACATAAATAATTCGTGTATGTAATTGCTGAAATGGTCAAAGAGAGAAGCAGATGCTAAAAATTATCTTTCGTTCGAAGCTGAAGTTTCTCTGGGCTTTGTTGGATTGAAAAATATTCAGTCAACATAATTTTCACAAATATTTTACAAAAAAATGAAGTCTAGCCAACCCGGAAAACCATTTTCGTGGTTAATACGACTTTTCATTACTTCATAAATAAATCCCGCAAAATTTCATGTACCAACATTGAAAGAACAAAAAAAAGATATTTGCAATATGTAATTTGAAGACTTTGAAAATATTTTTAATTGCGATTGAATGCCTTTTTAAAGGGCAACAGAAATCATTGGAATAGAAAAGTTTTTTAGTAATTGAATGAACCATTAAGAAAGCAAAAAATAATTGGAAAAACTTTTCTTTAAATAGACATTTGTTAAATTAAAATTCCTCTTCTATTTGATTACAGTTATCCAATGGATTTAAATGGAGCTCGTCGAAAAAATGCAACTCGCGAAACGACGAGCACTCTCAAAGCGTGGCTCAATGAGCATAAAAAGAATCCATATCCGACAAAGGGCGAAAAAATAATGCTGGCAATCATCACCAAAATGACATTAACTCAAGTGTCGACGTGGTTTGCAAATGCTCGCAGACGGCTGAAGAAGGAGAATAAGATGACTTGGGAGCCGAGAAATCGTGTCGAAGACGATGATGTGAATTTGGATGACGACGATCATAAAAGTAATGACGATAAGGACATGCTTGGTGAGTTTTTCTACTTAACTCTTAAATCTTTCGTGCAATTTTTCATTTTGTTCATTCTCATCTTCAAATAGATTCTGGAACTGGATCAAGTGAAGATGGAGATCGGCCTTCACGAATGGATCTGATGGATCGTCCACCTGGTAATCATAACGAATGGAATGAATCAAGAAATGGAAGTGGTCCAAACTCTCCTGACATTTATGATCGTCCTGGACTCCCACATCCCCATCCACTCTTTCATCCATCAGCCCTTCACCATCTCCGCCCACCACATCAAACAGGTTCACCTCCCAATCAAACTTCAACTGGTAACACAAACTCAAATTCGATTAATAAACCTCGAATTTGGTCTCTTGCTGATATGGCGAGCAAAGAAAATAAAGACGAACCTTCGAATCTTTCTACAAACTCTGGTAATCCATATCACTCTTCACCTGGTAAAATAATATCACCACTTGCTGCTCGCGGTCTTCATCCGTTACATCATCCGTATATGAGGCCAGAATTATATCGCAACTTTTATCCAACAGCTGCACATTTAGCTGGCAATCCCCACGAAGCTGCAATATTTGAGTCTTATCAACGAACATTCGGTCCATTACATAATGGAGTTCCACTGAGTTCAGTTCTGTCAAAAGGTCCACCGTTTGGACCTTTAAGTCTTACAACGTCTCCATCACATAACACCCCAACAATACCACCACCAAGAGCCTCTCCAGCAAGCAGCACATCATCGACACATGAAAATATTTCACCCGAGAAGTCTTTACCTCCATCAACAAATCCAGTGACACCGATAGCAATCAATGTAACGAAGCCATGACACTAAAATCATATCCATCAAGTTCAATAAGGTGACGACACAAATACTTTTCGGTTTTTCTTAAAACTTCAATCAATGGGACAATAAATGAGATAATGATGAAGAATGTGATTATACTTACTTACATACTTTCAACAATTTCATTCTTTTTCTTTGATTTTCAATATTTTGTTCACCTTCATTTGATGAAAATCAATGAAAATAATTCATAAACTTTATGAATAAATAGTTAATGACACCAGAAACAGGGTATAACATTTTACAATTATTGTACACACCAGAATTAAAATATTAAATGGGCTTCTTCCTTCTATTTAATCTTGTTGGTTGATGACTTTGGGATGTTCGATTTAAGACATCTTTTAATTTGATCAAACAAGAAAATTTCTTAGGCAAACAAATCTTTTGCAATCCTTTTTGTGTGTAAATGAAAGTAAAGATAATCAACGAAAAAATTCATAAAAATAAAATAAATAATAGATAATCTGTAAAAATAGCATTAGATAAGTAGAACAGGAATTCTTTTTTGTAAAATCAACAGAAAAATTGTGTAAATTGTTTTAGGAAATAAGTGAATATGGTGTAAATGTGATATTTGTGAACCGAAAGAAGAATAATCGCATATTTTTAATTTAATTCCTATCAGAAGTGAATCAATTAATTGATTGGTGACACCCACTAGGATATTTAGATTAAATGAATTGTTAAAATTCTGAAATCCTTTGACAATTACCGACATCAATAAAACATGTTGAGATATTTTTTGTTCATTATTCTCCTACTTGTATTTCTTTTAAGACTCTAAAATTTAGACCTTAACATATCGAATGTGTTTTTTTCTCAACAAATGTTTCATTATTTGATTTCAACTTCATTGAATTGCAATAATTTAATGCCATATAGGAATTATGAATTATATTAAAGCGAACAAATTTTGCGAAGCATAGATATCATGAAAGGCAAAATATGCTGAAGGAATAAATATAAGACGATGATGGTGTATCATATATTTATGTAACTAGAATTATATATCATAATGGAAATTTATGAAATCAATATCTGTATAATAAAAATCCATAGTATGTTATGTAGTTGCAATAATACAAAACAAGAAAATATTGAATAAACATTTTAAAGTAAAACAGACTTTTGATAAATATCACTCGATTATGATTTTAAATTCTTCAAATATGTTTATCTGAAGACATCTTTTATCATTTGAATTCTATGCAATGTACAACACAAATTTTGTACATCACCATTCACCTTTCCATAAAAATTATGATTGTCGTGCATAAAGCAGAAACATAAATATCGAAACATTTTTGCATAAATTTCAGAATCGTTGAAAAACAACTTAACTCACATTTAGTTCTCAACATTGGACTACGTTTCACAAATTTTTACGATCGCATTATTTCTTTTATTTTTTTACTTCTAAGGTATGTGATCGAGTCGACAGTCTACAGTCTTCAACATTTTATTTGTGGTCTTATTAAACTAAGCTCTTATAAAATAACAAAAGATAAAGTGTCTCGACTGTAATAGCGACGAAAATAAAAGAGAATGATCAGAAAACAATATTATTAACTAATAAATTCATATTCGATTCAGACTTCATCATGTAGGAAACGTTTTCACGAATGGGTAAAAAAGTTTATGTCTATCAAATGTTTTCGACAACAAATTATGTCGCCGTTTTTGTAGCAGAACATAAATAAATTTTTTGTGTTTGTCAAACATCATAAAATGTTGTACACTTTTAATAATAATTTTTAAGATGCTTCTCTACGCTTTCTTTTAGATATTTACAAGAATATTTTTGAAGAAGGAATTTTGTTAAAAACTTTTTACCAAGACAAGTTGATGTCAACTTTTTCAGTACAGGGACAAAGTTTTTATAATAAGATTTGGAATTTTAATGGTTTATTGAACAATCTGTATGGCTTTTGATGTGGGTCTTCTGTTGAGTCAACTAAATCTCATGTCATTAATTTTAAAGGAGATGGCAATCTCTCTTGTGAATCACAAACATTTTTTGAAAGAATTGTTTGGAAAAGTAAATAAGTTTCAATGAAATTTATTCTTCTGACTAATTAATGACAAATACAATTTTACAATCAAGTGAATAGGAAATGTTGCTGTAAATAATCAACCAAAATTCTCTTTTTGAATTTCCGACGGTCGCTCGACAACGAGTTTCTAGCCATAACAAATGGAAACAAATAATAAACAAACAATCATTCCTTTTTCAATATTTACGATATTATTCCACCTTTTATAACGCTTACTAACTTCAAATGAATGCCTAAGTCATAAAAAAAACTTTATTGAGCTGTGAAGGGAAATTCAGATGTTCCTTGCAAGGTGGAATCATCTTCGGTTTCTTCTTTTCCATTCATAAAATAAGGCCTAGCTGTTTAACTCAGAAACATGTCATAAAATCATAAAACATTAGCTGTTCACATCATCATAAATATTTTGAGAAATGACGATGAAAGATTGAAAAATTAGGATGTTTTATTGCATTTCACTGACGCCACTTCTTCAGCAAACAAGATTTCTCATATTTAAACTGATCGAAAAAAAAACGTAAGATAGAAACTAGTTTGAAACGAGATAAAACAAAGAAGAGTGGGGAAATTAATTCCTGAAAAAGAATGTTAAATCCGGTAGCATAAAAAGATCATTATTTAAAAAAAAATACTCAAAGAATTTAAAGATTGGAATCATTCTTAAATGATGTTTCAAATTTCTCCATTTCTTTTAATACTTCTCTTAGGGAATTTAAGAAGAAGAAATGTTGACGTTCATTTCACCTAAGCTTGAACAGGAATTTTAATAAAATAAAAAGAAAATTCTCGTATGATTGATTTACCTTTGAGATTACACAACATGTCGACAAGCGTTCGTTTTTATTGCTTTCAATTTTTATCTACACTTTAATGTTGAGACAAAAATTTCCAAGAAGCAAATGTTCCCAGAAGAGACACCTGAAACTTGAGTTGTGATAAGAATTTTAAATTTTTCATTCTTCGTAGGCAAATAAAGTGTCTGATTAGACAAAAATTGGATAATTTACATGAGCAAGTTTCTACAATTGATGTCAAAAAATAGAAGAAAATTTATTTAATCGTTCTTAAGGTACTTAATATTCTGTTTTTGTAATCTCAAAAGAATGTTTCTTGTTCATTGACCAAAAGGTTTCTGTTGTAAATCACATGCTTTGAAATGATTCTCCTTTAAATATTAAAACCGTGTGACTCAATCTAGATGAAAGATTAAAGATCGCTTGAATCCTGGAAATGGTTTTATTGTTTGAATATCTTTGACGGCATCTTATGAACTATCATTTTAATTAAAGGACCCAAAAAGTAATAGCCTGACGACAACTCTCAGATTAAATGAGTTGAGCGATCAATGCTTTTACAAGATAATCTTAAGCAACTAATGAAAGATGGTTGGGAGACGAAATTTTAAATATTTTCCTGTTTATTCTTTTCTGGGATTGTTCACGACTTCAACGACCTGCTGGTGTAATTAATCAATTTCGAGAGTTCGTCTGACGCTTCTGTTTTAATCTTAAAACTAATTCATCAATGTTATGATCTTCCCAATTAAGTCGTTATTCAGAAAGTTCTTCACTCACTTTGGAATGTTTTAAGAAACTAAACTAAAAAATATTGCTTTCGTTAAAACATAAAAAATCAACATTGTCGTAAATTTTTTGAACAAATCACTGAGACAGCCGAATAAAATAATGTTCAGACAGATAATTACCATATATGTATCTAGTTACAGTTTAAAGAAACTTTTTTTAAGTGTGAAGTGAGAGAAGATTTTCGGTTTGATTTCGAGACAATTTATTTCACATAATATGCTTTATGCTATATTATGCTAGAGTAGAAGCATAGTTTTAGAACATATTTATATAAATTTTGTAATTATACACTGGTAGCTTTGAAATTGTATCCCACACAAGGCGAACGTAGCAAGACATGTTTGAAGAGTCTCTCGAGAAAAACTCCCAAGATAATCAGTAATTAAGATACTTGAAATGATCTGTTTGTTAGACGAGTTCTTATTTAACGCTTAAAAAAAGAAGGAAGGAAAAATGTTACGCCGTGAATATCACTTCAAGTTGTTTTTGATGCATCTCTGAAAATAAACACATTACTCAAATCATGAAAATTGTTCACATCTGTTTTGTTGCCGCACTTGGAAAATTAGTACTTTATAAATGATTTTCTTGTTTTGACATTCGAGCTTCACAGTCTCGTCGCGTCTCATTTCACAGCTAAGCAATGCATGGCGAAGAGATTTCAAATAATTTAATTAATGAGGAAGTTTTTTTCTCGAAATGAACAATTTGGGATTAATTGGGCCTTCACAAAAAAGCCATGAAATAAGTCAACATGAGTGTTCAAGTGTCGGTGATATTTTTGTATCAGTTTGTTATGAGTTTCTGTCATTTTTAATATAATTTGTTACATTTAAGAATTTCAATGTTCAACAAAAGGAAGAAAATCTTTCATTGCGATTTAACTTGACAATCAGCAAGCATCACTCTTCAAAAACAATTATTTAACTACACGTTATGCGTTGCACATTTCTGTCATCTATTCAATCATTTTTAATGTTCAAATAACTTCGTAACTGTGAATTCCTTTTCATCTCTATAAAAAGTAAATAGAATCTTATTTGCTGTATCAAAATCGCAGAGAAATATTTCAAATAACAACCGAGTGCGAGATCAAAAAGATTTTATTTCCATATAATTGAAAAATTAATGTGATTTTTTGCAGTAAGCGGCAACTTTGTTCCTCAAAATAGACGCTTGGAGAAGTACATATTTAATGAAATAAGAAATTTCAGAAAGAAACTAAATAAACGGCTCGTGATCATCTATTTCATTCAATATTGACGAAAGAATTAAATCAACTGACAGATTCGTCGCAGAGTTTTCTAAAAGACTTAAGTGGCATGTTTCACTTAATATGGATTAAGTCTCAATTAAAGCCGAAAGATTGGATAACAACAAAATTTACCTCGGCAACAATCTTCTATCAATTTAGAGAGGAAAGAACTTTTCAAAACAAGATTACATTTATTTAATATGTGTTGAATGTGGCGGCACATTCTTTTTAATAGATTTTCTCTGTCGCTAATTAAATATTTATAAATGCTTTTCGGCTCTTTTCAGTCGAAACAGGAACTCTGAAATTGTATACAAACATGTAACAAGATTTTGTGCTTCTGGGACATATAACAGGTTTTGTATGGAAACAATTTCCTGACGACCAGAAAGCATTCTCAAGCGTATGTTAAATCGATCTGATGAAACACAAGAAGTAGATTTCTTTTCATTCTTTCAATACTTTTGTCGTTTGAATTGTTTGTCTCGTCATTATTATTTAAATACAACAGCGACAATACATTGTTGACGATAAGAAACGTAACAACAAATAATGTACACTCACTCGAATGATTTTCCATATAAATATTAAAAGGAAGACGATGGAAATGATTTTGCAAATAATATATGTCGACATTAATCCCTTTATTAAATACATTAATTAATTTAAAAACATTCACCGACATGAAATCTTTTTGTCGCTTTAAAAAAAGGATTAAGCATGGTTTTTGATAATTAATTAGAATTCGATGTTAAATTTCACAAACAACTTCTTACCTTTATTTAATAAAAATGATTCAGATAACTTACAGAATATTTTAAAAGAAGAAAGTTCTCATGGAAAGACGTAATAAATCATTTGTTGATTTCGAATTCAATTTTTAGTCACATGCAAGAATAAAAATCCTTCAGAAACAGAAAACAAACTTCAACGCCCTATAACGAGCATTTCAAATCATAATGAGCTGTAACCAATCCCGAGCATTATGTTTCACAACTTTCTTCTTAATGTTTAACAGATATATCTGGAGTTTAGCTCATCCCTCTAAATAGTCAGGAAAACGCATGCGGAACAAATTATTGACATCGTTCAACTAATGATGTTGAATTGAAAGCGATCTTTTCGTTTATTATGCTGTGACAATTGCCTCATATTTATTGCGTTTCCTCATAAAAAAATGTTATTTTAAAGCAACAATAAAACATCGTAAATTATCAAAGAGCTTGTAGTTTTAAATTTGTTGGGAATGTGGTTTACAAAATGTGCCTTAAATGTATTCAATTATCATAGTTATGTCCTAAAATAATAACAAATCTTTCGTTTCAAGTATAAAACTCTTAAATGTTTATTTATTTTGACGGTTTCAAAGGAGAAAATAAATATTTCAACGCTGTTATTGATGCGGTCAAATGCAAATAAAAATATCTAAAATTAAAAATAAACACTCGAAAATGATGAAAGAGTCGATTTGTGAATCACGGGAATAGAATTGATGTATTTAACTCAATTGAGTTTCCTTTCTTCAAAAATTATATAGTAAATTTAAACTCAACACCATTCACAGTCAGCATGAAAAAACATTCAATTAAGAATTGAAGAAACACAATAAAGATCGTATCTGATTTCCGTTCACCGGCCAGTTCTTTACCTTCTTTATATTTTTTTTATTTTCATTCAAAAAAATGGAAAGGAGAGAAAAAACCAAGGCGAGAAAAAGTAATTAACGATTAACGAGATTGTTTATGTGACCCGAAAGATATTTTTTTTCCTTGGTTGAGATGATGTTGAAGCTTGTTAGAAATAAATAAGAAAACATACAAACTAATAAAATGTCTTTCTAAATTGAATCATTTTTAGAGTATCTAATGAAGTCAAGTCAGTAGTAGTCAAATGCATTTAATATTTTTCATAAATTTAAATAATTTTGATCTGTCCAAACAACTTTTCAGAGGCGTGAAGTGACGAAATGAAGCAACTTAAGGTGTCAATATTTTAAACCTGGATTGGCATTAAAAACAATAGCAAATGAATTCGATTTCGCTGGATTATCAACATACGTAGATTTATTCTTCTTACTTACCAACGAGAATTCAAGGAAAAATCTCTTCGATAATATCTTAAAACATCTTCTTCGAATTCAGTATTTTGATTATATTTATTCCTACGACATCGACGATCAGCAAAGGAAAAAAAGGTGCAAAAGAAATCCATATCAATCAGTCGTGCATAATTGTTGTGTTTCCCACACACCATGCACAAATTCTTCTAAATTCTTACGGTGGATTTAAAAAAAACCACATTTGGAGCTTCCAAATTTTGGGTTGAAAAATGAATGTTGCGTTTTTGTATATTGCATTGTGTAGCTCTAACTTAGGGCATTGTTTTAAAGACAACGAGCGAAAAAAGAACTTTTGAGTGTTCTGCTTACAGGTTTTTTATTTTATTCTTTTTTAAGGAATTCTGAGGAGACAACCTGTATAAACTATCATTAGGAAAAATTGTGTGTTAAAGTGATTTATTAATGTATTATTTGAAAGTTAAACAAAGCCGCTTTACATTCGCGTTGATGGCGGTACAATTTCTCAAGAAATTGACCGAAAAAATTTGTTTCTCATTATATGTGCATAAACACGAAATGCAAACTCTTCAACAGCATCGACTACTGCATAACATATTAAAAAGAGAAATCAAAGATATCAGACGACGAAATTGCAATTTCACTCAACACTTTACACTTCAAATATTCTCATAGCTTCTTGAAATGCTTGAAATATGAATCTTGATAAACAAAATCAGAATGTTTTTCAAACAGTCGTTGGTATCATAATACGATCGCGAATTGTTTTAGCTGCGGTAGGGCAGACATCCGATCAGTCAAGTTTTACATGCTCAGAAGCTCATCATCAACTTCAAAACAATTATTGTGAATTAAAAAAGAAATGTTTCCTTCAAGATTCAACTGAATTCGTTTCGTTTTGGTGTCAAATATGTAGTTATAAGAGATAAAAGAATTTATAAGTTGGCATAAATAATCACAGACTTAGTAAAAATTGTTTATTTATGCATTTTTTTCTTACCAATTACTTGAAACAGCAAAAAACTTAATGATAGAGTCAAACATTTGAAAATATCACATATCGCACATCAACAGCACAAAACTTTAAGTTAACAAGCAAAATATCATTTTCATACAAAAAGTGTTGTTAATCTTACGTTACAGCAATTTCAACTGAATTTGTATTTCACATTTCCGGTCTGAATTTTTTACTGCAATATTTTCAAATGTTAATTTTACTTATTTCTTATATATGCAGAACAAAATGTTATTGCACTAAAAATTAGATATAAGCAATTTGTGAAAAGGTTTTTAAAGATCAAAACGAGTTCAGATTAAAAGGAAATAAATAATCATGTGACAAAAGTTCAGACATTTTTATAATTCTGTCCTATATCATATCGTATACCACAACTCATCTATTTCTAAAAAAACACAAGAAATTCCGATAGAATAAGCAGAAAAATAAGATAAATTCTTCTTCATGTAACCACAGAAGAATCATGGAAGAACGTTTATGCAAGTGGATAAATAAAAATTTTATGATGGAATCAGCAAAAAAATGTAATGGAATTGTCATTGGCATTTGTCTTTAATGAAAAAATTCTTTACTAAATTTCTTATTGAATGTACCGATAAGAAAATATTTTTCAACTAGCGTAAGGGTGAAAGGAAAACATGGAAAAATTACCCAGCAAGAATAATTGTTTTTCAATGAACAGATGACGTTAGCAAAACAATTAGATTCATAATAATTAACACATATTTCGGTTACGGTACGTTGAACAATGCAGCAAGTATACATGAACGTACAAATGCGGTATACACAATAGATTTTTATTCTTGTGGATAATTCAATTTGAAAAACCAGAAGCTCCGAACTAGAGAAATAAATACCTGGAGCTAGAAAATCATTTTTCTATATGGATAAAGCAAATGAAGCAAAACATGAACAAACTGTAATATTTAAAAATAACTTGCAACGCAATTTTATAACAAACTTTATATCTATCTACTTTTTCATTTTGTTATTTTGTGCAATGTTAAGTTAAATGTTTATTCTACCGTGATGCTCATAAAATATTTTATTAGATCTCAAACGGTGAGCTTGTTAATGGAAGCGTTTTGCTTTCATGTTGTTACTTTTTTGATGCAAAATTGTGAGAAATAAATTATGCAGTCAGGTTCAAGTATTTTTGGATTTTGTTTCATTTGAAGTCTTTATGGAATCTGAGAGCTCAATTATTTCAATTATTTTTCAACTGTATGAAAGCAAAGCGTGTAATAAAAATGAATGTACTGATGTGACATCGTCAAAAATATCATCACGCGTAAACACAGTCATTTATACTCTCTAAAGGAGCTTAAAATTTTAGTAATTTGCTTACTTCTTGTCAATGCTAAAGACGTACATGTATTTAGTGCTAGAAAAGAGCTGTGCTGGTAACCGCTGACGAAGGATGAGATATTCACTGCGAAAATACATTAAATTCAATTGATAAATTTGCATACACATTAAGCACTCGATAATATATTTTACAGTAATAAAAGCGATATTAAATTCTTCTCTTTTACATTTCAAATGTGTAAGCAAAATAAATGTGAACATGAAAACAGTGTAATGTAATACAATTTCGTTCTGTGTGTTTATTTCTGTTTGCCGCTTCTGTATGTTATGCGTGTCTGAGATATAATAAAATATCAATCCACCCATTTTTTTGCGCTTGCATGTTCTTACTTTTTTTCCTTACATCATCATAACGAACAATCTTAATACGCGGAGTGAGGGAGGGAGAGATATATTAAAACATTGTGCGGGTAAGAGAACTAGCTACGATACTCGTGTGGTTATAAAAATGTTTATTACTTGCAAAATCATAATCCAAACCATCTTATTCATAATCATGCAAGTCTCATCTCATCGCATGGAATTAAAAAGCATTTATGTCTTTATTAAGCTTTCAAGATGCAAGTTTCTTAAGCCTCTAAGAAAATTTCGATAAAGAAATTTCATGATAATGTATGCATTATTATTATTAATTCATTTCTCGACAGACAACTCGTAGGATTGTATAAGCGACTTAAAACAGCAACGTAGAATATGAAAATATTAAATTCATGAAATGTTTTTCTGCAGATTTTCATTTTAAATAAATAAATCATACTGCGAGTAGCGTGTACACATCTCGCTCCATTTTTTATGTCTTTTTTTCTACTTCCAGTCTTGCATCCATAAATAAAAGGAACATGGTTTCAAAAGAAAGCAATCAAAATGTTGAGATGCAAAATTTGAAAGAAATACGAGCGATAACAAAACGCAATATTCAGCAAGATTTGTATTTTGTGTTGGTTAAAATTTTCAATGAAAAAGTGCCAGGGTTAGGAATCCTGCAAAATTTACGCAAAGAATTAGCCAAAATAGCGTCACAGCAGTCTTTAGAAAACTCGAAATTCTTTAAACTTTCCATCCCTGATTTGTATATTCGAAGAAATTTCTAAGCCCTGAGAAGAACATTTAAAATTACGCTTACAAAAATATTTCCTACATCACATAGATAGTAAAACATTTAAGCAAGCATTTCCCACGGCATATCTCAAAAATAAATAATAACTAAGCAGATATAATACAATCTATGTTAATTTCCTAATTCACTTAAACTTTAATAGGATAATATCGTTCATTTAATCACTTTTCCCTTCTTTACTTTCTTGTTGATGTTCGAAATGTTAAATAAACAATTGATAATAAGTTTACCTAACATGATAAGTAAGCTAAATATGTAGGCAAGAATTTATGATTTGTTTATCTTGAAAATTATTTTCTGGAATAGTTTTCAGTTTCCTTTAAGCTTAAATATTCTAAGAGTGATGATTTTAAGATCCTTTCATATGGAAATTTTATGTCCACACAATACAGGCTAAGCATAAATATATTTATAGGTAAAATAAACATAATTTATCATCTCATTATGGAGGTAAATAGGAAGCAATAACTTGGGATGTGATAAAAGAAAATTCCTCTTTTTTATGTCACATTATTTTTCTTTCCAGCTTGACCATCCAAAGGTTCACACATGTTTCAGATTATTGTTTCTTCCTTTTTTAGTGTCTCAAGCATAGTTCAAATCCTCTGTTGATAGACGTCTTACATTAATGACATCTTTTATTTATCCTTAGTTTTTACACTCAGACAGCAGTTTAGTGGGAAAGAGAGCAGCAAAAAAATGGGATAATGCATTAGGTGCTGGCTGTGCTTTGAGCATAATTAAGATTGAACACTTTTTAAGCATCATGGTACGAATTTATATATTGAAAAGACGAGTCTAACTAATTTCAAATAAAATAAAAGTTTAAATGTGAATTGATCCGTTCGTTGCATTAAATTCGCGTTATCTTGGAAGTGATAAATAATATTATCATAATTAAATTGAAATGAAATGAACAGCAGCAATGACAACCCCTCGAGCAAATTCACACTCATTAATCCTTAAATTGAATCGAAATGACGACAAAGAGTGAGATGCAGAAGAGAGAAATTACAACCCCCACTCTCGACACTTGGATGAATGATAAATGCGAGATGTTGTAAAAATTCGAGGGTAATTTTCCGCTACGCTATAAAAATGCTATTCAAAGTTAAATGCATTTTCAACATTCGTTGCCTTGCCTTTTGTTAGTGCAGAAACATCAACCGAAAAAATGTGTTTTGGTATAAAAATTATGTACACAAAACGGGTGCTGAAAAGAACACTCCCACAACTTATTCAAAGAGAATATTGAATGAGATTTATGTGACGGTTTGTATGTTTGTGAACGCAATGCAAGCAAGCAAGCAAGCCAATGTGATTGCATTCAAATTTCAATAAAGTTAACGTTTTAAGAGTTTAAGTCACTAAATATTAATGGAAACAGAAACGGATACTGTTTCAATTAGAATGATTGAATTTCCATAAGGGATGATTTAAATAAAAGTATTCGACCAAATAATTGTTTGTTATCACATTTAAGAAAATAAGTATCAAATTTTATGCATCTTTAAACAACCCAAACATAAATGAAATTTGAGACTGGATCTACATTGACTGCTTCACATTATAAAATAAAAAAGTTGGATCTCTTACATTTCGTGACTACTCACAAACACGTCGACTTAGAAGACTATGACTGATTATGACATTGTAAACACAATCATGGAGTGTAAGCAAAGGATAAAGAATTGACGAAAGTTATTAAATAGAAAACTAATACAACATGCGCGTGATTTTATTTAAAATGTATTAAATGACTTGACACATATTTCGAAGAATGTTTGGAATCAAACGATTCACATTGTACATCAAAAAATAAAGAAATAGAAACATAAATCACAACATCTGTTGAAGAAAGTTCCTAAACATCCCTTTAACAATGAGAAACCAGTGTAAATATTTTTGAGAAATCTTATTCTTGAAATCTTCATTCTCTTATTTCAAAAATTTCTGCGAATATGTTTCCAAATCTTGTTGAGCGAATGACTTTTGAAAAAGTCACAATATTAATATCTTCATGTGACAAAACAACATCCTAATTTATTACATTTCTGACCACCCGTTGATTGGAAGCAGAAATACTTCAAGCAGTTTTGAGGCAAATTGTGGCATCAATTTCATTTGAGTTTCTCCTAAGTGATCGTAGAATTTTCTGTTTTTAAAAATAATCTGTGAGTAGGTAAATAATGAGAATCTATCAAATAATATTTCATTATCTATTTATTTACCTTGTGTCTTGCTTTAAGACTCTTCTTCCGGTTTCTATAAATTCAATCTCGGATTCTTTCTGTGTGTTCCACATAATGCTCTCAAAGTCATAAATTACGGTGAATTATTTTGTTTGACAAATATTTTTCAATTGTCACAACTTTTCTATTAACTATTATCCTTTGTTGTTTGCATACATCACATAGAGCAAACGTAAACACAGTTGGGTACAATAAAAAAAGGAATTTGATGACACAAAAAGCATTAAAGTCATTCTACATTAATTATCTTCATACATAGGTATTTAACAATATTTATACTTGATACATCTGGCAATAAATGAAAGCTGAAATCTGTTATTGAGAACATTATCCGATCATAAATACAGTCACAACCTCACAAGCTGTTCCAATCAATTTTGTTGGCCTATGCTGAACATTGACAGATTTCCGAAATATTTCCCATTTGAATGATTTATATTTTATGTTTTAGAAACTAATGTAACATTGATCTAAATTCATTTATTGTGTTTTAGAAAAGTCATTTTATCTGATGTTGAGAATGAAGGTATCATCTCTCCACGACATCGCATTTTGTTTGCAAGAATGAAGTTGTAGGGAGTAGGTATGACGAACAACAATGAGAATTAGACGCTCATTTCTTGGTGGTCTCTCCTGATAGAATTCTCATGAGTAACTTCGATACAAAGCCAACAATGTCCCTTGAGGTCGTTTTTAGACAATTTGCTTTTGAAAATCATTTCTCTTCTTTCACATCATTCATTGTGTACGGAAGAAATGTGTTTGAGTAAACATCCTATTCAACATGTTTTAAATTAGTGTATCTACCCCCTGCAGATCTTAAAACTTGACTTTAAGATATTCATTATCACCATTTTCGACTTCTTTAAATTTCAAATTCTTTCCTTGTTAACTTATTTATAGATATTTTTGTGTTTTCTTCTCATAATTTATTAATTGTTTCCATTCACAAAACTTTAAGTTTTTTAATATTGCAAGCTGTATATTGCCGTATAATTTCTGTCAAAAATGGTGTTTCAAAACGATATTCATAAAATATAAAGACATGAATGGCACAGCAGGTAGGTATTCTGTAAAGTAAGCTCTTGTATATACACAAAACAGCAGTTTTACACTTAATTCTAAATATAAATGATAAAGTGAGTTAAGTCTCGTGATGGATAAAGATGTTTTTCATTAAGCAACAATGAATCACATACGATGTTAAATGAGTGGATATATTCTACATCGAAGTAATAAAAAACCATCCTTGATGGAGAGCATCTGATTGATTTTCTTAAAATGAGAGGAAATTAATTTAACTTTAGACAAATCCTTTAATCCCTCGTTTAAGTATTCTGAGGCGTATGTTAAACAACAAAAGCAACATGTTTCAGAAAGTTTTCTTCACGTAATTAAAAATCTATGAACTTATTCAACCCTTTCTCTGCATTATTTTTTTAAACTTGTTTCATTACAAATCCTCTCAATCAATTTACGAATTAATAAAACATGACTTTAACAACTTCCATTTAAATGATATTTATTTGCCTAACTCATTCTACACAGAAGGGAAAACAGTCTTAATACCTTAATTTGCATAGGAAATCGGTTAAGGAAATCTGTTGCAATATTCCACAGTTTAACACATGCTGCAACTACTCAGAGACATAAATATTTTAAATTAAGTGTGATCAAGAGTGGAGAAGGCAATAATAATACCTTCGTTGACTTAATAGGAGTAGCTTTTGTTGTTTGTAATGAATATCAAATTTAATTTCTTACAAGGTTCAATGTTAGTTGTTGACAGTTAAATTATTAACTTTATAGATGGAATAATTAAACTTAACGATAATTATAATGAAATGTCAGTCTTTGATTATAAAACTCACTTCTTTTACCAAACTTCAATATCATAAAAAATATTGAGATTAAGATATCAGTTTGCGATTTAAATAAGGTTTCTTTGAACTGCACTCACTTGGAATAAAGCATCTCGATGTTAAGAAAATCAAAAAACCTACATAACATAGCGGTAAGAAACCATACATGTTGTACATGCTGTGCACGCTTGGACATCAAAGTTTATTTCCATCTTTCCAAAATTCATGTTTCTTTCAATGAAATTTCATCTGAAAAACAATGCTTTAAAATTTTGCCATGTTTGTTGCATTGAAGGAAATAGGCAAAAACATACGCAATAATCGTGGATGAATCTCTTCTTCTTCCTTTTCCTTCCACAGCGGTTTTTATTAATAAGAAACCAAAAAAAAAATCAATCTGAATGTTATTCAATAAATTTTGTCATTTGACAAGAAATTTATTACATTTAGCAAACGTGGATCGGAACCCAATGTTCAAAACTCAAAGAAGAATCAAAGAAATCATGTAAAATTTATATAAATATTTCTGCGCAAACATGTGTACATAAATATGAATCATTTCTTAATAAATTGTAATTTTTCATGTTTTTCTTTGTTATTATGTATTCGACATCATTTAATATATGCACAATGTTCATTGTTGCGTTCAAATATTATGGTCATATCATAATTTGGTTTGTAGAAAAGCCATCAACAATGATTTGAGAACAAGAACAAAAACGCTGAAATGTCTCTGAAAGATTTAAAGACAAGCACTCACAGTAAAACATTTCATTATAAATTCATGCAATCAATCAAAAGAAAAGAAAGCATAACGTTTCAATATCCAATTTGCAATGCAACTCAATTCAATCATAGACCTTTATTATATTAAAAACTGAAGGAAAAATTGCGACATCGCTTCCATTGAATGCTTTTACTAATTTGAACAAAATAATTATTCATTTATTTTGCAACAGTCGAAAGTTTAGAAATTCTCTTCGATTTCAAACTGTATAGATTGTTATGCAAAATATAAAATTATCTTTTTTATAGATCTTTAAATAAAAAGAAAAGTTTAAGGCATAACAAAGAAACATCACACCTCAAGATTAACTTTTGAAAAGATGAAATGAAAAAGCTGCTGTTCCCATTCACTAAAGTGGCTTACAAACAAGAGTTACATCTTGAGTCATATGCTGCGTCGCTAGTAACAATTGAAAAGTTATTTTCGTCAGTTTTTTCAATAAATAAACTGCCACTTTGACAATAACAATTGTGTAGGAAAGAAGCTGTTGAAAAATCAATTTCACGGTTATTTGCACAAGCAAGCGACAAATTCATTTAACATTGCGGATTTTAAGTTTGTCTAATCGCTTTCTATGAAACTCTTACCTGATGTTTCACTTCATATGTTTATGGCAAAAGTAATAACTTTCCTGTGAACATTCTTCTGACTTTGTCACACACAAGCGTAAAACTGTTTTGGTCACAAATAGTATAAAAAATTAATGTCTCAGGAAACTTCAAATATCTTTTTGTCTTAAAGAAGACTTTTTTCTCGTCCCATATCAAAATGTCTTTTCCGCATGTCCGTAAATAAATCATTTGAAGCATCCCTTGGACATTAAAAGCCAATAGTCCAAACAATCTTACATGAAAATACATTTTAAGACAACACATTTTTTCTTTTATAAAAAAAATTGTAAAATAATGTTTGCCTTTCTCTTTCTTGCCTATCTTTTGCAAAACAAGAAAAAAGAAAGAAAAAATGGAAGCATTAATAATGTATACGGTCATTTATTATGTGTATAAACTAATTTGAAACTTCTCTCTATGTAGATACAATTTTTATCCATTTGTCATCAATATATATTAGTTGCAAAAGAAACACCAGGGATGACTTCTTTCCTAGACTTAACCTGACAGTTTTTTGGGTCTCGAAATGATTCTGAAAGTTGTGAAAACAGAAAACATTTAAATGTAACGAAATTTTCGTCTGACATCTATCAGATAACATATCATCAGAAATCTAATTCGATTTCTTATAAGTTTCCTTTCGAATCTTATTAGATGCCTCAAATAAGATTTAAAATTGTGAAGTTTCACAGAATCATGTAAGAAATAATTTCTTATGAGAAGTTCTTATTGGCGCCTTAAGACAAAACAGTTTTTAAAATGTCCACGAAAGAATCGAGTTTTCATCGTTCATCTTTCTTATTTAATCTTTCTTCTTCCGCCACACCACACATAATATAAATAATGTAAAAGAAAAATCTTTTAAAAAAGAGCGCAGAGTGCACATGAACAGAGAATGAAGTAAAAAACAGCACACAAAACATTGATAAAGCATTAGCATAATTTCGAAATCGTATGTCCAATTAAACTGTTTTCTTGTTTCATTCAGGATTATTTCTTTTCGATTTATATTTTCTGTTTTTTCCTCCTTCTTCAAGTAAGTACGAACTGTAGGTATTATTCAATTATCTTTGGCGCCATCTTATAAACCATCTTACCAATTCTTAGAATGACAGCCACACGAAAAAAAAAACACAATAGGAGATAAGAAGCGAGAAAAATGGAAATGTTTTTCAGAATGGAAAAAGAAGAAAAGAAATATATTGTTAAATAATAAAACATCGCTGGAAAAAGCTACCAACTGCATTCGAACAAGAGCAACAACTTTTATTTCTTTCAACATTGTTTAACGAGAATTTTTCGTACTTTAATGCACTTCAATAGCAGATGCTTTTTGATAGGCGATCAAATATTTAAATATGTAAAAGTTGAGCACATCAAATTATTTCTATTCAGCGTTTAATTAGATAATCCACTAATAATGTAAATATTGATGCTATGTTTGATGAAATGTTATCCCCAAAATGACCCAAACTACTGCAAGTAATTTATTGAAAATTTCTTTCTTACATTTATTTGTCACTTCTTTCAACTCTAAATTATTTTAGCTGTGAGACGCAAGACCAATTATTTTTGTCTAACAAGATGTTTTACTTTTTTCGACACAAACTAAAAATACACAAAACCAAAGAGCGACTAATTAATCATCAAGCAACACATTCGACAATACATACTTTCAGTTGAGCGAAAAGAAATATTTCAAGACGAGAATGTTTGTTTGAATACCTTCTTCTTATTTATGTATCTCGACGTTTGAAACAGATTTTCAGTCATATTTGGAAACAATCGATTCTTTTGAACAGCAAAAGAAAAAAACTTTAAAGTGATTAAAGGAAAAGCCATTGTTTACAGAGGTGACGAGACGATACCATATAAAAATGCAGCATCTTAACGCCATCGTTTTTTATTCGGTCTCTTTTTTATCTGTTGTTACTTAAAGGAACATAAAAGTGAACATTTCATGAAAGTTAACACGATCAAGTCTAATGTCGTTTGAATTTTCCTTATTGCAAATATTTGCTGGTTCACTAAATCATGAAATAAAAAAACATTTCAAAGGTTGTGTTCACGAATTTTCTTTTACTCTTGTAATGAATCGCCGATGAATTTAATTTTTAGAAGTTCTTGAAATCTGAAATGAGAATTGTTTAATACTTAAAAAGTAACCTATCAAGTCACTCGTATACGTTTATTTTAATTTCATTGTCGAGCGTTTGTGGTTGAAAATATTTCTAAATTTAATTTATTACACTCGTTTAGAAAAATTGATACAAGTGCAGAATGTTTGAGTCTCTTGAGTAAAAAGATGTGAGACAAATGTCTTCAATAGATGCTGCTAAGATGAATAAATTCAACAATTTATTCTAAACTCTTGACACTAAAATCCTACAAGGAGGAACATGGAATTTCGCTACTTACTTGTTCGATACGCTTGAAATATTGGAGTGACAAAATATTCCATGTTTAATTAAAGCATGTGTATAGTCGTGTCTTGAATATTTTTTATAGAAACAATTAATTGTCGATTTAAAGAATAAAAACAGAATGCTCTGATGTCGAGTTAAAATTGCAACAAAATAAATTCACATGTTTATAGCAACATGAGATCATTGAAAAAAAGAATTTAAAAGCTTTTATTTTAAAGTCTAATTACGTAAATTAGTCGGCAAATTTTCTTTCTTCTCGGATTTACTTTCAGTTTACAATAATTGTGCGTCGGGATGCTAAAGCTGTTGTTTTTCAGCTTGTTTCTTTGTTAATAATGCCTAAGCTCGTTCTGTGACTCCATGTTGAAAATTAATTTACGCTACCTTTAAAAGCATCATCGTGCGTACTTAACGAAACTTGTCACTGGTTAAAATAAATCCAATAAGTATTTATCTTGCCTTTTCTCTCCATTTTTCCTTCGGAATGTGTAAATCATGGCTTAATTTAATTTTCAAATACACACTCAATACTTAAGTGCCTCGATTTGTTGTTCAAACTTAAATCAACTCCCAATTATCTACATTTTTGGTGTGTAGAATAAACAAAACCGCCGATAGAGAAAAGTGGTTTTTGTTTGATTAACTCTAGCCAAACAGATTCGACACTCTCTCAAGATGTTTATTTACCAAATAACAGAAAAATATCGGTCGTTGACGAGTCGCTAAGTGACATTCACAAACCAATCTTGGTTTTAGATGATTTCCACCTATTTGGCGTAAGCAAAGTAGAATATTTGTGTTTGAAATGACGAATTCCACAGTTTTCTTCTTTTTAAACTTGCTTGGTCATCTATTAAATATTTTGGAATCTATTAAAGATCGTTCATTGCAGGGTTGTTAATACTCATTAAATTATTTTTTTAATTAATTTAGTTAAATGCTTCAGACATCTTTCAAATTTTCCTTCACATTGAATTGTGGCTGTGAATCTCTCGGAGTTAGATTTATGATCAATGATTGTTCTTGGACTATCAATTCCATTCATTACACTTCTCAGGTACATTACAAGCGAGCGCAGTGAAACTTCTAGAGTTTAAAATCTTAGATATTTAGTTAAAGTATTTCAATATTCAAAAGATAAGAAGAAATAAATTCACTTTTTTTTACTTACATTACTCTTCACATTGGCACCATAAATTCCCATTTGAACAGCTTCAAACACTTCAAAAGCATTCATAATATTAGGGGATTAACAAAGAAAATCGGGAAGGAGCAAAATAAAGTACAAGTGAATGAATAATTTAAAAACAAAAAAAAGCGATCAATTTTCGCCTTAATAAAACACCAGGGTTTTGATAATGTTAACTTTTGAAGACTCGATACGAAAATCTACAACCTCTCTGTATCGAAACAACGAAATAAAGAAACATCAATATAAGTGATGCGGCAACTTACAACAGCAGTATAATATCCCCGAAAAAAAAGTATAAAAATCGATGGAGAGATAAGAATAACATGAAAAATACATTGGGATTTCGCTTCTTCTCGTTCTGTTTTATTCATTCAGAATCTTTTATAGATCAAATGAAACATAATAACAATTAAACAATGTCAATGGCAGCTCACGATAGATACTTAAAATGTTACTTAAATGGTGCTTGTGTTGAAAATCAATAGAAGAACTTCCAAGGCTATTTCCACCCAAAGATATTTTCTTCTTTATAAAGTTAACATGGCTTTTCTCATTTAAATTTAAAAATAATTAAGAGCAGTGAAAAGTCGTTTAACCGTCGGTTGCTGGGAAGAAATCAAGATTTTTAACGCTTTGATATTATTTTTTAGTATTAATCGATAATTCCCAGTGATGTTTAACTTTTCGAGCTTCATGTCTTCGTCTATTACATTGAAACTATTTAACAAATACTTCATGCTATCTCATACAAACTCTTAACATGACTGATTCGCTACTTGAAACATTGCATTTGGATATGTTCTTTGTATAATGGATTTACAGACTTGTAAGAAATTTTCCACTACATGCCATAAAAGAATAATTTTCTTAAACATAGAGGAATAAAAAATGGCAAGCTAACTTTCCTTTAATCTTTTCATACAGACGAGATGAAGTTATTATTGCACTCTAGACAAATGTGTTCTTCATCCAACTTTGGTAGTTAAAGCTTAAAGCTAATAAGATAATTTCTTTTATGTTTTCCACTGATATTTATTCGTTTTTCACAATTTCTTAATGGGACAAAAACCAAGAATCAATTCGTAGCTAAAGATTTATTTAACCCTTAAACTTTTCATTAAATAAAATAATTATAAATCATTTGGAATGCTTGTCTGAATAAACTTCAAATATAAAAAGGTTTCTAAATTTAAATAAGAAAAATTTACTCGGTTACTGCAAGCAATCAAGTTTTTAAATCATTGTTGTAACTACGCTGGTAAGCTTAAGGTTAAATGAGAAACATAAATGTAGTAAATAAAAACATTATGGAAACTGTTCAAACATCAGTGAACATCATTACTTTTTATCCCTGCTTTCACAGAAGAAAAAAACGAAAGAAACTCAATTCAATTGTGTGATGTTTTCTGCTGTTGTTTGTATAACTTACATATATTTTCAGGCATATTAAAAAAGCTTTCGAGCATAAGATGAAACTTTTCTGTGTTCAGAGATTTCAGCGTTTAGATGTTGAAGGAACACATACCAAATAAAAGTGAACTTTTATTAAACGCGTAAAAATGTTCGTGGAAAATATACGATGTGGGCGTGGCACGTTTTTATGCTTCTTTCGTTCACATGCCACCACATCTACACCACATGTTTTTAGATGTATTTGAGCTCAACATAATTTCTCAACTTGCTCCTTTTCACTCTCTCTCTCTTTCTCCTACTCGTAGATTCTCTCACTTCATGTTTTATGTGCTTTAAATACATGTAGAAAACACACGTTTTCTAATCTTTGCTACTTGCTATGTGTATGTAATATGAAAATCATAACAATTTGTAGAACTAGAGAAAAATATCGACTTACACAAAGTGTTCAGTTAATAAATGGAAAATTTACTGCTCTGTATGAAACATTCTATAGTGGGAGCCTTTAATTTTGATTGAACGATTACATTTCTTATTTTTATTGCATCTGGAAAGAAATTCTGGATACTTAAAATCTGTTTTTATGTAAAATGACTTTAATAACATGTTTTGTAGCGAATAACATGTTGTGTGAAAAGTTTAAACATTGAAAATTTAAACACCTTAATTTCATGTTCAATTCGACTCGCAACAACTTAATTAGTAACATCTTTTTATTTCTTTTTTCATTGTTCGTATCATGCTGAATATAATTCGCACTTCTCTTCGCACTAAAATGTTTGTTTGTAATCATCATGTCAGAAAGGAAAGAAAGAACATTTCTGTTGAAATCTGAAATTAAAGAATTGTTTTTATTTGGAAATTCAAATTTTAATTTAAAACAATCAAAGAGAAGTTTCTTTAAGTTGTAATTTGTGTGTTGTTTATACATTTATAATTTTTTATGATACTTTTAAAGCATTTATGAATGCTAAACTAAATTTTATCATTCTTTCTCTCTCCTTGATAACATAACGCCAATTTCATGAAATAAAAAATGTCAAGCTTGAGAAATTTAAAGAAAATCGATTGTCGACTTTATTGTGTCTTTGTGCTTGCAAAATAGGGTGAAACAGGCTTTACCACTCTACCACTCGACTAAAATCTTCTTGCTTCACAACACAATAGAATGAAAATCCCCCATTGGCACTTTGTTTGATATGTTTCTGTATGTAACATTTTGTCTCCGCACTTGTATCCATGCTTGCTTTGTAATACGCACAATATATCAATAAATCACATTGTGGAAAGCTCGTTCCCGTGATAATGGCTTTAAGGAAAATCTTTTGCCTTCGCGTTTCAACCCCTTTTCAAATATTATTGCGAATGATTTCATTTTCATAATGTTTCCATTTTTTTATTGACTTCCAATAGAGTTAAATTGATAAAATTGAAAAAGTTCACTGACGAATGGTTCAATTCAATCTAACAACTCCCCAAAGCTGAAATCGATGTTGAAAATTTCTTTTCATGAGTATTCGCCCTCTCAAATTTAAAGACTGAATTGAGTTTAGAATGCTGTGCAACATATCCTAACCCCACAAGTCAATCCTATATACAAAACGAGTATGTTTAACACGCTTTCGACATTCTTTACATCGAGCGATTCGACTTTTGATTTTAGTGTGAGATTTTAAAATCAAAGATTTAGTTCTCCAAGAAAAAGGGTTTTCCTTTTAATGCCTTAGCAATTGTTTGGCTTAGTATCTAGAAAGTTTACATGAATAAAATTAATATCACATTGTTTGTTTCTGTGGGATTTTCATGCCTACATTTAACATTTCAAAAGCATTTCTAACTTCGCTGTAAATATTCACCTGGGATTATCCAGAGATGGGGAAATACTTGAGAGTTAAGGATTCAATCTAAAACATGGAAGATGAATTAAAAAACTTTCAAATAAAATGTGTGTGTCACTCTACACTTAATAGACAACTGTTCAGATTCCCTTTAATCAATATCTAGGACATGAAATGAGATTTTTTTATTTTAAACCAGTAGGAATATTTTTGAATGAAGTGTTTAACAAATCCACAAGAAAAGATGTTGCCATTATAAACGGAATATAAGACTAAACCATCCCTTTTCAGTGAAACATCGCGAGGGTAAAAATATTAAAATGATTTATCAAAAAGAATGAAATTCGTGAATTTTAATAAAATTTGCATGCAAGGAACTGAAGTTCTTTAAAACTCTTCATAACGATGTGTCAATTAAATAACTACACATATCTACATTGTTATTTAATAACATTTTTTTGCTTTTAAAATCTGCTTCCTTGAAAGATGGCAACATATGTTGTGAGTGTTAATGCTTTAATTTATTTAAAGTTCCATGAATATTTTCTCTAGAATTTTAAAATATAAAATTTTGTAACTTTTTTCGAAACAATAATTTTGTGTAAAAGGGTTCGAAATGTTGAACGAACCTCTTTTTGCTAATACACCGTTAACAATTGATTAAAAAATGTTTTCGGCAGACGCATTAAAAATTGAAACATGTATCACACTCGGTGGATTAGGGACTTGAAGAAAGTTCTAACTAAGAAGTCGACTTCCATGTAATTGTGCCGAAATCAACTGTAGCTGCTTTCTAATTAAATTTTATGTTTTTCCTTTTTCCACTGAACACGCACTCGAACAATTCCGTTCTTGATTTGTCGTGTAACTTTATGCCATAGCAAATCCGTTCAAAATTTCGACATGATGTCACATTAAAAACATTCAACATTACAATCACTCTAAAATGAACAGAATTGAGTGTGCTTGGGATGAAAAATTCATATATTTTCATAAGCCCACCCGTTTTCTCTAGCTCGTTTTGCTCTGCACATAACAATAAATTATGCGTTATGAGGCCAATATTTTGCATCATTGATCCTCACGACTTCTATCAAGGTTTAAGCCCCATGAAATTTCATGATTCGAAGTTTTATGGTTGAGAGGTATGATGAAGTCAGAAGCGAAGTTTTGTACATTTTTATATTACGCGCGCTTTGGATTAATATTTTTCCTTTAAAGATTTATTATTTATATTTATTTACGCATTACGAACACAGAATTCTCACGAGTGAACAAAAGATTTATGTCCATCTTAACATGATTGTAACAAGTTTCTTTTTTTACAAATGACAAACTGAACTTCATCAACCTTTTAATTAAATTCATTGCAATTTCGATTCAATCAAATTTTCACAAGATAAACGAATTATGTTGGTGAGAATTGAGTTGTTTTATTTTTGCTTATCTTCGCGATGAAGCAACTAAAACGAACGACAGAATCATCATGAATGTAAATAACGTACATGTGCACTTTGTCAACTTGAGTCCCTAGTCAACGTTTGACTCTAATCCGCTATCATAATCTTTATCACAATTCACAATTTCATTTCCATTTCCCCTGCCTCACATCACTCTTTGCCTGGCTTGGCTTTTCTATTGATGAGTCCACTAGAAATGAATCTAATTTGAAGTTGCAAGAACTACATGTGTAAAAAAGAAAAGGGGGAAAACATAAAAGTCAAAATAGATATTTTGCTTCGTTCTCAGTAGTGCATGTGGACGTAAAAACAAGGAAAATAACAACTAATATTGAATTTTCGAAAAGGTCACGTGCACAGTATTAATAAAAATAATATCTTGTGACTTATTTGAAGATATAATTATTCGTTTCACTCAACTCTCTGCGTAATATTCCTAATCAGAACATAACAGGGGGTTGTTGATGGCGGAAAGGATGAAAGAAAGAACCAACGAAAGAGCATTCATCGTATTGTATTTAAGAGATTGGGGTGTATTCGTTGCAATAACATCACCACCAAAAATTTGTGTATGCGTATGCTAAATGTAAACATCATAAAATCATAATTTATTCCAGTCAAACGCCGCTTTTATCTGTGATAAAAATATCAACCGAACGATGCTTGCAAACATTGTTTACCTTACAATCTGCACAGCACAGTTTGAACAAGCGGCCAAACGCAATTTTTTTTCTTTCTTCTTATGAGTGAGTGTATGAAGCCTTTGACGCTTTTGGTTTACCTTTTACGGATGGTTTCGTAATATCTAATAAAGCAAAGTATGCAATAAATTTATTATTCATTTATATTTTTCTATCCTAATCTTTTGTTTATATTTCTCACGCTTTGCGAGTTTAGGACTTTATTAAACATTCGCTTCTGCAATTGAATGTTGTTATGTTACTGACGTGACAGTTTTTCAACTCAAAATTAAGTGAGTAAATATTTTTATCTCCCTCGCATAAGCGTTATTGTTATTATCATCACCTAAAATAAACAAATTGTGCTTAAATTTGAAATTTCTATTCATGATTTAATTGTTCAAGGAATTGAAAACATTTAAGAAAGTGTAATTAACATTGTTCTAACATTAAACTCGAAATCATCTTTATTATTATGTGATTAAGAAAGTGAGTCTTGTTTCAACTTTCTGCAACCCTCAATCTTATAACAAATTACCGTACGAATAAATAAATATTCACCAAATAGGAAATTGATTTACACAGATTCAATTAGTCGTGACAAGTTCATATTTATACCGATATAATGTATGTATGAACACAGATTTCAACTCTCCGTCTAGCCGTTTACAAAATCACTCAAATGCGACGACCATGAAATTAATTGTCGATTTTCGGACACAACAAGAATGCAGAAGTAATCGGCAATTACAATAAAATCAAATAAAATCAGCAAAAATAATAAACGACCGACGATAATTTAATTTGTGAACGTTGGGATGTCGTTGAAATATGGGCGAGTAGATTGAATGGGAATGGTCAACCACAATTGTAACCAAAACCACTATCTCAGCAGTAAGCTCAGCTCACACTATATGTATGAAAAATTCCAAAAATCTTTTGACATTTTAGAAAAGCCTTTAGATACGACATTTATTTTCGTCGTAGCAATTAATAGACGATAAATCTGAAAGAGAAATATGAATTATGGCTCGATGATGTTGTAATGGGTCAAGCCTTTACGACAAAAAAAAGCGACATACATGATCATGATATTTAAATTCCCAAGCATTTGTGGTTTGAAATTTCAAATAAACTGACGTAATCTTTACCCACTGATGTTCATTTATTTTCCCTCTTGTTTTAATCACATAACATACCAAAGATTTATGATTTCCTTCACTCAATTTGCTTATTTTCCTTTTTTGCTTTCGTCTGTCTATGCTAATTATGTTTCTGATGTTGGAAATTAATGGTTAGATGAACTGACCACCAGGATTTGATTTCAACTATCAATATTTAATGATAATGAAATATCTTAAACAAGTATCAATTGAATGGAAATAATATTCGACGAAAATCATATTTAATGGTTAACTCGAGGTTTTTTTTATTATAAAACAGACATTTTTATAAATCTACGAAAGCAAGAAAAAATACAAAACTGATGATGTCATCTTGGCAAAAATCACACAAAAGATTCTTTAATCCGATGAAGTCGATTCAAATCACATTACTCCGTCTTTTATAAGCACATATAACACAATTTCACTCCATTCTTCAACGACAATTTATCACTGTTGAACATACAAGAAAAAAATACAGAAGAGTGTCTCGTTTCGAGAAAGTGCAAACGAATAAATAATGGATGGTTATACTTCAGTGTAACTTTACTTAAATTGGGATTAATCGTCAAATGTGAAGCATGTTTCGCACTCAGCCATCCTGAGGGCTTGTAATAGAAAAAAGGGTTCAACATAATATGAATTTAACGAAATGATCTCATCATAAAATTCGATTATAAAGAAATAAACAAGAATATTGTTTTGAAATTAGCTCAATTTCCTTTGCAATTTTCAAGATCGATTACCAAACGCTAAGAATTGGATGAGAAGAAGAAAATATTTTCCAACTAATTGTCGCTTCGAGGTTTATTGACAAGGAAAACTTTTAAAAAATTCCTTTACAAATTCCATTATTAATTAATAGTGTTGACAATAAAGTGTTAACATGAAACATATCTGATTCACTTTTATGTTGCACACACGTTCATTTATTATTTAACATAAATATTTATTTCAAAGAATTTTCCTGCCCAACCTTACAATAAAAAATTGAGGGTGGAGGTTTAAAGAATCGTGGTTGGAAAGAGGGTGGTTGAAGAAGCAGCAAAAAACTTTATCGTCGGGGATAATAAAAAACAGATCACATTTAATTAATTTGCTATTATGAATTTGCCGCGCACGTCTTGATGTCTTGGGCAGGGGTTGTATCTGTAATTAATGGAAATTGTGATAAACATAACGATTGGGAGTCGACAGGCAATTTTGCTTCAGAAAAATATCTGAATGATGATCAACACTCGGTTCTCTCATTCCATCGGACGTATTAAAATAATATTTAGACTATGATATCGAAGCGTTGACAAGTGTCACTGGCACGTGATCTCAAGAATTGACTTATCCAGTCTTGTGTTGTTGTGTTTACTCAATAGACGTATGCAGTGAGTGTGATTTTATTAAAAACGCTACAAAATAAAGCAGAAACATTTGTATATCATTTCAACATCACATAACAGCAAAAGCAAACAAATTTGTTGATGTGGGGGTGGGAAAAGAGCGAAATAAAACGAAAAAACCTTTTTGATGTATAAAAATTAATATTGCTTTTTATTTGTGACATACATCATCAATTGTGCAGATACGATTGGCATTTTATGAGTTGTATCATTTGAGTCAGACTTCACTTGAGCCAAAACAAACACTTTCCGTGAATGCTTACATATTCAGTGAATATTTATCAAGTCGAGAGAGATGAAACGAACAAAAACAGGAAGACAAACAAATGAATATCTTTTGAGGATGTTGAATTTTCATAATTAATTTGGTTTTTGCAACAACGAAGAGATATTTGGTGAGCTCTTAATGTCATGCAAGTCTACATAAATACTCGAATTTATGAGAGAAGGAAAGTGAATTAATAAAATATTTTAATTTCAATATGGTTGGAGAATTCAACGGTAAAGTATGTTTAGTTACCACGATTGCATTCAATTTCATGAATATATTAAACTCATTTTATGAATGTGACATACCAACCAATACACGTGTTGAAGCTTGTTACGAAGGCGAAATGATGATACTTATCATGTTGGCGGATTATGCTGAAATTAAAATATGACAGTTGTTCAAAGCGCAAAGTTATGTTTTCATGCATAAAACTTCATGTTAGCTATTCGAGGAATATTCAAATGTCAAATGGGAATAGTACGGATGGGAATGCATTAAGCTGTTAATTTTACGAAGCGATACCGTTTTCCATCAAACGATAGAAGCTCTTAACGAGTCGGGGAAAGAGATAGAAATGTAATAAATATAAATGTTATTTGCAGTCAGCAATTTCGTCTATCTCGTGAAGTCGTCAAACAAGCGATTTCAATTCACCAAAAATTAGCATTTTTCATTAGGATTCTATGAAATGGCATAGCAAACTCTTCATTTCGCATTGCAATTCCCTGTTCTCCTTCGGTGAAACTATCACAAAAACTGTAACCGTCAAGCACTTGACAATTTGCAATTCAAAGTGTTCATTTACTATGCGATTTTGTTTTAAACTTTAGGAGAAAAATAATGAAAGTTTTATTCTCATTAAGGTCGGCTGTGAATATGTTTGATATGTTGGAAAGATTCCTCCACTTTACCTTAATAACAAATTAAATAACGAAAGAATCTTCAATCACCTACAAAGGGTGCGTTAAATTAAAATTCTTCATTCTCTTAGATAGCATAAAAATTGTGGGAAGATGCAAATAAAGACGGAAAGTCAATTCATGAAGGATGATTGCTTTTGTGACAATGTTTTGTCTTTATATTATTTTTCAATCACAATTTGAACATATCTAAATATGTATAAGAAATGAGATGAAATAAAAAGTCAAAATGAATTCATTTCAAGGCATAATATTCACACCCCATGCTTCCTTCATCTCTCCGAATAGAATGCCTGTAAAAATTGTCAACGATAAGAAGTTGGTACATTGAGTATAAGGATAATAAATAATAGAAAGGTTATAATGGATCTAACAGAGAGAATTTATTTTATTTTTGAATAAACGAAGAGGCAGACAAGAAAAAAATATGATTGATAACAGTATTTGCTGTTGAGTGTTACGGCTATGAGCGGTGTAAAAGAAATGTACATTGAGATTTATTAATTTTCATGCTCTTCTGCCTCCTTGAGAAAGGTGTAACAACGAGGGCGAAATGCTTGTTTAGCAAGGAAAAGTCAAGATTTATCGAAACAATTCCCCAAAGATTCAAGTGAGAAATGAAACGGAAGGCATCAACGTTGTAATGATTCCACTCATTTTTCTTCTCGATGTTAATCATGTAAATACCTCAAATGATGATTAATACGTTGGGCCTTTCTTGGTTCATGATATCCTCAGAAAATTGCATTTTTTCATTTTTTTTCTTTGCGCTTGTATTCCTGAGAGATTTCAGCATCATAAGTCAAAGTCTTTGATGATGACATGAGCGAATAATCAAGGTCATGATGACTTCATTTCAAGACATAAACATTAAAAGACTTTGACACATCGTGACATGCTTCAGTTTCTATCAAGCATAAAGAAGAAACTTAAATATGCAATGAATTTCATATGAATGTACGTCCTTGTTGTCCACATAACTTCATCCCGCAAAGAATTTCGTAATAATTTTTTGTTGTTGTTTGATCCCCGACGTTAACTTTAGAATGAGGGGTCGAAATATACCAGAGACAGTTTTTATGATGTGCTTACTGGAATTTGCACTTTATGTCATGCTTATGATTATTTTTAATATTAAGAATGAAGTAAAAGTGACACCGAAAAATATTCACAAATGACATGAGATCATCAATCAAATGATTCACGACTTTCCGTGTTGTCATATTTTCATTTAAATTAAATTCTCACTTGCCATCGTTTTCCATCAAAAAAATGCTTTAATAAATGTACGGGAGTGATGTTTAATAATGACGAGCAGGGTTCGAGATTGACTTTAAATTTTTAATTAAGTCAGAAAATTTTCAAATAGATGAGTGAGTGAGGTTCGAAAATTATTCAAACTTTTGATAACTTTTTCATACGAAAACAAGAAAAATTCATGTGTGTGGAAAGTTATTTAAACTTTAAATCGATTAATTGCTTACATGGAAATTAATGAAAGACGAAAAAATCCTTTTTCCTGCTTTAATTTTAAAAGATTTTTAAAAATTTACCTTTGTCTGGTTTTTGTTGAAGTTTACAGGAAATTTTTCAGGCGCTACTTGAAAAAAATTAGAAAGAATTGACAAAATAAGAGTTGGATGAAAGGTACATGAAGGATAAACGCAATCAGTCGTCAGTAGAATTCAAAATAAATTCTTTCTCTTACATTTCTGTTGCCAATGAATCTTTTCAGGTGTAAATTGTGTTTGAGTCATTTTTTGTTGTTGCACACAAGAAGCGTAAAAACAAATTTGATGAATTTCTTGTAAAAGAGAGAACAAAAACATGAGCATGGTCTTCAGTCGTCTTCAGTTAAATTTCATACATTAAAGGAGTCGAACGGTTTATTATTGATTTTCTTTCCCATCTTAGCAGTGTGAATGATTTAAGGAAAATCGATCATTATGTGTTGTTCGTGATTTTTTTCCGTGATGATGAACATAAACTGAACTCGCAACAAGCAGACAATGCAAAAAGTTGTTAAAAAGAAAGATGGGGAAAGAGAAATGATTTCGGGAAACAGTAAAAAAATCAGAAGAATAATGTGGCATGCGCATTGTATCGAAAAGGCAAGGCAAAGAAATACTTTTATGGAAAAACACAAGATTAAGAATCATAATGGACGAAATTAAAAAAGATTTTTCATAGTCTTTTGAGTGACGCATAAGACGTAATCACATTCAATTACAGCTCCGTCTGTTACTCAACGGGGAGCAAGTGAAAATCGAGGGTTGTCTGGTATGGAACAATGATGCTTAGTTCTCCAGTCAGTAACATTGGGAAGAACACGAGTGGCAACAAAATCCTATTGACACCCTACTCGACTATGCTGTAGATGCACGGGTGTCTGGTTATGTGTTTTATTACGCTTCGAACTAACATGCAGTGCTGTCATGTTTATTCTACAAGTGAGACTCGCTGTGCATTACGATTACAGTGAAGTTCGCTCTTTCATAAGAATATTCGCTTTGCAAGAAGTTGTAAGTACTAAAACTCGAGCAAATTCAATAAAATCAAGTAACGAGACAATTTTCTTGATTCCGTCTCAAGGATTTTGTTATTTTTTTCTTTTGTTTTCTTCTCTCTTGCTGCCAACAAATCATTCTTCTTTGCCTTTTCTCTCTGCATGAAATATCTAACAACAACCACATTGCTATAAAAACAACATAAAATTTACACTGCGAACTTGTGAGCTCGTCGTAATATAAGTTAAGGAAATTTATTTTGTTTTGATGGTCCACCCAGAAATTTTCAATTGGAAGCTGTTTCATGAACAAAAGCTTCTTCAAACTAATAATATTAAATCCCATCCTCCTATGCAGTCAAACAAAGTCAAATGTTATTCAGTGTGGAAATTTTATATTCTTCAGTACACTGAAAACACATAAAATTCGATATAAAAACGATACTTTTCCTTGCTGTTACATTTTTCGTGACTACACATTCACCAGATCTCTACAAAATAAACCAGTGTTTTGTTGTATAGAAAAATTGTCCTTGTTATACTCCTAATACAATGTCGCAAACGGAAAAGGCAATACGGCTATGGGTGGTTGAATCAACTTGATTGGTATGAGAGACGCTTACATAATAAAATGTTCAACTTTATCTTTTTCTAATATAAACAATAAAATAACAAAAATAACAGGAAAGTTTTCCACCGAAGAACTGAGGGTGGAGATTGTGAGCGAGCAAGAAAGGTAAAGTGTGAGTGCCGTTGGAAATGGTATCAAATAAACATCAATTTTTCATTTTGTTTTCACTTGTACGCTAGCGGTTTTGAGCCATATTCTTTGAGTTCCATGACTTCCACCCCTAGCTTCCGGGGAGAATGGTTTTTTGATTGTAGAGGGCTGTGAATAAATGGAAAAGTGTGAAAAATCGAAGAAAATTTCTTTCTCTCTCTCTCTCTCTTTTTCGATCCCTTCGTCATAAAAAAGTAGCAAGAAAGTTTATTATTAAAAACATATTTTCTAGGATAAGTTGTAATCGCAAACAAGGTTTCGGTATGGACGTAAAAAATGTTGCTGATGCACGCAATTCTTATCAATGAGGGGGATGTGGTGAATGTATACGAATCAAGATTCTTTATTGTTTAGGAATTTTGTTAAATTGTTTTTTTAAATCAAATTTAAAATGAATCATTTCGAATAAATTGATAAATTTTCCTATTTCACGAGTTTTCTTTTTTGGTAGTTGTAAGTTACGACACAAGCAATATGTTTCATTTTATTAATTTAAATGAGCTCATTAATTTGCTGTCACTGAAAGGTGAAGAACATCAAGTGATATTAATCAGTCCTTTATATAAATATATTGAATGTAAGATTGACATCAGTGAAGTTGTTAACAAGAAAATTCTTCCCGCCTTTGTGCGATTGATAAAAATTATACAATTTTAATTCTAGAGCTGCAAATGTTTTTTTTTCTTTTTTAGTTTCGAGCAGTCCATTAGGTCGAGTGAAGTCGTTTGTTTAAAAAAAAAAGAAAGAAAGAAAGGCAGAGAAGAACGTGAAAACGCTGTCAAAGATAAAACGATGAGACTAAATGTGCACAAGTGTGATGAAGAGTTGATTGTTGTTTCCGAAAAACGCAGAGAATAAGAATAAAAAACATTCTTATTGAGCGGCAGGTGCCTTCGGGGCTTATCTTTAGTAGGCCTCACTCGTGTATCACAATGAAAAGTGTATCAATAATAAAACGAAAATATACATTTAGCTGAAAGGGATTATTATCAAATATAATTTAATTAAAAGTTGAAGAATACTTCAATGCATTTCGCACAACAACATAAAAATATTTAACAACATTTTTAACGATGCAATTATTTAACATTTTTCATTTGTACATACACGTGCGTTCACATTCACAACTCATCTTGTGACTCTTGATTTATTGTCATGCTAAATACTGCGCAAAGTAAATGCCGTACAATTTTCTGGATAATTGCAATGCTTTGCTATAAAATCTAGCAACCATAAGTTTTTAATACCTTTCCATCCATTGTTCTTTCTGGATAATAAATTTTGAAATAAAATATGCAAAACCAGAGAGAGAAAAAAATTGCAGAAAGTGTTTTTATGCTACTTTCAAGTAATTTACCAGTGCTTGGGATCATGACCGCCTCAACATAATAAATTGCATTGTATATCATAACCACGACTATCTACCATGTCAATCTTCCAACAACCATTCTTAATGTTTGTTGAGTAATGGAAGAAGCCTTTTTCTTCTTCTTCTAATACTTAATTCCAGTTACATACATAAATGTATATATACATGTAAGTATTTAAGTGATACAAACAGTTTCATGGTATGCGGTTGAAAGCCATTTTTTTTCGACTTTACATTATTGTCACGCTTGGGTTGTTATCAATTAAAAATTCATTCATTAACTTTATCTCTCCATGTTCATGAAGAATAAAAATGATGACTTTTAAAGTGCCTTCTCACAAGTGAATGGTAATATTTATCTGACAAATATAAACTTTTCGCCACATGTTTTTTTTTCTGTTCTTCTTCAAAGTGTATATGTCTTAATTACCAAACAAAACAAAATTCTTTCTCAACCGTTTCTGAAAGCAAATGCTCATAAAAGTTTCATAACTTTTTGAAGAAGAACAACGAACATCGCATAATCTCCGTGTTTCACAACGAAAACTTTTCTCCAAAATAACAACATAAAGAGTTACATCCCGAAACAACTTTAGAGATATATATTATGCCCGCTCGTAAAATAAATAATTAAACAAAATGAAATTAAAGTTCTTAAAAGCAACAAGGCGTTTATTAGTTTTTATGATATCTGTTTTGTTTTTCGAATTATTACCAGTCTTCTCCTTTAACGCCCTCAAAACTTTATTTATTCAGCACTGAGAATGAAACTTCTTGTTGTCTTTTGAAAGCCACAAAGGAAATGTTTGTATTCATAGCTCGTAAAATTGCTGAAGCGCAGATGATTGTTCCAAGCTCACTGATCTCTAAATTTATTATTGTCAGTTAAAAATTCTCAATCACTTTGATATTTAGATGCGCAACAGAAAAATGTCAATTTCTCCCTCTCTGTGTAAATAACGTCGCCATATCGTCATGAAAAGCATACACGAAAAAATAAAAAGACGACGAGTGCTTCCACATCAAACATGTATGATAACAAATTCTACATGGTGAACAAAAGGTTTGGTTCACATAGGATTCAATTTATCGGATCATCTTCGTTTAAATTCAAAAGTATCCACTGTTGAATAAAAAATGTGATTTTTCTTTTATTCAAACACGATTTTCCTGTTGGAAATATTCAAAACTTTTGATTCCAATGATATTGAAATAATATCAGAAGAAGATGGAACTGAAGTGGAATTTACATTAAAAATAAAAAAGTTCAAGTGATGCTTAAATCTGATTGATGCTTGAACTTGACTAATAATTAGAAAATATTTTGTATTGCTAAATAAACACAGATTTTTAAATAACTTTCATTAGTCTAAGTAGAATGAGAGTACAATCAACTTACATATGTCGAATAGAAATTTCAATCTGATATCATAAACCGCAAATCATTCAATCAATCGATTGACGTTTATGGATTGACGATCTTAATGGGCAATTATCAACTGCAGTCGATGCATCAATACAAATCGGCCATTTTCACTAGAATCACGATATAAAAGTTATCATTCATCATTTCAGTGGTGGTGTTTGAACACAAATAGTCACTTTAATTAACAACAAACAATATATTTTCTCATGAACATTATTCACAAGCCCAAAAATGTGGAACATATGTAATTACATTTTAATTTATCGGGAAAATTCGTATCAGCAATATTTAGTGGAGTATAATTAATGACATGTTTGTACTTAATAAAACAAGTATTGATAACACTAATCAATTGTCATTATATGTATTGTGGAGTCTTGTTCACATGATAACAACATTGTTGTTCGACAAATTTTCTTGTTTGTAAATTTTTCTTTTTTTAGATGAATGCAAAAAATGTTCAAAATATTTTCCATCAAAAGCAATGAATATTATTACGACATTAAATCTTATTAGAAAGTTCTGCATAATCCTCCCTAATTACGTTCAAATTTCCATCATAAGAAAATGGCTAACACATTTTTAAATTAACCGAAGTGGATATTTAAATGTTGCTTGCGCTTGTAGCAATGCGATAATTTTTAAGCAGTTCTTATTATATTAAAATTAATGAGAGTTGGGACTCATTCTTTAGTTATGTCTTATCTCTTTTCAAAAAGAAGAAGAAGAAAAATGATTCAGACATTAAGTAAATAAATAAAAACGGAGCCCTAAGTTAAACATTTAACCCGTTTCAGTAACCCTCGTTATTATTTTTCCAGTCGTTAAATACATAAAATTTCCTCATCTTCTCCACCAAATTGATAAAGATTTTCTGATGTTAAATGGTTGAGTTCTATGTACATCTATCAAGAAAGGTATATAAAAAAGCAGAATAAACTTTTATTCTTGGTCGAGTTGATTAAGTATGAAGTGAAATTTAAAATCTTTCCCGGTCGTGTACGCATACACCAATAATCCTTAATAAAATGGGCTTGCTAAGAGAAACGTCTAAAAACATCGTAATTATCGTTTATATTAATCATAATTTTGTTTTCAAAGCAAAGTTCAAGCTGATGGGGAATGTAGACAATCCCGCACAAGTAACAATGTATAGAAGGGAAAAAAGTGCTACTCATGGTGTAATGATGTTATTCTTTGAGATCAATTTTATCTTCCGAAACTCAACACCAACAGTCAGTCCTTATACAAAATAAGTATTGCTTACTAATAAATAAATGAAGACAGAACGATGCCGTTGTTTGAAATGAAAACATATTCATTTGGAATTAAATTAAGCAAAACATGTTATAAGAACGAGAAAACAGATTTAAGCTTTATATTGTACAACATTCTGTAAAGAAAAAATGTCACGATGACACTGCAAATACATCTAATAATTCATTCACAAAATTGTACAAAATCAAATGGTAATGATTTTAAGTTAAAACGAATCTGATTGTTACAATATGACTGTGGGTGATGAATGAGAAGCTTAATTGATAAATGTTTCGTCAATCATGAGCTAGTAACAAGAATTCACATTTATTGTGGGCAGGCAATAGAAATTACACACTCAATAAAAATTCTGACTCTGATGTTATTGTAAGAATCATTCTAGTTGTGTAAACATTCGTTGTTAGGTGAAGATTCATGACAAGAAGAAAAATTAGCAATTCATTCATAGAGTCAAAGACTGTGAATTTCTACAACATCATGTTCGATGTTGAATGCTGATTGAATCACAAAAAGCATCAAGTTTTGAACGAAAACATGTGTCGAAATCTGAATTCATTCAAATACGTTTGCTGAATCAATTGAAGTGTGTTCAAAATTCAGGAATCACAAAAAGGAGAAATATTTTAAATATTTATTTAATGTCGATTCATTTCTACCAATGATAGAGTTGAATATTCCAATTGTTAGCTCATTAACCAACCTTTGATAGTTTACATATGTTTGTTGATCTTTTTTTTATTTTTGCGGTAAATTATAAAAAGAAACTTTCAAATTCAGACAGTTGGGAAAGGATGGAAGGTTAATGAACAAGCAAGCACAATAAGTTGGCAATAAATATCATAATTTCCCCATGATTCTTTCACTTTATCTATTGTTATGCTTCATTTTTTTTAATTTCAATTCAAACACAAAGACATTATTCAAAGTTTGTTATGACTGCCATCGTTAAACGTAATGCAAAACTTCATTCCTACATACATAAAAAGCATCATCAGCATTTATTTCTTCCATTTTCATTTATTATTTCTTTCTTCTCTAGTCCACTTTCGAAAACGGCGACAATAATTTTTTTCTCTCCAACAATTTTTGTCTCGAAGTTTTTCGTTGTTGTGCAATGACATATTATACAGCGAGACACCGCTCAGAGACATACCGCCAAAAGGAGAAGACAACAAATCCAACCAACAATTCCTGAAAGCGACAAAGGCTGCTTACTCCTTTTTTTTTGCTGTTGCTGCTGTGCACGAAGACAACAGTAGACTTATATGAACGTCTGAAATTGTTCATTGTTCCAGCAAATATCATCAAAACAGCATTATTTATTTGATAAAACTTATTATTATTATTTTTACTACATTCACTTCATCATACACGAGAGAATGTGAAATGAATTCAATTCGCACACGGATAATGTAAAAGAGCGCACATAAGTAATGTATGATTGTCGTCGCCAAAGTTGCCTCCTTCCCCTCCCCCACATCAACAACATCTTCTACCATCTACCTTTTGTTTTCGCTGAAAGAGCATTTTATTTTAATTTCAAAATGGTAAAATGAAAACTTTTGTTTGCTTTTACGTTCGAACTTTTTTTTTTATTTTATTCATTCGAGATGAAATGAACTCCACCTTCTCCAGCAGCACCATAAATTTAATGTGAACTTTTACATTTCATATGCAAGCACATATTTATTCGCAATTCGCATACACACGAGAGGTTTTTAATTTCGTTTAATTAAAAAAGATTGTTTTCCGTGTAATAATGTGTCTGATGTGCTCTCGTTCCCAACCCTCGTTCGTACATGAATAAGTTCTACTTTGTGTTTTAAAACAATACAATTAGCGTAATTTCTATTAAATATAAAATTGAATGTTTTATTTGCAGCACCTTGAATATTTAATGGAATTATTTATGGGTCTTTTGACACTCTGAAACAACATAAGAGGTTTCATGCTTTTTAGGCAACTGCCATTGATCAACTAACATCTAAGACGACTACCTAAAAACATCATCAACACGAGAAATAACAGGATTGCCATCAAATGCACCTTCTGCCAGTTGAAATTGATAAAATGAAACTTCACATCATGCCTCGTGAAATAGAAACCGATTTTAGAATTGTTTTATCGATTTTTATTACGATAAAGAAAGGAATATAATTTTTAATACCTTTTCCTTTCAAATAAAACAAAGTGATCGAAAAATAAACAAAGAAACAAAACAGAGAAGCGAATAAGTGGATAAGGTGTGTGTGTGCAATCAGATCAAATCGCTTTCACAGAATTGTCGCTTTCAGGCATCGTTTAGATTCAATTATGACTTAGATGATTCCGATCGATCATGTTACACACAGCAGGTGGTTTGTTCATACAGAGAGTGCCTAAATAAAATTTTATTTTTTATATTTTTCCCATCGAGGTTCATTTGTCTGTAACTCAGTATTCATATCGTATCAGCTAACAATCAACAGCATCAACCGTGTGAGCGCAACTAAATCAACTTTTGATCTTAATTCAATGTTCGTTCATATTACCCCTTGATATTACATTTGAGCATGTTACGAAAAGCATCAGAAAATCTTCCAAATACCGTAACATCGCTATTGCCTTTCCTTTTTCTTTCTCTCCTTCTCAGCCATAATTCCTTATTTGTTAAAAGCTCCGAACTACACATGTTGGAACTTAATAAATTTGTCAAAGTAGTTTTTCCAAGCGTTGAAGGAAAAGGGAAAACACAATGTATTTTCCATCGGAATGGTGCACATAACACAAACAACTTTTATGGCACGTTATGTATGTTTATTGCTTTTATTTTTCCATTTCTCTTCTTTTCTTACTTACTTATGTACCGACACACAACACGATGAAAAATAAATTTTCACCATTTTCTATTTTCTTTTCTTTTGTCATGTTTCGAATTGTTCCAAACAGTAGTGAAAATGCTTTTCCTTCTATCTAAGCTTTCTTTCTTACATATTTTGTACATACAATGTAACGATGACGATGACAACTTATTCTTCTTCAAGATTTGTGTGATGGTCTTCGTGATGTTTGAAAAGTTTTCCTTTATTTTCCTTTCCTTTCTTTTCATTTCTTTTCAATCCGACTAAAAGTAAATTCCAATTCATTCAAAATCATGGATGGAAAAATTCTGATAATAATTCAAATGAGATTTTTTCCTCAATGCATTTGAGTGAACTGATCTTTTCCTTTCATCACGTCTTTCTCTCTGGACATAAGAAAGGAATGAAAGGAAGCAAGAAAAATTATTTTCTTGCAATGTTATCGTTTTGTTTGAGGGTCAGAGTGGATTGAGTGCTAGTTTGAGGAGAATATGCTTCATATAATATTACAATCACGTACGATATTTTGAATAGAAATCAAATGGAAATGTTTTCACCATAAACAAGCTTCCTTGCGGCTGAACTTTATCCGTGATACTTTCATTTGCCCTCAATCAATTTAAAAAGAAAGAAAAAGGATTTTTACTTCTCACATTTGTTAGAAATCTTCAAGAGATTTTCTTCGCTTAGGAATGTTCATAGCAGCATTATGCAAGTGGAAAGTTTTGCAGTTTAAAAGTTTCTTGGGTAAAAGAGAAATGCAAACGGACGAAAACCTCAAACATGTGTACATATTAAAACTTATGAAGAGTTTTTTTAAGCTTAATGCTTGCTAGAAAATCATCCCCAGGCCACAACACATGTCCGAGTAAATGGTTAGTTTCATCATGGTTGGAAATATGTTTTCTGTGGAGCATAGTAAATAATAATCATGCAGCACAAAACCTAATGAATGTAAAATTATGTTGAAAGTTGAGAATTTAATTTCGTTTTTTATTAATTTAAAAAGATTAATTGGCGAAGTATTCTTGCAGTTTATTTAAGTTTCTATTTAATTATAATGCTGTGGTGATTATTTTATAAAATATCTAATAAAAATAATTAATTTCTTAATTTTTTGCCTTTTTGAAATCAACATCGCCATCACCAGCACCGCCTTCACCCTTGCGTTTTGTAATAATTTTTTGTATTTTTTGCCATTCTTGATCAATTTTTTGCATTTCAGTTTTTGTTTTACGAGTTTTACGCCCATCAGACATCTTCAAGCCATACTGGAAGGCGGCCTTTGGTAGAGCTTCCTTTGTACTCATATAATCCGAGTATTCTTCGGGAGTATCGAAATCCCATCGACCAATTGGCCCTTTTTTGTTCCCTTTGTCCATCTTTGTGTAGTCCACTTCGTCATCTGAATCAATAATGGCATCGTCCATTTCTTGCAGTCCCGGATAACATTCAGCATATGAGTCTGGCTCATTAGCATGAAGCTTCGATAATAATTGAGTTGATAACTTGGGTGGTGCTGGAATATTTATCGTTCCTTGTTCACTCTCTTCAACATCATTTGACTTATCAAAGTATGAAGATTTCTTACGACTCGATGAGCTACGTTCATAATCTTCATCATAATCTCTCCTTCGACTATGACGATCACTTCGATTTCGATAACGGTCTCTGTCTCTGTCGCGTTCTCTATCGCTTCGTGATGGTTTATAATCGCCAATATCTCCATAAATTGAATCCTCAGTCTTACGACGAGACTTCGAAGACGATTCTGAAACTGTCTTTGCATTATCCACCGGATCTTCAGGAACTTTGAAAACTCCTTTTTCACGTTTCTTATTCTTTTTCTTTCCACCTTGACGCAAATATGAGAAGATTTGTGTTAATTTATTGACAACAATGTCATTGGTGTTCAACGTGTTGAGCTCTGCTGAAGCTTGTGTTTCCGCTTTTGAGCGTATTATTGTTGTTGGTATGTCAGTTTCAGCATTTTCATCTTCAAGTTCAACCAAATATGCCATTCGACCAGGAACAAACATTTCATTTCGCTCGATGTTTTTGGAACGTTGAATTGTTATCAATCGATGAATATTTTTACCCAACACTGTATGAATCTCTAAATCATCAGATTCATTTCTCTCTAATTCAATTTTTTCAATCGCTTTTTCAGCAATCTTCTCATCGACAATTTTCTCCATTTCAGTTTCCTGAATTTGCTCTTGATGAGTTATTTCACTGCGAACCTTTTGAAGCAAAGCATAATCTAGACCTTTTACTAAATGAGTATGTTGCAAGTCACCACCCAAGAACTTTGATTCTTGGATCAATTGTCTTCGACGTTCTGCAGTGTCAATTCCACTCTTTACATCTGGCGCTACGGCTCGATATCCGGAAGTTGAATTTCTGGCATCATTCTGAGTGTAATCAGCATTAGCTCCTTCTCGTCTTTCTTTTGCTCTGTCGCGATATTTTTCAGAAAGTTCAGATAGTACGTTATCTTCTGATTTCTTCAGTTCTGAAGATGAATAAAAGAAATTTATGAGAAGAATTCAACATCCAGACAAAATTATTAAAATACTTACGTGCATAAAAATTCTTCTTTTTTCGGCGTGCATCATGCTTTTCAGAGCTTTTCTTAGCAACAGATGTTGATGCTTTAGCTGGAGTTGCTGCAGAAGATGCTGTAAAATATAAAATTGATTTAATAATGTGTTTATCTTGTTTGAAAATTTTTTTACATTTTGCTCCAGAAGCTAAAAGTTTTCGAAAGTCATCGTTTGTCAAACGTTGTGTGCCTGGTTCTTCCATAATTGTAACTATTTATTTTTGTTTATTTTTGAATAGATAATTCAATAAAGACTTTAAATATTTTCTTTCAATTTTTTTTTGTTATTGTTTGAATCGGTTTTTTGAATCAGCGTAGTTTCGAGGGGTACCGACTATAACCGGTTTTGACTTCGATTGCAGCAGGGGTATGAAATCATTTTTTATTTATAAAAGTGTGAAGATACGAATTTAATTTAATTAAATTGTTATTAAAGAAATAATGTCTGAAGCACCAAAACCAATTTACCTGAATCTTTCAGCTGATGATCCTGATTTGGGAACAACAGAAATTGAATCAATGTGCATGAATTGTCATAAAAATGTAAGTTTCTAGAATATACGAAATTCGCCACATGTAATTCATGTGTTTTCTGTTTTTAATTTTATTCTAGGGAACAACAAGATTACTGCTTACAAAAATTCCTTTTTATAAAGAGATAGTGTTGATGTCATTTTCTTGTGATCATTGTGGCTTTCAGAATAATGAAATTCAGTCTGGAGCTGAGATTCAACCGAAAGGAATAAAATTAACTTTAACAGTGAAAGATGTTACAGATCTTAATAGAAGAATTGTAAAATCTGACTACAGTGCTATAAGAATTGAAGAATTAGATTTTGAAATTCCAGCAAAGTCTCAAAAGGGAGAAGTCACAACACTTGAAGGCATCATCGAACGGGTTATTAATGGATTAAGTCAAGATCAGGAACAGAGAAGAAAAGATCATCCTGACGCTGCTGATCAAATTGACCAATTCATTGGGAAACTCAGGGAACTTAAAGAAGTTAAAACTGAATTTACTTTTATTCTTGACGATATTTCTGGAGACGCTCATATCGAAAATCCAAACGCACCACATCCAGATGAAAACGTCGTTTCAGTTCTTTACAACCGAACGAAAGAACAAAACCATTTAATTGGAATATATGAGAAAGATGAACTTGAGAATGAAGAAAGAAATGAACAACAAGAAGCGAATGAGAAACTAAAACCAATTCAAGCAGATGAATGGCCTTTGGAAGAGTTGCATGGTGAAGTTTTACAGTTTGCAACAAACTGTCCTGAATGTCATGCTTCTTGTGAAACTAACATGAAAGTAACAACCATTCCGCACTTTAAAGATGTCGTCATTATGGCAACTGTTTGTGAAGCTTGCGGTTTGAGAACGAATGAAGTAAAATCTGGTGGTGGAATCGAAGAAAAAGGTGTGAAGATAGAAGTTAAAGTGATTTCTCGTGAAGACTTTTCAAGGGATGTCCTGAAATCAGAAACGTGTAGTGTCGCAATAAGAGAATTAGATGTTGAAGTTGGACCATCAGCATTAGGCGGACGGTTTACTACAATTGAAGGCCTTTTAACTGCTATGAGAGATCAATTAGCTGAACAGAGTGCAATGTTTGGAGATTCAGCTGATAGAGAGTGTCAAAATCGTATGGACAGGTAACTTGTCAATGAATTATTTAAATATTTTGATTTATATATTCTTAATGAACTTTCTTGTAGGTTTCTTGATCAATTCAATGAAGTGCTTAGTGGTTCTAAAATGATTACAGTCATTCTTGATGATCCCACAGGAAACAGCTACGTTCAAGCATTGACAGATGACGATTCCACTGATTCTGATCCCAATCTAAGAATCATTCATTACCATCGTTCACATGATCAAAACGAGGAATTAGGATTAAATGATATGAAAGTTGAAGGATATGAAGAAGATTCATGAAAATTTTATTTTCAAAGAAAATTGAATTAATAAAAAAGAAAATTTGATAACAAAAATTAAATTTCTTCATTCAGTTCAGTTATTGGCTCGCCATCGAGTTTCTTTAAGAAATTTAGACGATGAACCATTTCACTTCGATAAGTTTCTTCATCGATATTCTCAGTAATTGGATTTCCAACCATTTTTAAGTCTTCCAATGAATCACGAAGTGCTGCAAGCTTTGAAACTTCTGTCCATTCACGGATGAGATTGTGTGCCATGTAAAGAATTTTAAGTTTCTTCATTTGTTCAATTCCTTTCATTTTATCGATTTTATTGTAACTGATCCAAAGTTGTTCTAGAGATTCGCTCACAACCTCCAACCCACTGAAACTTTTAATATTGTTACGTCCGAGTGCGAGAATCTTCAAATTTCTCATCGATGGACTGAGAATAATTTGAGTGATGCAATTCGTTGATAAGCTGAGCTTCTCACAATTTTCTAAAACAGCGAGATCATTTGTCATTCTATCAATTGGTGGATACTGAAACTGCAAACCAACTTCGACAGCATTTTGTGCTGAGTGCTCATTGCGTTCTTCCCATTTCTGGAGCGCTTCTTTAATTGTCGTAGCCTTCGACATTGTTGCAAAACACTCTTTTTCGATAATTAAATATATGTCGGTATAATTATATTTCTTATTGGTCAAGGATACAACGGAGACTGCGATTAATACAACAAATAAAAAAGCATCGATTAATTTTTCAATTAAGATTTTTATTTTCTCAAAAATTTCTCTCCTTTGTTATCACAGACTAAAATCAAAAAAAAATGTAAAACTTGTGAACAAAATTGCTTCATTCAGAAGAATTGCGATCGAACTGGGACATAAATCATTTTAATTGGATTTAATTTTTCTTTCTTCTTGCTCGCTTTTTTTCTGATTCATTGCTTACATTGAGAATGAACTGCAGACGTGAAATTTTTACAATTAATTGAATCACGTTTAAGTTGTTAACAGAAAAAATTTCTCAAGCAAATTCATTTACTATGGGGACATATTTAAAAGTTACGCCTTAAGTATCCTTCATTATGTATCTTGCTGATGAGGTAAACTTACAGAAACTACCTTAGTGATTCAAGTCTACAACTAGAATTATGTAAGGACAAGGGAAAATATTCTTATAAGACGTAACATCTTGAAGAGACGTAACATATGAACATATCTAACCCATCAGCGATGCAATAATGTTGGAAATAAAATTCTCAAGGGACAAATTGGACTATACATTAATTAATTATTAATTACAAATTAAAATAAAAAAACTTTTTGATTTACAATTAATAAGGACACGATTACATGTGGATGTACCACATGCCATCGATAAATTGTGAAATCGAACGTAACAATTAAACTAAGAAGTGTTTTAACAGCATAAACGACAACAAATATACTTAAAAGCATGATTTTTGTGATGTTTTAAAGTCGTCAGCGAGAAGTGATGAATGCATCTTGCAATGACTTCCAATGATAATTTTATTATTCTAACAAACAAAAAATATATGAATTTTCGTCTTCTGCCTCGTTTAGTAGTCATCCATAAATGTTTTTTTATTATTTTTTCATCTGAAACGGAACTGTTTTAATTTGGCATTTTTATTTTTTTATAAACTGAGCTCATTTTTTGCACAAGATCAGATTTCAAATCCAACCAACCATGTAATGTAACGCAAGGGAGATGAAAATGTAAGTAAATTAAATGTTATTGTACTGCTTATGTATATTGATCCGATCTCGTTATCATTTTGAAGTTCACCATAACTGAATTCGTCATTTTTTATTCTCAACTCATGATTTACTTCAAAACTCTTGAGAAACTTAATCAGAAGAATTCTTACACACGAAATGGATCACTCACGAAACCAAAAAAAAGTAGAAAGATTTCTCAAACATATTTAATTCCTAAAATATTCTTAAGAAGAAACGTTGCGAAAATGAAAAAAAAAAGTTGTTAGTCTGTTTTGATTTTGTCACTATAAAAGAATTCAAATCTAAAAATAAATTTGATGGTTTCATATTCTAAAAGCCGGTTTAATTTCACAAGAAGTTTCAAATTTGAGTTACATTTAAGTATCTATAACAAAATTCGGTCTAAATGTGGAAGATATTTCACTCATCAATTCATAAACTATTAACCTGATGTCCCAAAATGTAATTACAACGACGACATACTAAAAATAATCTCGAAAACATTTTGGCAATAACTTCAAATAATTTCCTAACAATTGCCAAAAAAAATTGTTAATCTTACAAAAAAAACCTGCTAGTAATTGATTGAACATCACGCATGACCATTTTCTAATCAAGCCTGAAAATTTTGACATACTTTTCGCGCAACTAACAAAAAAATTGAGAAAATCAACTCGCTTTAGAGTAAAAACTTTCGGTACGAAGAAGAATTCCAAAAATAAGAAACCTACAGCAAGAAATAATGAAAACTTAACATGACATTTTAAAGGGGACAGAAAGAGAGAAATCAGCTCGAAAGTAAAATAAAAAAAGCCTCGAAAAATTTTACTTCATGTTTTACAAAAAGTCACACACAAGTCACACTTTGACGCGAAACTCACAAAGACCTCCAAATCTATTGACCGGTATACTTATTTGTAAACACATAATTCAGCCACTGTTACTGTTTTAAGTGGTCAGTGCGTGTAGTAATGGAGGCAACGTGTTCAAATATCTTCATGGAACTTTACAAAGTGGCAAGACAACATCACCGCTTCTAACCAACTTCTCTATGTCGATGAAGACTGAAGGTCAAGATGCAATCGATCCGAAAGATGAAATGAAATATTATGTATAAGACAACCAACAGCTGAATTAACTTTTTTTTTACTACGGCTGATTCGGTAATAGGAACAAATGAATTATGTTGCAAAAGCTACCAGCATTACTTTCAACCTTGAAGTTTTTTTCTTTCTCTGTCTATGTCTCTCATTACTTAATTACGATATATTTACATCAGCTGATGATGCAAGTTATAGCTTAGAAATTCCATGAATTTTTAAATGTGATTAAAACGTGATTTTAGCATAACTTCTAAGTTGTTTACTGTTGAAAGAATCTCAACTTAGTCTGAAAAATGGAAAATCCAGTTGAGTTAAACCGCTAACATGTTCATGAAAGTTGTCATCAATAATGCAATTAAGAACTTGTTTTCTTATTATAGACAACCAGTCGGTGATGTTTGTTTAATTTAATTAACTATTTGAAGGAGTTTTAAGAAACATTATCAAGCAAACTCTCCGAAAAACGACTAAATATTGACGTTTATAAATTTTCTTTTTCGTGGCCGGCAAAGACCTTAAGCTTTTATAAATGTTAATAAAAGGCGTTTTTATGGATATGCATTCGCTTTATTTATTCACCAGCCTCATATCAACACATCGAAGGAAACTGATCTCGGTTCATGGGAAGTAAATGAGTCAATTGCATTTAGTGCTTAAGGTGATTATTTATTTCCATTATTTTTAGAAGCCAAAGTACTTTTACAAAATATCGACCTTGATTAAAGAGATTATTGACACAGAAATCAAATTCAATCGATAGTTTTTGTATTTTTTCGTCTTCGTTGGTATAGAGGAGAGTAAAAAAGTCATCACTGACAACGAAGCTACCAGCTATCTAAAGCAACGTAGTAAACAAAGAAAACGCGTTTCACGACCTTCTCCATGTGATACACAAAATGCTAATTCGACGAGCATCGACACTTAATTATCAGACTCAAAGTTTAACTTCGTTTGCTTAACGTTAACATTTAATCATCTCCCATGGTTTATTTTTTTGCTTTTCATGCAAGGTTGGTTCCTTCATGTTATGTTTAGTGTCACACTCACCAATATAACTGATAAACAAACTCCTCTCACTTATCTGAATCCTAAGAAATCAGTTAGTCGATCATTGAGTGCGTCGATCCAGTTAATAGCAGCCTTTGATTTAGGAGCACGCGTTTCAGCATTGACTGGTACATATTCCTCAGATCGAATGCAGAAATAACTGTTAATAGGTGCTCGACACATCGGGCAACGTTCGAGCTTTGCTGTAAAGTAAGAAAGAAGAAGAATTAGCAAACTTATAAAAAAAAATTAATAAGAAGAAAACTTTTCAGCTTCAAAATATTTGCTTATCACATCAAGCAAAATATTAGCAAGGAAAGTCAACATATTTATTTAGTTCGTTCATCTAACAGAAAGATCCATTTACATTCCAATGACTTGTTTTTGGAGAAAAGTAGAAAACCTCAAGAATTTCTACGACTTTATGTCTCTTTTTTTTGTGGTTTCTGTTTTCGATTCGCATCAAAACTATTGACGCCATAAGACGTGTCATTTTCGATCTGACACCTAAATGGGGAATTTATCACATTTGTATGAGTAGTTTTGAGTAAAAATTCTTCAATACGTTTTTGCTTTTCATTAACCTTAAGTGATGAGAATGAAGCTTAATTAGATAACAGATACAAAGTTGTTGAATACTTACAGAAGCAGATTGCACAGATGCAAGTGTGACGACATGGCAACAGAGCTCTTGACAAAGGGAAATAATGGCAAACCACGCAAAGTTGTTCACTTTGTTGGCCCTCACGTAAAATCGTATCAGAGCATAATAACGGCGCACTGCTGCCGGCACAAGCTACAGGTTCGGCTAAAGATAACGATCCACCTACTGACGAACCCATCGATGAGCCTTCACTTTCATTCTCTCCAGCTGCCATATACAATTGCTGTCAATAATAACATAAAATAATCAAAAGGTTGTACTTAGATTCGGGGCAAGTTGATAACTTTACTTGCTTTTTATCAAAATAAATAAATCCATTACATGAAAATGTGCAAACTAAATGCAGTTAACTCTCAATCAAACATGGTACATGACCCAAATTTAACATCATTAAAACCGAATGAAAAAATTTATTGCACATGAACTGCAAAAATGAATTCAATGCAAACTTTTTTTCTTAATTTTTAGATGCATGTTGGTGAATAAATAAGAAAACTTGTTTTAAATGAAATATTTTCCTTACTTACAAACAAATTTATTGATCACAAAGTTACTAAGTAAGTAGAAAGTGAGAATGTAATGTTTTTTCGCTTGAACTGTACAATTACAGTTACTTAAGAGTAAACGACTTAAGAAAAGCACTTCAAGCACTTTGTATTTATATTGAGTAAAGTAAAATACTTTTCCTCTGAAGATTGAAGTTATACCAAAAGTAAACCAACTTAAAAATATGAGTGGAAGGAAAATTCAAATGAAAAAAACTTCACCAGATTCCGTTAGGTCATTAAAAATCAAAAGTTGATTCAACGAACCTTTAAACATGATAGTTGGCCCGATGCTTGTTTTAAGTACTGCGCTAAGACCTGTGTAAAGAAAAAAAAGAAGGAAAGAAAGAGAAGTGGAACATCACCGTTGAGGTCTGGTGAAACTAAATCTAAAATATGTATCATCTACTCACACTAGTTGGCAATGGACAAACGGGATCTTTCAAGTGGACCACATTTATCAAGAGAACCTGAATAGAAACAAAGACAAATAAATAAAATTGTTTCTTATTTCTCTCAAACAGACATAACAAGAATTATTCTTTTCTTGAAACAGTTTCAGACTGAATCAAAGATTTCTTTTCCACCGACAAATAATCACGCATTTGACCTGAAAATGAATAATTTCAACAGCAATTTTTTTCTCATGTTTTGGAAAGGAAATAAATCTGATGGCCGACAAATTGAATGAAGAAAAAAAGTCTGAGCTATAAAAAATTAGAAAAAAGTTTCGCCACTTCAAGTAATTCACAACAAATCACAAAAAAAAATCAATTATCATCGTTTCGAAATCACTGGTAAGCAAAAATTGTTATTGCTCGTACAAACACAACCGAATGGACTTGAAATTTATTTAAGTTGCTTTTTTTTCTTATGTATTTGTCAAAATCAAGGTCAGCAAATGAATAAAATATGAATAACTCTTTTTCTTTCTTATAATCAGCCGATGCGGTTATGCCACATGGGCAAGATCATCTTCACTTTACTTGCTTACTTCTGTGGTAGTGTCAATGATAAAAAGACTCATTGACGCTTCGAAGAAATTGATAAAGTTTGACGATTATAAATTTAAATCTCTTTAAGATTTAAATATCAAAAATGACAAGAAAAAGAAATCGAAAGTGAAATCACAAAATCTAGCAAGTAATCTTGCATATAATGACATGACAATTTAAAATACAATAAGCAGCAATAGGTCAGATAGACGTTGCGAATATTTCAATGATTCATCGTACATGAATAATTATTTATTACGAACTTTCACTCCGTAGTAAAAAATGAAGAAATTCACAAGAAATCCCCAAGACAAAAGACAAAACTTAAACGCTTCGTATTTTTTTTGGATTTCCTCTTCCCATCACACGACCGATTCGCTTATACAAATTCAGATTTGATCTTTAGTTCTTATTGAGTGTTTTTTCGCAAGATTGTTGAGAAAGAGATGAAAACAAATATTCAGGTATGATGTGTGTGATGGCTTTTTAATAAATATTCACATAATTAAATCTTCAGTTACTTCATTTGAGATTTATCCCGACAATAAAACTACAATACACGTTAATTGAACTTTTGTGAGTTCATCGTAACGATTATTCACAACGAAGTGAAAGAAATCGAAAGTTCTGGCGCTAACGACTTGTTAAAGGTAGCTTCGAAAGGGAAATCAATAATTTATTGTTTTTGATGACTTGCTGTTATTTCACAACTTTCATTAAATGGCCTAAAAACGCGGATCTTCAATTAAATAATTGAATTCTATCCCATAAATTGACCTTGAAAAGAAAAACGAATCTAAACAGTCGATAAAATCATAATTTGGGGTTTGCCTTGAAGGTGTGGAAAATTTTCTTTTCTATTCACAAAGAAAAATTAAAACATTTCATCATTTACATTTGTTATGCAACATAATTATGTACTTTGGTGTATTTGTTGTAAAAACAATTTGAGAAAATTGCGAAAATTTTGTAAATATTTGTTTCATGAACATGTTATGCCTGTTTGAAGTATTTTTTTTCTTTCTTTAGTGTCATGGCAGATAATTGACTAACTGTTTGAAAGGGCAACGAACTATTTTCTGGAGCGTTTAAATTAAAACTTACTGTGTCGTCGGGATGGCTAATTTCATCTGCTTCCGTCTCTCTTATGAGAAAAACGACGAGTGGATAAGCAAGTCGCGGTGGACTACCAAGAACTAATGGAGGTTTTGGTGATTTAATGACAACAGTCGTTTCGCTATGTGGCTCTTGATTCCTGGAACACAACATAATGAATGTAAATAAAATGAAGATTGATCTGCAACATGTTCTTGTATCACCTTAAGTCAATTGCCAACTGTTGACAATGAGCAGAATCTACAATTGAGCTCACTTTAGAACAAGCAGCTTCACTGATTTCAGTCCAAGGTCGCCAAAGCGACATGTGCAGTTCTCTTATTGAGACAGCCCAAAAAGCCTGGAGGCTGTATTTAACATGACTTGAAACAGCCAATTTTACCTCTGCATGTAAGAGAAAAAGAGAGAAAAAAAGTAAACAATGAGTCAGAAATATATTTAAAACGACATTTCAGCTTTTTCTTATCGATTCGTGTTGATATTTATGCTACGAGACGTTAAGTATTTATTTATTAAAGGTTTAACACTCGACAGTTGATAAATTCGATGACGACAGATTGAAATGAAAAAAAAAAAAATAAATAAATCAACGAAACATGGCATGAGAGTAAAAACAAAAATGTTTCTAAAAATGTAGATTAATAGATATCTCTTTTTGGGAGTCCGGAAAAGAAGATCAATCAATGCTCGTTATACATATAAACTCGACAATGCGTGGAATACTGAAAACATTCAATGGTAGCTTGAAACACTGAATATGTAATAATTTATGACACACTGCTTGCTCATGAAAAAACGTAAATGGTAACTAGTCGACGAATTGGTCTGACTTATTATTTATTAAACATTTTTCTATGACGATTTTTTGACTTATTCATTGATTAGCACTGAAGTCACTTGCTTGTCATTGATACTTTGTATCGATCGAAAAATATTTTCCAATTAAGGAAGATTGCGTGGTTCAAGGTCAGCCAAAAATATAACAAAAAATTATTTTATTAACTTAAAAGATCCAAAAGAAATTGAAGACAAAATTTTCGATTTCCTCGTATCTGTTTGAGAAGCGCGATTTTAACATTTATCTAAATAAATACCTTCATGAAATGAAACGGAAATTTAATTATTTCAATGGAACTCACGTAGAGAATTCATGAGAGTTTTTTAGATCAGAAATATGTAGAAAACTATCAAAACAGTTTCAAAAATTATCGCTTTTAACAATTAAATGTTCATGAATTCTTATTCGAATCAGAAATGACATTGGAATTTACAATTAATGCAAGTTTTAGACTACACAAAACTTCAATGATATCCAACAATGAGTTGAGTTCTTGTTGTGTTTAATTTTATAAATTATTCGTAATGTAAAGAAATGTTATCTAAAAAAGTAAAGCTAGCAAATAAAAAATATTCAAATCATCAGCAAACATTGTGTTCTAAGATCACTTGCACGTTATTATTATTTATGTTAAAGTAAAGAAGCGAATGGAGAATTAAAAGACAAAAACTCGTTCGCCTTCTATGAATTGCCGAGTGTTTATTGAACTCTTATGATAAGTTAAGCGATTGGAGATTGTTTCAAAATGTTCTGAATAAAATGCCCTTGAATCGAGTCGCTAGTCCGATGCAATTTTCCTTTCAATTTTCTTACTTCAACAATGAAATGAAACAAACACTTCTTGTTTACATGTTAATACATAAGAAAAAATATCTTTTGAAAGAATCTCCGACTGCTCTATACAGTAAAATGTGTCTCACCTTCGTAAGAATTATTTCCAGTCTCCAGCAGACGGAATGTAAAAGGGATGTGAACGCGTGTCATTTTAAGTCTTGGTACTTGAATGGTGGCATTGATGGTCATCGAGGATTGACGAATCGCTTCCTCACCTTGAACTATTCTGTAAAATTCAGAAAAACTTTTTGCACTCATATTGTTTACACTAAAACAAAACATTTCAAATAAATTCACTGAATTAAATTGAAGGCAAAGATCGAAACGATCGCTTTTAAAGGAAATCTTAAGGAACAACCGCCAACAACTTTCAATTATGAGAAAGTTTACTTCTCTCTTTCTTAAGACGTTATAATGAATAAAAAAGCTTCTTCGTTTTATTCCTTAACGCTATATTTAGAAAACTTTCAAGTTGTCAAAGAGAGATAAAATGTAACTTGTTGTGACTCAAACCTAAATAGTATTGTTCATTCCACAAACAAAAATCTCTTGGGTGGAGTCGAGAAAAGCCAATTTTCTATCATAAATCTTTCTTTGAATCAAGATTGTTGTTTTATTTACTTTTACAAAATTTATGCATGTACAAAAATAAAAAATAATCCAAAATTTCACGATGCAATGAGTCATCGAACAGATAGTTGTATAACATTTTAAATATTCATGCGATTGCTCATGTTTAATGCAATTGCATTAAATATGCATGCTCAACCGTACAACTTTAATTGCATCGTGACTCTGAGTAAAGTGGTTTAACAAAGATCAGCAGTGGTAAGCGTGCTTTGTTATTCATTTTTATTTATTTTATATGTCTACATTTTTTTTTCTTTACGACCTTCATCATTATTTTCATCTTTTAGTGTATACACTAAAATTTCATGAATTCATAGAAAACTGACGATCATTGATCTTCAAATAGGTTTAATAATGTTTTGATTTTGATTTTTAGTATTTAACTCACTTGACTAAAAGCACTAATATTCCACCAACAAATATTATAAGTCCTATTAAAGGTACCATACTGGAAATTGACGATGCTGTTAGAACCACAGAATTAATCACATTCATATTAATTTTTTAAGTCTTTCTTTTCTTGCTTCTAAAACTTTTCCTTTTTTTATTGGATTTCAAAAACACTTTTTATGATTCACTGGAAGTTTTTCGTATCATTATTTTCCTATTGATAAATATTTGATTTTAAATATGATTTTCATACACACTCAATCAAGTTCTACTATGGCAGAGGAAAAAACCGGCTTCGTACTGAAAAGAAGTGTTACCTTCTCAGCAGCGCAACAAGAAATGAGCTATCCAAGTCGAAGCGATATGTTAAGAGAAAAATATTCAAAATATCACGGGTGATATCTGAAGAAAAAGAGAATGAAGTGAGCGTAAAAAGAAAATAACTCAATGCAAAATGTTGTTGTTTGGATTGCATCCATGCAATAGAAATAAATTGAAGATGTATGAAAATTTCTTATAGCAATTGCTACGTATGTTTAGAAGAAAATTTCACAATTTTCAGCTTTTATTACTTTCTTCTTTCTTTAAACACTCGATATAAATACTAAGATAATTTAATGTATTGATAAGAAGTTAGTTTTTATATTTGAACTTTGCCTTAATATTGAATTTCAATGTAAAATAAATTTAAATATTTTTATTTGTGTAAAATGACATTAAAAGGTAGCACACTCAATTGCAACTAAACTTCTCCACTTCAAACTTGCCTCCTCGGAAGAATCGCGAACAATATTTCTGTCTGAATAATTCAGACACAATAAGAATGAATTTATTTTTGGGATCTTTTCTATGAATTATTTTTCTTTTCACATGATCACAATGAATACCTTGTCACTTTGAAAGAATTTTGAGATATAATTGATTTCAAGTCACGTGAAATTTGAGCAAAATCGATTAAAATTTCTATTTTACGAAGTACAAAATTATTTTGTCGAATTCAATGTTCATTGTTGTTTTTTTGAATGTTGAAAACGGACACTTTTTTGCTTTGAGTTTGTCCGGGATATCAACTTTGTTTGCATGCAACATTGAACCTTTTTGAACTGTTAAAAAAACTTCGCAGAAAATGTTTACAAAAAGTTATGGACGGTAACAACTTTACAAAAGCAATTTGAAATTGATATTTGCAACAATGTTTCAATTTTACGTTATGCAATATAGACGACATTAACAAAGTTTTATGCACTTTTCATGGTCTGCATAATGCAACAGTTTAATCGTTCGGTTGCAATTTGGGTCAGTAAATAACATGAAACTGAAATTAATGTTTATTTTATCATCTCATATTCACGCCCAATATTCATGTTAATCGTATTTTCTTGATGATATGAAATATTTTTTCTTATGTTTTCTCTTGCTATGTATCAGATTGATAGTGCTCATAAATCTCTTTTTCTTCTTCATGTCATACCCGAATCAAGCTTTAATCACTTCATAAATGTTAATTAACTGTCTATTTATGGTCATTAAATTGTTTGCATTTTTTATGCACGTGAATCTGAGTAATGTACCAAAAAAATTTAATCCATTTTTTGCCGGTGGCATTCGATTGAAGACGTGAATTATTTTATTCGTGCTTAAATAAAGGAGGAGTTTCATTGTATATGCTTGAACCGATTTTCATCAGTTTAATGGCATGATCGCTTTTGTTATTTTCGAGCTTGATTAAGATTTTCTTGTCAGCAACAAAGTGTCTATAAATCTTTACTCCTGAAAACAAAATTTTTTATGCTTTAAAAACAAAAAATTAGCTTCGTGAGAAATTTTATTATTTAACAATGAAGACAAAAAGTCTAAAATTTTATAATTTAACCAACACTCAATACCTATAAACATACAGAAAGCTACACAATCCATGAATCATAAATAAACTTTCAACTGTTCTATAAATTTAACAACGGTTTCTTCTGAATCCCAGACAATCCCAATCAAAAGGCATATGGAATTAGTGGTCTTTTAAACATTCAGCATTGTAGTTGTACGACGTGTAGCATTTTATTGTGCGAGTCTATTTTTCATGCATTCTTCATATGTAGGTGGAGAATCTTCAACTAATACTAATGGAGTTCTTTCTTGATTAGTTCCAGAATTTGAATGAGTAGCTGAGACTAAAACTGGAGTTCTGTTAGATGTCAAGGGTTGACTTGAAGTAGACTCAGAGGAATTGACATTACTTTGGCTTTGACTGCATGGAATATCTATAGGATACGAAGCATGATGATTTTCAGTTCTTCTTGTTGTTGAGCAAGGTCTAATTTCTACTACTGTGCTTTCAGAAGGTCCAGACCTCACAATGTATAACAATCCTTTTATGATCATTACAAAAGTCCATCCACCAATTACCAGGACCAATAAGAATATTTTATATTTATGATCGTTTTCTTTCTCAACATCTTGAGCTCCTGAATAGTCTTAAAATTTCCAAAAAATTATTTCAAAAACCTTTCTTTTATTTTTAAGTGAAATTTTACCAATTTTTCTACTTTCCTCTTGTATCCTTTTTAGTTCTTCAAATTCTATGAATGTTCTTAACACTTCATCATAACTTTCTGATGAGCTTTCACTCGTATACATTGTCATCTTCTTTATGAAGATTCATTAATCTATGAAAGTCTTTGTCAAAGCTTTTCAATTTGATAATTTCTATTTTGTTGATGGTAATCGAAAAATGATTATGTGGAAAAAATTTTAGTCAAAAATTTTAAAAATTAAATACAAGATATCTATTACAACTTGCACAAAGTTGTAAATTTGTGTTACTTGAAGAATGAAATCTTTTTAAATCCCCAAAACATTAGAAGAAAAACACTCAAACGAAAGCATAAGAAGATTTTCCTTTAAAAATTGTGCCACCCACTATGAATATATTTCCATGTCGTGGAAATAATCGTCCTTAAAAAAGTGACTGTTTGGATAAATTTTCACTTTAAAAACCGTCTTAATTTTAAATCATTCTGCATTTATTGAAACATTTTAAATAAATGTAGATAGCGCTGCCTGTAGTTGTTTTAAATAAACATTTGTCGCCTCTTCTCAAAAACAAAAAATCCTGATAAAAGTCAGTAGCGTATAAACATTGACTTGTTAAAGTTGATAACAAACATTATTGTTCAGAAGTTTATTATTAGAAGTTGTCCACAATTGGAATTCAAAGTATCGTTGAAGTGTAAAATAAGATTTATTTGTAATGGATGTTCTTTTTTAATAATTCGTGAAATAAAACTGATAAGGAGTTAATCAATTAATTTGATGTTCAAACATAATAACTATAATAAGCTTTACTTGCAATTAATCTAAATTATTTTAACTCTAATAAAAGTTTATTCTTTTATTTCTTGGACACAACAGAATGATGAATTCAAAAATATATTTGCCTATTAGACAATTTGTGACACGTGCCGCTAATGAAGTTAAGGAAAAGGCAATTCCAGGACCGAAATATTATCCTTTCCTTGGTCCAATAAATGATATTTTAACAATGGGAAAAGCTGAAAAGTAAGTCATATGCAAAGTTAAAACAAAACATTCTCAGTTGTTGACAACATGATCTTCTTGATCTTTCTTTCAAGTCTTGTTTCTTTCGTATTTGAAATTTAAAATAGTCTGTGTAAGAAGATAAAAAATGGATCGTTTGATTGAATGTATTAACTGAAATTCACAAAACATTTTTATTTAAATTGTTTTAAATTTATCTATTTTCAATTCTTATCAATAATTCTCACTTAAAGTTTTTAAAATTCATGCTGAAATGGTAGAGAAATTAAAGGAAATTTAACTTCTACTCTCTTATCAAACGATCACCTATACAAAGGTCAAAATCAAATTCAAATACTTTCTTATAAAACATATGTTAAAGACAAAATTCTCACGCTTATATTTATTTATTATAGATTGCATTTGACTATTGATGAATACCATAGAAAATATGGCCCTGTGTTCAAAACTAAGTTAGGATCAACGGATGCTGTCTTCATATCATCGCCAACATTTATTCGATCAATATTCAATCACGAAGGAAAATTTCCGAAGCATTCAATGCCACCTTCTTGGCTTTATTTTAATAAGAAACATAGCATCAACAGGGGACTTTTGTTCATGTAATTTTATAAGTTTTGTTAAATAATTTTTATCAATCATTTTCAATTATTTAATACCAGGGATGGTGAAGAATGGTATGAACATCGAAAAATTATGAACTCCATTCTTATGAAAGATTCCCAGTGGACTGAAACCATAATTCGAGTTACATGTGATAACTTCATTAAAAAAATTAAACGATCTTTTAACACTGAATCTGATGAAGTTATTGATAATCTTGAAGATGAATTATATTTGTGGTCAACTTACTGTAAGTTTAACAATATTAAACTAAAAGTTTACATTATACCTAATTAATTATTTTAGCCATATTGAATCTTATGCTGGGATCATCAACACATGAACAAAGCGATCGTGAATTTGATGAAAATGTATGGAAATTTGTTACATCAGCAAAGCAAATTTGGACAACTTCTGCTAAGCTTCTGACAATTCCTCCTGCCATAGCTGATAAGTTGCATTTGAAAGTGTGGAAGGATTTTGAAAAAACAGTTCATGAGTCGATTTCTCTATGTAGGAAGTAATTATTTTTGATTTAAAATTTATTATTATTTGATTCTTTCCAGCTCGAAAAATGATTTCTGCTTTCAACGACAAAAATGTTTTCAATTGCTCTAAGGATGGTTTATTTATGAAATTAAAATCACATAATTTGTCAGATGAAATGATGACTCAAATTCTCTCAGATTTGATATTTGCTGCTGGAGATACTGTAAGCAAAATTAGTCAATAATTAGATGAGATATCTAAGATATTTCATTGATAATTCCAGACAGTGTCTACAATGTCTTGGTGCCTCCATAAAATAGCGAAACATAACGAAATTCAAAGTATGATGAGAAAATCAATCTACGAAAGTGATTTCGATTATGAAACTCCACTTGTTCGAGCATTTCTTAAAGAAGTTTTGAGACTTTATCCTGTTGCCCCATTCATTGGAAGGATTTTAGACACTGAGGCAACTCTTGGTGCATACAAAATTCCAAAGGGTTGGTTTGCACTCACATCACAATATTCAGCAGGCCATGACCCTCAAAATTTCGTTAATCCTGAGAAATTCTCCCCAAAACGTTGGTTGCGTGATGAAAAGACTGAGAAACTTCATGATTTTAATGCTTCTCTACCTTTTGCTATGGGGGTTCGATCGTGTGTTGGCAAAAAGATTGCAACATATCAAATTCATACTTTAATCACAAAAGTAAGTTCTTAAACATGTCTTCAACTACTCAAAATTACTGAGAAAATTCCTCAAAATTCTTACAGATTTTACAAGAATTCAATTTAACATCATTCAACAAGGATGAAGTTGAGTACACTCTGAAGCTCATAGGATTACCTAATAAGAAAATCTTGATTGGATTTAAGGCAAGGCAATAATTTACTTCAAACATTCTGATCTGAGAAGCTTAATTAATATTTTATTATTCATCCATATCTAAATAATCAAAAAAAATTGTGTTTTGCTTTTATAAATTTTAAAGTTTTATTTGAACATTTGAATTAACATTTAGTCAGGCACTTTTGCTTAATAAAATCCATTTATGTGCTATTTCAAGAAAATTTTAATTTAGCAACAAAAAGAATTAATGAAAACATAAATAAGATCTGAGTATATGGATAAATAAAGATCTGAATTACAAGTTTCATTTTGAAAAACTGTTAAATACTTAAGCTTAGTTTAATTTAATCTACTGTAATTGTAGTTAAAAAGTTCTTTCAACCAAAATTTGTTAATTTTTATTGAAACTTTCATATGGTGGAGGGTTGTCATGATTACTTGGCAGTAAATTATTGAAGTGTTCCTGATTTTGCTGGAATTGTGGTGGAGCTGAAGGAGTCTGCTTTACGTAAGTCACATTGGAATTTGGATTTGCTTGATTTCCATTAGTTGTTGTCAAAGGTAAGCTGCCTTCTGATTCTTTCTTTCTTTTATCAAGATACACTTTCAACCCATATGCGGCAATCCAGAAGACAAGTGTGAATATTAGGAATCCAATGAAGAACATTCCAGGAAAATACGTAGAGTAAAAGGAACTTCCATGACTTTTTGTAAAGTTTTCATGAAACTCTTGACTAATTTCTGAAGAAGATGTTAATTGAATGTTAGATATTTGTAGAAACATATCTGATTTGTATTTCTTACTTTTACGAGCTTCCCAATCTTCAGTCGACTTCTTGAAGAAATGATCATTGTCTTCTCTCATTCTTTTGAAATTTTCATCAAAATTTTTGTCCCAATCGTCATTTTTAAAGAAACTCATTTTGTGACTTTTGAATGACCAGAAAATTAAACAAAATTCGTTTTGAAATATTAAATTCTACTTTTATTTTTTTTTAATTTAGATCTTTGATAATCTCGAATGAGAATGTTTGAAGAAAACTTCCGAGTATGCAATAACACTTCTTCTGCTTTTATGATTAATTATATTAATCTCTCACTTAAAACTTCATTGCCAATTTCATTAAATTTATTTGTTAATTTTCGCCGACGAACCTGACAAAATGTTTTATTGATCTGGTGAATAATTTTTCAATGGAATTCCCGTTCTTTTCTCTTTAATTCTCTTCTTTCGCAGAGAAAAACTATTGCGTGTTAAGTTTGTAAGCTTTAATGTGTTGGTGAAACTTAAATGTATGCAACATAAATATGAAAAAAAAACTCAATCTATCGACTTCATAATATCTAAATTGGATCTCCATACATGCGAATTGGAGGCAAAATATTCTCTGAAATTTATGCTTATTTTAATATTTCAACATATTCTTGAGTAATTTTCTTGATTTTTATTCTGTTTCAGACAAAACTTAAGTTGGATTAATGAACATTGAGTAAATATTTCTTATTATAATAAAGCGAATGTAAAATTTTCTCAAGAAATTCCTTATGATGTAAACTGCAAACAACTTTTCTAATATCGTTCAAAAGCTTAGTTTTTGTTCCTGAGGCATTCTAATTGTCACTTTAAATGCACTTTGAGAATGAAATTCGTTTAATTATTAAATCAATGTTGAGAACTTTTCACATGTTGATGCTTATTCCAGGTCCCCGGTGGTGATGATCGTATCTTCTTCGTCCGTGGTAACCATCGTCATAATAACGTCGATTATAACTTCCTTCTCGAGTGTAAGTTCCAATGTAGCCATCACATTTTGGACAATTATGTATAACATTACTCAAACTGTCGCAAAACAAATATGGAAGTATGGCACATGGAAAAAGGCTGAAAGAAATTTATTTAAGCAAATATATTCTTCACTTTCATAATTAATGTATTTGTCATTAATTTACCCGCATATGCACAGTACACCTGCCGCTAAATGATTTCCACATCCAATTTTATAAGAGATTTTTGTAGTAACAGGTTGATTACAATGGGGGCAGGTGACATTCGCTGGATGAGCGCCATATAAGGGTTGTTGACTAACAACCAAAAGAGCTTCAACAATAGTTATTAGCAATAGAATTTCTAAATTCATTTGATTTCTTACGAGCTGGAGCAGCTGCTACGATGACTGGTTGTTGTTGCATCAAAGGTTGTTGAACGACAGGAGGAAAAGCTGGATTTATACCACCTTGTTGAGGATACTGCGGTTGGTATTGAGGATTCGTTGCAGGTTGCTGCATATTTAAAGGCGCTAATGGCTGATTAAATGTTGACGCGGACGGATTTTCCGTAATATTTATTTGTTCTTGTTTTCCTAGAATTTAATGTACAAATGTGTGAACAACGCTAGGAACACCTTGCGAATGAATATTCTCAAATTAAATACTTTTAGACTCACCCATTTCTTCTCCTTCAAATACTAAAAAAAACTTCTCAAAATATGCTCAACGTTCCGACGCATGGTTCTTCGCATCCAAATGTAACAAGGTCAGGAAAATACTTATTTGACAGTGGAATTTAGTAGTTTAGTGTTGGTGGTTTATCTTTTCTACTCAAAGTTCTTTCGTGACTAGGTGTTGGTAAATATTTTGCGTAGAGAAACAAAGAGAGCAATTGAACTTCAACTTAAGCGCTCAGACAGATGTTTATGTGTTTATACTTAAAACGGCTTTTCAAATACATTCAACAATAATATTTATTTATCAAAAATTCATTCCTGTGTCAGCTTAAATCTTACTTCAATCAAATAAATGCATTAAAAATTTTTAGTAATAATTTAAAAGTTAAATCTTCGACGATTTGGTCCATATCCTGGTTCGTAGTAAGGCTGATTTCCTACGCGACTGTGAGTTCCGATATATCCTTCACACTTTGGACATTTGTGTTCAACATCATATAAAGAATCGCACAGAAAATACGGAAGTATGGCACATGGAAAACAGCTGAAACATCATTGCTTGTAAAGTTTATATTTCAAGACTTAGTTAAGGATTATTCACCCAAAAACGCATAGCAGAAAAGCAGCTGAATGATTTCCACATCCTATTTTACGAGTTATTTTTGTAGTTATGTGTTCTCTACAATGATGGCAAGTGAGATTCGTTGGATAAGCGCCATATAATGGTTGTTGATTGATAATTAAAACAGCTTGAATGAAATAAAATTATTTTAAATTTATAAGTTGAAATTATTTATTTCTAAGGCTTACGAGCTTGAGCTGCTGTTACCATCATTGGTTGTTGATAGATCATTGGTTGCTGAACAATAGTCGGGAAAGCAGGGTTCATGTTGTGCGGTGTATACGGTGGGGGAGGATTCATTGGTGCATGTGGATATTGCAACATGCCCGATTGTTCTCCAAACATTAGTGCAGAGGGATGTTCCATCGTAGTATTAATATTTTCAGATTTACCTTTTGTTAAATGTTCAAGTGTTGAAAGAAAATTTAAATTCAATTTGAATTGAATGTTCCGAATATCAACTCACTCATTTCTCCTTTCTAGCATCACCAACAAATTAATAATATTTTATTATTTTTATTCTAAGTAAGCGGAGCTCTTTTGTCTACTATAGCAATATTTTGAACTCATAAAATATTTGGAAACAACTTTAAACCTTGCGTACTAAGTATTGGTGATTCATGTTTCTCTCTCAAAAATACTTTTCGTCTTTCAATGTGTGCTTATGGAGCAATCTGCGTAAGAAAAACAGAGACAGAATTTATCAAAAAATTGACCCTCTATTTAATCTAATTAAACAATAGATGAATAAATAATGAATTAATTTTTCTAAACTCTAAATATTTAAATCTTTCTTCAAAACTAATTTCTACTTTCTCAACCATTTGAGTTTGTTCATAATACTGATACTAAATCATTCATTGATCATTGAAATTATTTTTCAGTCATTTTAACTATTTTTTTTTCATTATCATGAAAGCCTCATAGAATTTTTTGGAATGGATAAATTGAATCACATTTTCATTTAAGTAGTAAGCGTGTTTTTACACTAATCTCTTTTAACGAAAATATCGTCCACCAAATCGTTTAAATGTTCCGATGTAACCATTACATATGGAGCATTTGTGTTCAACATCCTTACAACAATCAAAGCAATATGGCAAAAATACAAAAGGACACCAACAAATACAAAAAAATATAGCCGCGAGATGAGTTAAACATCCATTCTTGGAATTTGTTTTTGTCATTGTTTGTTGATGACAATGTGGACATGTTAAATGCATTGGATGTGGACTAATAACTTGTGGTTGATTGATGACAATCACAGCTGAAATTTATTTGTAAGATTACAATTTCACAATTCAACAAAGGAATGTTTCTTACTATGCTGTACTGGAATTTGTTGCACAATTGCTGGTTGTTGGTTAATAAACGGTGGCGATGCTATGTGTTGCTGAGTTATGTTTGGATGCCAACCTGGGTTCATTGGTTGTTGATTTTGGTGTTCAGATATTGGAGCAGATGGTGCTGGTGCTCCAAACACATCATCATACGATGGTGGTAGATTACTTTTTTCTTCAAATATCATTCCTTGTATTATAACTTTAAAAAAGTGAACGTTATGCTTACCTATTATATTACTTTATAACAACAATGAATCTAATTTAAAGCTACTTTGGATAATGAATTATCAAATTTTATGGCAAACAAATTTTACTTCTGCATTCTTTTGTTGTTTTTCTTTCTCTTTCTAAACAATTTTTTCAACACTTTTTTCACCACAATTTTCAATAAAAATTGCAGCATGACTCAAACTCACCACAACACATGCTTTCTTGTGTTGGAATTTTAATGAAAGGAATTTGAAGCAATTATGTTCTCATAAGAGTTCTTTTATCACAAACATCTCTTATTTGCATAAATATATTTTCCAGAGCAATCTCATTAGACATTTTTTGATAAAAATTTCTGATAAATATTTTTTCCGCTTATCAAAAAACTTATCAGCAGTCATTTTTCTCGATGTTAGTTGGCAATAATGGGAAAACCATGTTATTGATAATCACAGTTAATATTTATACAGTTTTGGTTTTTATTTCATTTTCAACTGTGGGGAAGTTCAGATCGTAGAAGGAAACTTAAACTTGACTACAGGGGGAAAGTTTTATTAAAAAATAATTTCAATTATGAAATGTACAAGCTTTACTTCAATTTTTATCTTTTTAATTATCCGATTTTCAAACACCAGTAATTTAAGCTTAAATTTATTGTGCGAGTAACTAAATTTCACATAAAATCTATTTCAATCCTTAGAGGCTTTCATTTGCATTGACTGCCGTTCTGATGAAGATGAGAATTGCGCAACATTGAAAACAAAACCAAATGCAACTGAAAAAGATTGCGGTGAAAGCTTATGCGCTACTTGGATTAAAGACACAACAACATTTCGAGGATGTGATACAGAAGTTCCTGAAGATTTGATTCTGGATGATAAAATTTGTGTTGGCCATAGATGTAATAAAGAAATTTATCCAGAAGAACGACTTAAATGTGTGCAATGTTCATCCGACGAAGAAATGTGTTCAAATCCAAATGCTGATATTTTGTATCCTTGTAAAAATTTTGTTGAGGATGATTTATGCTACACTTTCATTATCGGTAATATTTTATTCATCATTATAAACGTATTTGAGATTAAAAAAAAATTTTTGCATCTTATTCAGATGAAAATCGAGCAATTCGAGGATGTATGAGCGATCAAGATGAAAATGTCGAATCATGCAATTCTGCTGGCGACGACTGCATAAAATGCAATGAAGATTTTTGTAATGGGCAGAGTGGAAAAACCAGTGTAAAATGCATAACATGTTCAAGTGATGAAGACATTGCATGCGGATATTCTCAAATTGATATGAGAAATTCTAAAAATTGTGAAGCATTAATTGAACAGGAAAACCTTTGCTTTGCATTCAATAATGAAACGAATTTCCTTCGTGGATGTCTTAATGATTATCCTGAGTTAAAACCATCATGTGAAGAAAACTCAGAAGATTGTCAAATTTGTGATGGCGACTTATGTAATTTTATGGTAATTGCTGAAGAACTTTGTTACATTTGTGACTCTACTGAAGATGAGAACTGTGCAGATGTTTCATCGTCTCCAGCAGAAACACTTTGTGGTGAAGTACCGTTCGATAAATCAGGCTGTTATCTTTCCATCTCTAACGGAGGTACGTAAATATTAATAAATCTACTTAACTGTGAATATGTAAACGATTACATTGACTGGCTGTGAATCGTAATTAAGTTGCTTGTATTTTATGAACTGACAACTGATAAGAAATATTTGCCGTGATATTTATAAGTTTTTTTTTGCAGATGGAAATATCAAACGTGGTTGCGTTAATTCATTATCTGATGATGAAATCATTGAATGTCAAACGGGACAAGATTGCAAGATTTGTCATGGCAATATGTGTAATGTTAAAGCTTCATTTCAAAAATGTTTCAATTGCAATTCTGAGATTGATTTAAACTGTGCAACATTGCAAGGTGGTCTAGCAGGAAAAGTTTGTGATGAATATTTAGACACATGTATGGTTTACGTTAAACCAAACATGACAACTCATCGTGGCTGTTCAAATGAATTACATGATAACGTAACTGAATGTCTTCCAGAATCAGTCAATTGTAAACAATGTTCTGATAACAATTGCAATGGAGAAATCTTTCCGGTAAATCGTTTAACATGTTTTCATTGTCATGGGAATGACAGTGATTGTCGTACAAATCTTGCAAGCATAAAAGAATTGAAATATCCATGTGAAGTTTATAATTTTCGGGACTCTTGCTACATGTACGTAACAGAAGATCAAGTCACACATCGTGGATGTTTAAGTGATTTAAATGAATTCCCTGAAATGTGTTTAGATGATCGCGAAAAATGTGCCATCTGTCAAACACCAAATTGTAATTATGAAAGTGTATTAAGAGAACCAACACTTTCCTGTATCGAATGCGATTCAACATTTGGCGATGAATGTTCTTGGGGATGGTTAGAAAGTTCTGCTGAAAAGTGTCAGAAGGAAATATTTTTCTACCAAGAAGAGAGATGCCATTCATTAGTTGTTTCAGATGATGCAATCATTCGAGGTTGCACACTTGACGGTAATGTTTGTACTACTTTTGCATCCAAATGTGACTACTGCACAACTGATGGATGTAATCGAGAAAATTTATTACAACAATATTGCTATGATTGCAATTCTGATGATGATCAAAATTGTGGTCCAAAACCTTATCATACAAAGAATGTAACGTGCTCTGGGATCGTTCAACATCAACATCGCGGTTGCTACACTAAAGTTGATTCTCAAGATAAAGTTATTCGAGGATGTTATTCAGATCTCAGCATGGACGAACGTATTCAATGTACGAATGAAGGAGAATTTTGTCAAAGATGTATAGATGAAATGAATTGTAACAACATACCGAAAGATTCAGTTTCTATATTTAAGTCTAACTTATTTCTGATTTTTGTATTTTTTATTGCTTCTCATTTTTTATCATAAAACATTGAAATAAATCTGACGAAATAAATTTAAAAATAAATAGAAATTTCAACTGATACAAAACTGCCTTGAACTTCTTTTCATTCACCTTGCAAATCAATGTGATTAGCGCAGGAAGTTTTTATTTTGATTGATGAGAAAGAGCGTAATGAATATAATTACTTTATCAGCTTACAATCAAATCAAAATATTCTAAAAATTTGCGAGGCATGATAAAAGAAATGAGATGGAACTTATAAATATGAATGAGATAATCACTCACTCGTACAATGAAGAAAAGAATTTTTTTGTTCGCACGACTTGCTTACTTAATTAAGAGTTTACTCTTATCAGTATTGATAAAAGTTCATTAAAATACCTTACACATTTGAACTCGAACGTATAAAAGAAGGAACATTTGAAGAGAAGGTTTAGTTGGCTATCTTCAAACTGTGAAAGGAAAATGATCAAATATTTAGTATTTCTAGCGCTCTGCGTTACGTTAGTTTACTCACAAGCTATTGGACCAGGAGTGCCTGACAGTCGCTGTCCTCCAGGGACACCATTTCCACCAATTCATCTCCCGGATGCTAATAATTGTGAAATATTCCACACATGCAGTGGAGGTTTAGCTTTTCCTCAAAGATGCCCTCCTGGTAAATATAAAATTTTCATATTGAACATCATCTTAATAATTTTTTTTTCAACCAAGGTCAACATTGGAGTGTCCAACATAATTGGTGTGATTGGCCAGAGTAAGAAATGTTTTAAAATAAATTATTTCCATTTGACGACTAAATTTTAGTTTTTCATTAGACGTGCCAACTGTGGAAGTGGCGGAGGCGGTGGCCCACCAAATCGTTGTCCACCTGGAAATACGGTTCCACCAGTGATGCTTCCACATGAATATGATTGTTCACGGTTCTACGTTTGGTAAATATCACACATTTTGAAAACAACAAACATCTACAAAATTTGTTATTTTATTGATTTAGTTCATGGGGTCAACCTCAACCAAGAGAATGCCCACCAGGGCTTTACTGGAGTGTTCAAAATAATTGGTGTGATTGGCCAGAGTAATTAATTTTTTTATTACAAATAGAAGTGCAAAAATTAAAAATAAATTCTCTTGATTAGACGTGCAAATTGTAATCTGCGTGGAACTACTACGAGACGATGGAATACAACGACGAGACGATGGAATACAACGACCACAAGACGAAGAGATACAACAACCACAAGACGAGGGAACACATCGACTACAAGAAGACGACGTTCATCATCATCTTCCTCTAGTTCTTCTTCAAGCGAATCCAGAGGAAGATAAAAAGCTTATTCCTGAATAAATACATGACGTCTGTTAAAGAAAAATAATTAATGCGATTATCAAAATAAAATAGATAACGGGTGAAATGGTGATTGTGTAAATTAACATTAAAGCTCTACAAATATAAATTATTTTTTAATCAATCATATCTATCATGGATTTTCTTCATTGTAAATATATTTAGATACGTCTTATTTTTTCTAATTAGAAAATGTTTAATAAAAATTCGGAACAGAACTTACCTATGATGCGTAGAAGTTACTTTATAACTTCACCTTCAAATCTTGAAAATCGATCTCAAAAAATTGTTACCACAAAATCTTCAGACGAGTTAAGTAATTTACTCGGTCTTCAATATCGAGAACGGAAGGTTGGGGATAGTTATGACTCTACAAAGCAAGAGAATACTCCAGAAATAAATAAAAAAGCAAAATTAGATGTAAACAGATCAAAGCCCTATGGCATTGATAAGAAGCAACCAAAGTTTAGTGGCCACTTTTCGAAATTAAAGAAAAAGCATCACGAGGAATTGAAAAAGTTTTCTGATGATCGTTCAAAGAATTGTGATTACTTGAAGTTGGAAGCAGAGATTGCAAAACTTCATTCGAAAGTTCAAGAACTTCGTAATTCTGAAAAGAGCCAAGGCACTGAAAGAGATGCCAAATCAACTATAAATAGCTTGCAATCTGAAGAAATATCAGAAAACGATGATACTGCGACTTCTAAATCATTCCTAATATTTTTTGCTTTTATAGTAATCTGTCTTCTCCTCTACAGTCTTAATTTTCATTTCCGCCCAAAAGTAATGAAAAAAGCATCTTATTTTGAATCACTTTTCAATATAAAATAAAAAGAATTACCTAAATGAAAAATATCTAAATGCAAATAAAATTTTTAAACGGACAAATAATATTTAAATTGTGTCCAAATGAACAGGCTCACAAGCCGTCTCAAGCGACATCTGTCATTAACTTTTCGTTTTCCAATCGCGGTGTTGTAAAAATCGCTATTTTCAGCTTTTCGAGTTGGTCCTTTGATACCTTGTGAAAAAGAAAACAAACAAATACCCACTCAATATGTCTGCATGGAGAGCTGCTGGTTTAAAGTATGAATAATTCACTTACGGAAGTAAAAAATCAAATTTTATAAGAAAATAAATTATGCAATCAGAAATGTTTTCCTATAAGAGTTTTCTGCTATTTTTTTTATTTTGGATAGTCTGACAAGATAAGAGAATAAATTTATATTTTTAGCTACATCAATTATTCAAATATTGCTGCCCGTTTACTACGACGTGCATTAAAACCTGAAGCTAGAGTAGCAGCTGTGAAGCGAGATGAGAGCCACATTAAATTCACACCATGGACGAATGGAAAGCCAGTTCGTAAGTATCAGCTTAATCCATTATCTTAATGAGAATCATTTCTTAAGCAAATGCTTAGAATGTCAATTGAGAAATAGATTTAACTCTCTTTCCCGATTGTGTGTTTTTAACATTTCTACAAGAAATAATTTTCAATGAAATCTTCAACCAATTCTTTAAAACCGATTCTGATGAAGTGTTTCACTTTAATGAATTTTACAGATGAAAAATAAAGTTAAAAACAATATTTCACGTTGTAAGTCATTTATGGACACAATGTCAATTTGATGTTTGCATTCATATTTTGAGTTTATGCATTTATTTCCTCCTAAAATTACCTTTAACAATTAACTTGTTTTGCATCTTATTTTCTAAGATATTTCTTTTGACAATTAACAATTGTTTGCCAAAATTATTTTAGCTTTTAAGGATTTTGAAAAGGGTGTTTTGTCTAACAAATTTATTTGATATCATTTAGCTTACACTTTTCTTTTTTATTCTCAAAAGGTAATCAACCGCCACCAACATCATCTTAAACCGTTACTGGTGGACATTTGAAGTCAGGATGAAATTTGAAAACAAAATCCATAAAATTTAATATAATGTTGTAAACGAATTAGGATCCAGTTTAAAGGCGATTTCAATAAATACTTAGTTCTGGAATTACTTTTTTGTTTTATTAATATGTTACTAAAATGCTCATCATACATTAATAAATCTCACGATTATCATTTATGGTTTTATCTTTGTCAACAAGATTAGTAATTTCGATGGAATTAATTCTAATTTGTGTTGTTTCCATTCGAGCAAAATTTATTCTCATATATTGCTTTCTCCTTTTCTTCTTGAAAACTGTTCTTGTATGTGACAAAGATTTCTCTATGATAGTGGCTTGAACATCAATAAGACCAATAGGAAGAATAGGACGACCGATGAGACTGAAATCTTTTGATCCAGCAAGAAGAACCTAAAAGAAATGCAAAATCAAATGAATGTAAGGTTGATAAAAATCAATTATAAACATTACCTTATCCAACCTTAGTTTGTCTCCGTTAGTTGGCTCCCATAAACCTTCAACGAGAATCACGTCTCCAGCAGTAACTTTGAACTGTTTGCCAAGTAATTGAATAACAGCAAAAAGCCTTCCAACTTCATCTGATTTGATTTTATCATTGATATTCTTAACAGGATCGAGATTTTCGTTATTTAAATTGACAACTTGTAAAGGTTTTGAAATCTCAAGCTTTGATAATGCGGTTGGTGTTGATGAAATTTTGCATTTTTGGAAAAATCCTAAAATAGTTTTGGTTAAATAAAATTTATGAAGTAAATTCAAATTGGTTATTCACCTGTCAATTGATTTATATTAGTTTGACATCTTGCGATACTAACTAATCTATTTAAAAGCATCTTACTGCATTCGTTGAAAAAAAGTTTTAATTCAAAATTTGAGAAAATGTTTCCGGAAAGGTTGCAAGCCGTTTTCTCAAAGGGGCTGCCGCCTGCCAGGTATATTTATGAAAAGTTAGTTACCCCTCTCAAAAAACATTATTCGCTACCGAAAACTAAATTTAACAAATATGCATGGTAGATTAAAAGTTCGTACAACAGCTGAAGAAGCAATTCGCAGGAAAAAAGAACAGGAGTTAAAAGCTAAAGCATATCGTAATGGAAAAGATAAAATTTTTGCTATGAGAAAAAGTGGATCTTTAGATCAAAACTTGTTAGATTTAACATCAAAAATTTTAAGTGTTAATCCTGATGACAGCACGTTATGGAATATTCGTCGTGAATGTATTCTAAAGATGACATCTGGAGATGATCCTAATTCAACACTCTTCGAACGTGACTTGGGATTCACTGAATTATGTCTGCAAGTTCAGCCAAAGTCATATGGTGCCTGGCATCATCGTATTTGGACCCTTGAGAACTCACCTGAACCCGATTGGAATCGTGAAGTGACTCTCTGTAATCTTTATCTTAAAAAAGATGAAAGAAACTGTAAGTTGATTTAATAATTATCAAAATAATTGCGTCATATTTGATGATTCATTCGTTCTTTACTCCGCAGTTCATTGTTGGGATTATCGTCGTTACGTAGTAGGAAAAGCGAAAGTTTCATCTGAAAAAGAACTTCAGTTTTGCGATGAAAAAATTCAGAAAAACTTCTCCAATTATTCATCTTGGCATTATCGTTCTCAACTCCTTCCTATTCTCTATCCCCACAAAACTGACCAAACAAGACCGATTTCGGAAGAAAAGTTAAAAGAAGAGTTAGAACTTGTAATAACCGCAGCATTCACTGATCCAAACGATTCTTCTGCTTGGTTCTATCAACGATGGTTATTGGGATATTCAGAACCTGAACTAGATTTTGCAGCAGTTAAATTTACAAAGACTATTGCAATTATTGCTTTCACAAAACCTGTTAATCTATACGATGACGGAATTGAAATTGTTATCAATGGAATTCCTGAAGTAAACGACAGCAAATTCCTCACGTTTTCTGGATCAAAGAGTAGCACTGTTTGGATTCAAAGAGGAACTTTTCGACTACCAGATGAAGTCAATGTTAACATAAAATTTGACAATAAAATCTGCGAAATAAAAACCAGGAGACTTGAGGGTAATTCATTGATTGGAATAAAATGTCCTTCATTTGGATACGAGTTTGGTGCTGTTGTGATTGATGAGTTAAAAAATCAATTGGAATCGTGTACACAACTTCTAGAGTATGAACCTGACAGTAAGTGGACACTTTTAACTGCTGCACTTCTAATGCGATCTATTGATCGATTTCAATATCACGACAAAACTCGGGAATTTCTAAAGAAATTAGAAATAGTTGACAGTTTAAGAGCCGGTTATTACAAAGACCTTGGCAGCAAATGGTCAATAGAAAACAAACTCAAAAACTGGATTGATAACAATGAATATTTGACTGGAATCATTGATTTAACAGATTTAGACTTAACAACGTTACATTACAATCAATATTTTGTGATTGCAAATGATATAAAACTTGGTGGAAATCTTGAACATAAAAAATTCTAGTTAATCGAATTTTATTAATCTTATTAATATAATTATAGAAAGTAATACTTTCAGCTTTGTATCTTTAGTAAATAATAATAAAAATTAAAGTTTTTTTAATTGAGAATAAAGGGGAAAACAAATTTTGATTATTTTAAAACTTCCCTCACGTTAATGAGAAATCTCACGTAAACCAAAATCAGCACATAAAATTTTAAAGGTTTTCCCTGATTGGCATTGACAGTGAAGGGAATTTCAAACCATATTCAAACCCCAATAACAATAAAATATTATGAAATTTTTTTAATAATTTTATTGTCAATATTGTCCCAAAGCTTAAACATTAAACTTGATTCTTGTTTTAATAAAACTTATTATGATTTCTTTTTTTTCTGCTTTTGTCTTTAAATGAAAGTTATCTTGAATTAAAATTTTTGTAACTTTTTCTTCTTCGTTCTTTACACATGATAAAATTAAAAAATTTTCGATTTCAAGTAATGTTATGCACATAAACTGATTAAACGCTGATCAAAAATGTCTTTGACTGACTCAAATAATTGTTCTATAAAGCAGATAAAGCAGATAAATCAACGCGCTTAACAACGTGAGCTTGACGAATTGATGCATCCAATAGAGCCTGGAAATTACGAAAGAAAAAATTATTTAATCATTTCAGTCATTATTTGTTTGTGCAATCTTCATTTTACCTTCTCCATTTTTTCCTTGCTTGCTCTGCATTACTCAACTCATCTTTAAACAGATATACTCGCATGCCTTTCATGTATTCTTTGATGTATTCTTCCCAATCAAGTGACTGCATGTCAAAGTAAAAAAGCTTTTTATCTTCATTGCTTAGATTGAGCCAGAGTGATTGAACATTGTCGTTTGTAAAGGTCCATTCATTGGTGCAAAAGAACGATATGACATTTGCAAATTTATGAATCTTTTTATAAGTTTTCAACAATCTAAATAATCGGAAAATAAGAATGAATGAAATACATGAAAGATTTTATTTTCTGTCGTTCTACTCACTTTGGTTTCTTGGCGCAGCAAAGAATAATAAAGTCGATTAAAAGTGCTGGTATGATATGCAAAAATATCGTGTAAAGTTTGTTCATGTAGAAAGATTTATGCATGAAAAAGCACATGTACCTTGGACAAGAAACATCTCAATTAAATTATAAAGCAAAATTCCTTAACTCACCATATAGCGCTTGAAAATGGATATTTAAATCCATGCTTGACATTTAAGTCTGTAAATTTACCCCATGTCAATGGATTTTGAACGGAAGATACGTAGTTGTAGATTGGTATCTCGTATGGCTTTTCATTTGTTTCCACATTTTGTAGACCTTTCTTTGTCGCAACATCATAAGCTGACACTATAAGAGCGTTAACTGTCATATCGACTGGAACGATGTTTGCATTGATGTTCTTATTGCAATGCCTGAAATGTTCATAATTCAATTATCTGCAATATAAAAAATAAATAAGAAAGAACTTTTACATTGTTCTTAAAACTCCAGAACCAGCGCCAGCTACAACACCCGTTGGGCCATAAAGATTGTCTATCCATGCGACAACTGGCTCTTGGAATGTCGATGTTACTGCGAAATAAATAAAAGTGTTAAGTAAATAGCAGAAAGTGATGACTTAACATTTGCGCGTGTTTACCGATAGCTGGCCGAAAAACTCCGATTGGCAAATCTCCACTGTAATTTCTTACCAAATCTTCTGCGAGAGCTTTCGTTAGCGTGTATGTGTTGGGCCATTTACAGAGAATTCTGAAGGAAAGTAAATCCAACGATTAATCAATCATCTTCAAGTAGAGACAATGAATAAGTAAATGATGTAAAACAAACATACTTCGGCGTAATCTCTTCAATTGCCCTGTCGTCAAGCTTCGAAATTATGTTCTCCAAGTGATCGTAGCCGATTGGATAATCGTAAAATTTCTCTTTGACTGAATTCAGATGGCAATTTGAGTATGCTGTTGATACGTGAATAAAAGACTGAAAAAGATACCATCGTGGATATGTAAGTTATGCTAAATATTATTTTTAAATCAATACTTTTAAGTTTTTCATCTCTTTTCCTAACTGAATAACGTCTTTCGTCCCATGAACATTGATGTCAACTGCAAGCTTTAAACTCTCATCGAACTTGATGGTTGCTGCGGCATGGAATATAATGCTGATAGTTGACACAAGTGTCTGTCGATCAGTAAGCGATAAGCCTAAGCCGGCAATTGAACAATCACCAGCGACAGTTACAATCTTGTGGCGGAATTTCGGTACTGATTCGCGAAGTTTCTCAAACAACTACAAGAAAAAATCTTTTTGAAAAAATGTTTTATTAATGAAGTAATTAATTTCTTAATTTACTGGATCATCAAACAGTTCTTCAATCCTCGTGTGAATATCTTTCCCCTTTTTCTTTCGTATCAAAAGATAAATGTTTTCAATACCCGGACAAGTTCGCAGAAGTTTGTCAATTAGGACTTTTCCCATGAAGCCTTGAAAAGTGAAATTTTTTTCTCATGAAGTTCATCGGATTTCTTACGATTACGACAGTAAAATAAACTCACCCGTTCCGCCTGTTATGAATATGTTCGCGCCTTCATAAAAATTTTGAACGACTGTGCTGCTTGACATCGTTTCTTTGTTTAAATTGTTCTTGGTTTCGACTATCTTTGATTGGAACATTTTGTTTTATTTCTTTTTAAATCTCTTTTAAACTTGTCACTTTTTATTTTCTTGAAGATATTTGCGTCAAATGATTCTAAGGAATTAAAAGAAAAATTGTATTTGAATTTAAGTTTATCTATAATCCGATTTCAATGTTCATTGATCTTTAAATCAGTCAGATAAATAAAGAATGACAAACTTATCGATGATGGAACAAGTCCAAGTGCAAGAATTTTTGGTGTCAATTTTAAAATATGTATGTAGCTCAAACAAACACAAATAGATAAGTCAATGTTAATCTTTAATGAGATATGCTTAAATATATACTAATGTTAATTTTAAGCTCTCAAATATTTTATGATGATTATGAGATATTTGCAATTCACAGAGAAGCTGAAACTGATCATTCGTGGACATTTATGTTTCAATTTTCAATGCTCAACGTTTCAAAGTCTTTGAACTCTTAAACTACATTAATCGAGCATATTAAATCCGCTTGCTGTTTGTAAGCTCGCGTAGACGCGTACGTAAAGAAAAGAAAAATAGATAAGGAAATACAAAATTGTGTAAAGCAACGAAAAAAATTATTATGTCATATATCTTCATTCATTTTTACACCCGAATATGTGTGCTTTGCTTACACGACGACTTGAAGTAACAATCTCGCGAGATGAAGAAAAGAAGAGAAAACTATTGTGAACAAAAGAAAGAAAAATAAAAAGCAAGAGTGAATTCATGACGACCTTAAAGATACTTAAAGTTATAACATGTTTGAAGTTCGAGATGAAGCTTTTTGATGTAGTCGTAGTCGTAGTCGTCAAAGGATTCAGACAATCAGCAGATGAAATGGAATCATCGGAACGTGGATTTTGAAATATTCACGAAAAACGCTTCTCGTTGCATAACAACAGCAAGCTTATGATTGAGATAAGAGATGCTTGCATGAAAACATTATTCGACAGATTTTTGCGAATATTGAAAGATTGTTAAAGACAAGCCGAAAAACTTTCAATGTCTGTGGCCAATCGAATGAAAGTAAAATCCATTACAGGTTCATTGTACATCAAATAAATCAGCGCAAAATGAAAATTACAAAAAAAGTTAAATAAATAGCTGGTGCCTTTTTTCGTTTAATTAAAAATATCTGTGAATATATACTTTATATAGTATTATATACGTAAATAATTTTTTTTCTCAACAAATATATTTACGCGTTCAACAGCGCAAGTAAAAAGGTGCTTAAGAAATGTAAGGAACTTGCGCGCGCTCGCTTTTCAGTTTTTCAGAGTTTACCAAAAATTAAATGGTAAATTTTTTTACATAATAACCTACTTTGGATATACTTACACACATAAATATATACGTATAAGAAACAGCTCTTTATGAATAATTTTATTACATTAATTTTTAACAGTTTTCTCTCTTTTTTATTGTATTGAATTATGTAATGATACGATTATTATTATTTTGTTTTTTCGGACAAAAAAAGGTTCAAAAAAATTATTTTTGGGGGTCTTTTAATGACGGATACGACGTGATTTTTGTCTTCGGATATTTTTACTTTGTTTTGTCTCTCTTTATACTTTTCTTTGCTTTGCACTTTCAGTCCACTTTCGTTTGATCTAATGTACTGTTATTTGCATATTTAAAATTTCTTATTCTTACGCTTCGCCTTCGCTTTCTTTGCCACCATTCAATATTAAAAACTTTTTCTTTCTTCTATCTGGGTTTCGGTGACTTCTTTAATTCTTTTTGAGAACGATTTCTAAATTTCCTTTTTAATTATTTTTTTTATATTTTCTTGCTTAAATTGAAAGATTCACTTTAGAATATTTTTTGGTTTTTCTCGGTCAATGACTAACGACAGCAGACAAAAAAAAAGTAAAGCTAAACTTTGTTTGAGAATTGAAATAACACACGGCTGAACACTTTATAAACGGATTAATTGATATTTCCGCTCTGTCACTTTGATCAGCTCTGAAGCTTCGCGAAAAACGCACTTTGACTCTTAACGCTCTATCGTGGAATACTTGACAAATTCAAATTTTGGAAATGGTTTTCTCTTTTCTCTTAAGCCTCAACGCAAACAGATTTATTTCCCCTTCCAAAAATGCTGATGAACACGAAATTTTACTGAAACAATCACATATATTGGGAGAGAGGACGCTTTAATAAACGTATGCTCGAGCGGCTTAACTACATATATATCAAGACTCATATCGTTAATATCATCATTCTCTAGAAGCGAAAGTACCAACTCATAAACTCGTAATTTTCATTTTATACACTGTTTATCACATTCGTATCGTATGCTTCAGTTGTAGGCCACTGGGTATGAAATGTAGATGTTCAAGCTTGTATTTTATTTATTTGTTTTCTTTCTTTATGACGAGGGCTCATCATTTCTTCTTTCTCCTAACATTTTTCTTGGTGTTTATGACCACAAACTAGTTTACAATAAAAGATATGACAAAAATGTTAAACCATTAAATATAGGTATGTTTTTTTCACTGATGCTCTTGATTTTACACGCATTCTATTTTAAAGTTTGTTAGTTAGTATTTTGAAAACACACTTAAAATCCACTTGCGACACGTAAAGTGACCAAATACCTTTAAAAATGCTTTGATCATGAAATATACAAAACGTCTGAATGTCTGATAAGATGCTAATATTTAAATGAGGTTGTGAACAGATTCAAGGGTCTTACTTAAATAAGCAACTTAGACGAATTACTTTTGAAAGCGATTGAAATTCTTCTTTTTTTAAAAATCTTTTGCTATCCAATAATGCATATCTAATATTTAATTTTGTCCAAAACATTGAATATCAATTAAGTGTGTCAACGGCAAATATAAGCCAAAATATTTGCTTAAAATTCTACTCACGCGTGAATCATTAAGAAGATGAGAAATTATTAATTTTGAGCTTTTTTCTAGAAAGCTTTCAAGCAAAGCTTTCAGATATTTCAAATTTTATTTGAATTATCGTTAAACTTTGAATAATCGAAAGTTGTAATTCAAAACCGTTGTAATCTTTAGCTTGCAAGTTATTAATAAGTAGGTAGATAAACGAACATTAAAAAAATTAAATAAGGCTAAAAAGCAATTGTTACAAATAACGAAATTTAAAAATTTGAAACAACTTTATCCATGTGGACATTTGTACATCCCCTACAGAAGTTGACATATAATTGATACCCTGTGGCTGAAAGAAGCACGTAACAGTTTTATAGTGCGATTGTAGCTTAATTATTTTAACACTTAATCCATTGAAAAACTCGTGAAATAGTGTCAGAAGTCATTATTTAAAAGATTTATATCTACCAGTTTTGCATTTACTGAATTAATGATCAACGGTGCAAGTTGGAGTGCAATTGGGCGAATAGATGGTAAGAAACAGCCGAACCGTCAATCAAATTGAGTTTTTTTAGAAAACGTAGTAAAATATTGAAATGAAAATATAAAACAAAATTTATTTTAAATAAATAGAAAAATTAATATTTTGTTAATGCGTGATAGTAAATTGTTAAGAAGAATCTTGCCATCATGTAATTATGTTTTAACAATTGATGCTAAAACATTTTAAAGATTATTGTAAGTTTCTATAAATCTGTTTTAACTATTTATAGAATGATTCAAATTTTTGATGCCATAATTAATACAATTTTGTAATAGCACGCGAAATAAACAAAGTTAGACTTTTTCGAAGTTCATTAAACTGTAAGTGGACTAAGAATGGTTTTTTGTTAACATAATTTGATGGAGGAAAGTTTTAATAATCATAACAAAAATAAATTTTTCTCCTTCCGATTATTTCATCAAAAAATTATTTTTTTCGTTCGCTCATCATCTGAAAGAAAGAAAAATAGATTTCAATAATGTGAGCTCAGCATGGCAAAAATAATTCATTGATCCTGTGTAATACTTCGGTTCTACTGTAAAATTACATAAGCTTTTAATTGTTCATCTTTGTTTTCTAAATATTTACAACTTTTCTTTCATTTCCTCTCGTTTTAGAAATTAAACGCAACGAGCATCGAAAAAGTTCCACTAAGACCAAGGAAAAGGTAAAGCGTGGATAATCAAAACTTGTTTTCATAAGTATTTTATCGCGCAAAAAATAACGAAAAAAAATTCCAAGTTCAACCATCGATTTCGACTACTAATGAGAGATTTATCTAGTGTAAGGTTTTAAAATCTGAAGATAAAAACAAGGCTCATTAGTAGTCATAAATTTATTATCTAGGTAGATAAAGAATTGAGTTCCTCCCAGAAAATAAAATATTTGTGACCTTTTTTCTACACATAATCCACATCTTAAAGACATTTGGTTTAATAAACAACAAATTTCGCATGAGAATATAAATAATAAGAGCGAGTGCGGTGTTTTGTGACCTGATTTGCCAAAAATACCGATCTTTATGAAGCGAACCTGACCTACGTAGAAGTTTATGAGTGAAGAAGAATAGAACTGGGTTGGTTGCTACATTTCTTCTACATCTGTCCAAGAAAAACAAACTTTGCAAGGTTTTGAAACTTCGAAACGACAAAACGCCTTTTGATAAGTGAAAATATTTCGTGGAATTTTTTTTCTGAATCATTTTCAAGTTGAAGTTATTTGTAAGCAAAAGCAATTTTATTTGTTTTAATTAATTAAGGTTTAAAAAACGATAATTATCTTAAAGTACTTGAATACAATTAGAAAAATTATCAAAGAACGTCATAACTTGCGAACCTTTATAAGTTTGTGTGTTTAAAGTTAAATTCCCCGGTCTTTACGATGTTTACGTGATAAATTGCACATTTCGTAAGACAAGAGTCGCAGAAAGTATTAAAAAAAATTAGTTCACCGGTGTTAGTTTAATTAAAAAAACCATTGGATTAGCAAAGCACGTTCTGAAATAATAATTTTAAAGACAGATTTTTTTAATCCTTCACAGAATCGATCATCATCGATGTTTTCTCCTAAGGTTCAATCAACACTTGATAAGCATTTTCCATCGAGCTTGCCATCAAAACGTCTTCACATAAAGCAAACCAGCGATGCTGCGTGCTTGACAGGTAAATAAAATTCATTTTTATTCTAATCTTCTTTAATTAAATTAACATTCTTCTTCTTTTCTTGTTCTCTTTAGATCTTTGTAGTAATTTAGAGATAGATGAAGTAGAAATATTTTCTTTAATAAAAGAACATATACCAAAATATAAAATACGTGCTGATAACATCACAACGTTTGCTGGTACAACTAATCAGGATTTTGAATTTGTTCAATTTCCTGCTTTAAACATCCCAGACAACATCGGCCTAGGCTTGAATCCCGACCAAATTCGTGAGACGCTCAATTATTTCCGTAAGTAAACTTCTTTTTTATTTGTTTATGTTTTCATTTCTGAAGTCATGAATGAAATGAAGTCTCGCGACATTTCTTCCCACACGTCAATTCGTGTTATGTCTTTTTTCAATCTTATTATGCGATCATTAACTTATGAGTAAGGGAAAGGCTTGTGAGAGTGAAAAAGAAGAAAAAGGAGAAAAAAGAAGAATTCTCATTCACTGACAACGAATGAAGAATAAAATTTTAGATTATGTTTCATTTGTGTTGTGTTGTGTAAGTCACTCGTCGCCATCATCGTTTGTGGAACACACTCGAACGAACTCGGGCTAAAAATAAAATAAAATGAAAATTTTTCTCTTTAATTTTCGAACGCTCACAGAGTGAAAAAAGAAAAAAATGAAATAAATGAAAAATGCTTTTTGTGCTTCAGTATTCGCTGGACTATCAAAAGTGAACGGATGAGTGTGTCTCGTCGTCGGTTCAATTCAAAACGCGTGTGTGAATAACGAAAACGATAAAAAATCTTTTGCTTGAGGGTTGTGAAAGTGAAAATGGAATGCGTAAATGAGCGTTCTAATTAAAATGATTTATAAAAATTAAGAGTCATCATATATCATTTATCAAGTGCTCGATTAGATATTTTACTTATTCTTCTCTTCCTTCATGTTAAAGGAAATACAAACACATTCACCACCTTCTAACGGGTTTGAAATCATTTATTTTTGGACTTAGAGTAAAATGTTGTTACGCAAAGAGTCAAACAAACAATTGCGAATAATATTTTTGCACTTGGCTTTGTGAAAGAGAAGCAGTTTCTTAAAATACATAAATGATTATTATTATTATTATTATGAAGTATTTTCAATAAAAGTAATGAGAGGACTGAAGAGAAGGTCGCAAAGAGTATGATCAATAAATGCTAAGCACATTTTTTTGTGCCGCTGGTTTGTGATGTTACGTCACGATTCGAAACGCACATGATCATCATCGGCATTGATTTTAAAATTAATAAATTCCTAAGCAGCCATAGTTGTCGAAAAAATATTGAATTCAATAGATTGTTGTCGCTATCATATCAGATAAGTTTTGTGTTTTTTTTCTTCCACTTCTGCCAATTGTATCTTATTGTAATTGAAATAACCGACGAGAAGTAAAAAGATAAAACAAATATAAAAAATTTTACGAGACACTTGAAAGATTGTCCGTGTGATTTTGTCCGAATGATTTCATTGTCCCTTAACTGTAATTAACTAGCTAGCTCGTTGACCGCAAATGAACATAGAAAAATTAACAAACAATGGAGAAAAGTATTTGGGAAAAATCGCCTAAAAGAAAAGAAGGCAAGATCGACATTGAAAATAGTGAATTGTTTGTTACGAAAACGCCTGGTAATTCGAGCTCCGGATATGCCAACACCTTTCGGATTCTAGAAAATCAAATAAAGCGAAAACAGTTAAAACATTCTAGTCTGTTTAGTATAAGTGAAGAAGAACCGACAACTCTCGAACTTGAACTTGCTGCAAGAAGTCGGTTGAGTGAAATGTGTGATACAAATTATAATAAAAGTGAAGCAATCGAAAGTCTGAATAAGCATCTGAAGCTTGATAATGTTCAAAATTTTATTTATCATGTGGCTAAGGGAAGAAACGGCACATTGTCACTTAAACCAAAGGTTCTAAGTCCAACGGCAGTCAACAATGTTGATGATTATGGTAATTTGTTGGAACATCGTTTTTATTATGTTTTTTTTCTTCTTTTTCTGACAACGACTCATGAATGTTGCAAACATCTGTTAAAAACATTCAAATGAAACATTAGATTTTCCAATTTTCCAATGTTTTAATGCTTCCCTAAAAACATTCAACATTCTAAGGAAAAAATCCTTTTTCGAGGTTGAACTTTAAGAAAAAAGTTTATTTTATTAGATATTTGTAAATTACCTTAGATAAGAATTATGTTTAGTCGTGTTGTTGCTAATTTCCGTAAAAAATCTAAATCATCACGGAGGTTTTTAAAAAGCTCAATATCTTCCCCAGAAATAAAAATAAATTCAATTGTAGATGAAAAATTTAATTCAAATGAGATTTTATCATTTGAAGATAAAAATAAGGAAATTGAAGCAATTTTTCAACGTGATGATGATAATCCAATCGTGTCTAATCTAGGTGACACTTATTATCTAATTAATAACGAGACTTTAAACTCATAAATTGTTTCTAATCAAATAATTAAATGATAAATCTTTCATTCAATTTCAGTTTTATCTGGTAAAAGGTGTTCTGAAATGAGTATAGTCTATGACGACATTCAAGCTGTGACTAGACTGTTACAAGAAAAAGAAAAAGTAAGTTAAAAAATCAATTTTCTTACATTTTAAATTAATGAAAATATTTTTCAAGGATTTGGAATTAACGGTGCATATCGGTAAAGAACTTTTGTCACAAAATAATCAATTGGAGAAGAAAGTCGCTGATCTTGAAGCTGACTTAAAAGCTGCACAGGAAAACATCGCTCAAATCAATCATGAGCTTCTGCAAAAGAACGAATTGATTAATATTCTCACAGAAACTGATGAAGTTAATAATGAAGTTGTGTCACCAACAGCCTCAAAGTCGCTCAACTTCAACTTCGATGTTCTTCAAAGGAAAATCAACGTGCTTGAGAATGAAAATCGAACTCTTCATTCAGAAGTTGCACAAGTTGTTAAAGAGACCGATGAAGTTGAAGAACAAGAACGTCGTTTGTTTATTGAGTTAAGTGAACAGTTGAGCTCAACGAATCATCAGTTTGAAGGTTTAACTCTCGAAATAGAGCGTTACAAAGAAGAAAATCGATTACAAAACGAACAAATTGTTAATCTTAGTGCACGACTCTCCGACACACAGCAACGTCTTCACGAACTCATCACAGAGAACGACGAGACAGCATCTGTGCTGAATATTACGAAAGAAAATCAAAATATGTTGGTATCAGAGCTTCAAGATTATAAAGAAAAGTACCAAGAAACATTAGGATTACTTCAGGAAACACAAAATCTATTGAGAGAGAAGAAGAAACGAGCACAACCGTTGGCAAGAAATTCTTACGTTCCAGGTCTTCCCGCTCCTTACAATGCAGAGTCACTTCAAACAGAACTAATGGAGTCATCACTTTTCTCTGAAAATAACAGTCTTGATAGTGGAATCCATTCAGATAATGGACAAACAAAGACTGTGCCGATGTTTAAGAAAGTCTTTGAGACAGTCAAGTGTGCTGGAAAATCGAATGCTTTTAAGAATTCTGATATGTTATCAATGTCGAACTCAACAGAACTCATCACATCACAACCACGCATGTCAAGTTCTATTTATTCATCGTCTTCAGATACTGAAAAGTCAATTGATAAACTCGGTTCTTACTCAATGTACAGTTCGATTTACGGGAATATTGGCGTTGGGTTGAAACTCGACGATAACTTTATATCATCAGATTCTGATGATGGTTACACAAATCGAACAACATCAGGTGTTCCTGGATGTCCTGGAGCTAAGGATCTTGAAACAGCTTTAAAAAATCTTTCATCAGCTGAGATTCTCGCAAGACGAACGATGTTATCGCATGCTCCAGCTGGAACTTACTCATACGATGATCCAATGACACCAGAAAGCATTTTCTCTCGTTCGACATCAACCACACTTTCTCAATATCGTTATCCAAAGAGACTTGAGATTGTCAAGCCATTGGAGGTAAGAGATACATCTTAATATTAAATTAAAATTTTCAAATTTCTGTGCCCTTCGTAATTCAAATTTAACGAATTTGTGAAAATCGATTGGAAAATCAAATTATTTAATAACTAAATTATTCTGTCATCCTACAGGGTTCATATACATTAAATCATTGGAAAGGACTTGCCACACCTGCAATGAGTGGTCTTCTTCATGACAATGAACGTGTTAAAGTTCGTGGAGAGAAAGGACTCGATGAACTCGGAATGCAACTTTATTCTCTGTTAGATGTCGAAGAAGATATTGATGAACTTCCTGGAAAACAATTTGATACATCGCCATGCATTTATACATACACGAATAGTTGCGTAATGCATCCTGACGATGGTACATCGAGTATAACGTTCAGTTTACCACCTTCGCAATTATCATCACGTGTAGAGTCACGACAAACGACTTGTCCATCAACACCACGTTCATTGTCAAGAAGAAATTCTTGCAGCACATTTTCGGTGAGTTTGGGATTGGCTTTTATGCTTAATGAGCGGGGAATCAAAGCAGTCACACCGAGTTGTCTCAATACTCCGGCGGGCGTGAATTTTTCACCAACTGTGACACCGTGCAACTCACCTGATGGTCGTTTGTCACCAATTTCTGGTCATTATGATGTGACAGAAACTTCATTGACAAGTTTTCTTACATCAAGTGCTGGTGTCTTAAGAAAAAAAAGTGATAATGGACAAGAATCGTCTTCAAGAAGTTCGATATTGCTTGAGAAGAGGGCGAAAATGCGATCAATTCGACTGATACAACAAGGAGAGAATCTGGGAATTGAAAATATTCTTTCAACTTCATCGAAGCTTGTGAGTCCACTTGCACTTCATAGTTCGAATATTTATACAAGATATAACAGTCCAATGGCACAGTTGACGAGTCTTAAGCATTTGTCAGAAAAGAATAAAAAGATTGATGAGAATGAGAAAGAAACGACAAATGAAAATATGTCAACAACAGATACGAGTGTTTCAACATCGAGTGCTGTTGTAAGATCAAAACAAAAGATGCAAAGATCAAGATCGAGAAGAAATCTGAATGGTGGACAACGAAGAGATCTGGGAACTGTCAATAATATTAAACGTGAGAAAAGTGATAACGAGAAAGTTGAAGAAGAGAAATCTTTAGTCGGTGGCTTTGTTGGATCGATAAGTTCGATATTCTTCGGACGTAAAGGCGGTCTTCTTTAACTTCATTACGCTTAGAATTTTTTTTAACTTATAGTTGATCTTTGTGGATATGTTTGTAGAATAAAAGAAAGAATATTTAATTTACATTGTACGAACGAATGTTCATTCGCTATGAGAGTCATCACACAATTAATTATTATCAGCATACCTTACATTTTTAAAAAGAAAATATTTATTTTAAAAAAAGAAAAAGAAATTTTGCTCTTAATGAAATATCAAATGAAATGAAATTTTGTTACTTAGTTTTTGCCAATAGGAATGTTTGCTTATCTATACTTAAATGCTTTACGCTTAAAGAAATATTTTGATTGTCATCTAATGCACAATTTAATTAGCTTTGTTAAATGTGACGATAGATATGAGAGGAGACTTGGAAACTTGTTTGAGTTTTCTTCGGAAATTGCCTTAATTAAAATGGTCATAGATAAATGATTAAATATTCTTTAAAAGCTCTAAGTTGATGATCAGTTATCTCTTAAAAATATATTGTATAATCAACATACGACATTGAGTTTGATAAATGTTGAAGTTTCACCTTTCGTTTGGCTTAGAATAGATGAAAGATTTGAAAATAAAAATAACAATTTGTTGATATTCTGAATGGAAATGAAAATTGTATATTTTTCTGAGATAATTAATGAAAATAATGGAAAATCAAAAAAAAGTATGAATAAAGTATTACAGATGAATAAAGATTTAAAACGAATTCTCATTCTTTTCTCAATGTTCCTTTTACAGTTCCACTTATTGGATTTCATTGAAACTTCCTCAGAAAATTCCTATCTACTTGATTTGCTTGTTTAAAAATAGTTTCAGGAATCTTAAGAGATTTAATTTCACTCAAGCAGACAGAAACCGAAATAACTCATGAACATTTATATGGTCACAAAATCTACTAAAAATCATCATCAGGTCTAATAAATTAAAAGAATTCTATAGACAAATATTCAGGTGAAATTTTATGACTTATTTTATATCTTGAAATATAAGATTGTAGAAAATTTATTCAAATGCATAGTTAAAAGCCGAATAAATTTTTAATAAAATGCAAATTTTAGTTAAATTTTAGTCAAATTACTTTAACAGGTGTTGAAGACCTGAAGAATCAAATGAATGTCAAAGAGTTTGCTTTGTTCCATAGTACACCCATAAAGAATATTCCGTAATTAATCACAAGAAGTTAAATTTGACAATTAGTAAATGCAATTTAGAGAAAGTTTTTCTCAGCAAGCAATTTTTCTCACAATCAATTAAATTATGTGGTGAACTAAAAGCTTCTCTATTTGTTTGTTCACTACGCTCTACAGTGAGAATGAAGTCTTCTGGATCATAATTTACCTTATATAACTTCGAGAATATTTGTGTAAATAATAAAGAAATTTTTGCTTTTATTTTCATGTAGGCAGGTTTTGAAAAATATTTCTAAACAGTTTAGAATTGTTTATAAATATTGTAACCATTTATAAGCATCGTCTCTTTTCTTTCAGATTTTCAAAAATTAACAACTGAGAAATGATATCATATTACTAAATATGTTTCGTATTGAGATGTCTGTAAGAATGTTTAAATAATTAAAATTGTTCGTTCTAAATTTAGCAACATTTCCTGATGTGTTTCCGATTTTCATCAACCTTCAAAAGAAAAATAAAAAAAGAGCGTTTCAAGTTAGTTCTCTGACAATTCGATATTTTTATTAAGTATATAAGCATACATCTGATTCATATATTTTTTGTGACATTTATTATTATTACTCTCAATGTTCTTTTTTATTTGTTTGTATAATTTTGTTTTTCATTCATAAATGGACAAAAATTCTTTTTTAGTAGATGTTTGTAGAGAGTTTGAGTTTTTGTAGGAAATTAGACACTGACAATGTTTCAACTTTAAACATGAGTCAGAAATTCAGGAGATTTAATTTTTTTATAAAACAATTATTGACGAACAAGAGGTCGAGAAAAAGCCTCACATTATGGCTGCTGAACTTTATTAATTATCCAATTAGTTTTCTATTTACGAATATACTTTTAAATTTAAGATGCATAAGACATTGTTCCATCTTTTATACCCTTATTACTCTTATTTGATATTAAAAATACATTCATGAATCATTTATTCGATTGAAATTTAAATTTCTTTTCCATTTTCTTTAAATAAGTTTTCATTTTCCATTTTCTCTTCTAGATGATTTACTTTTAAAGTCTTAATTTCTAAAGCGATGAGCCTTCATTTCTTCTTATTAGGTACTAGTCATAATATTTTCTCTGATTATTATTATTTATTTATTTTATTATTTAGACCAGATGATTTGTCGATTATGTTTGTGGTTTATGATCAGTCGGAAGTGATCATGAATTAAGTCAAAATATTATTTGAATATAACTAGATATTTACTCATTTAGAAAGCTTTTGATTTCGCATTCAAAGTTTCGAAAAAGCTCAATGATTGAAGAAGAAATTCATGTTTCCCAATAAGTATTAAAAGTCTTTCAATTTCAAAAGAAAATATTATTTATGATTGACGGAACCCATGATCAGTTCCAAATATTCTTTATCTTCAATTAAAAAGGAAGATTCAATATCTAAAGACGAAAGATATGAAAATCTATGATTGTTAATCTCTTACTTATCAGTGCACAAGAGTCAGACTAGATTTCAGTTTGTGTTTATGTTTATGTTCTTCGTTTTTGATTTAATTACGATTGGACAATTGGATGCCAACAAAACATTGGTTTTCTAGGATTATGAATCATGTCGAGCCAATGATCACGTCCAATGGTGTCATCTTTTCCAATGCTCTCATCTAAGCCAATTCCACACGATCCAATAGCGTTCGATTCGTCTGATCCATTCTCAAGAACATAAAGCTGAAAAATGAAAACATTTTGCTTAAATTTCCTCGTATAGTCAAAATAACTCACTTCAAGTCCAGAATTATTAAACGACGATGATGGCAAATTAAATGTAAAAGCTTCATTCCAAGTGTGATCGGTGAACGATTTTTTCGAAAAATTTGTCTTCTTCTTTTTTATTCTTTTACCATTTTGAATCAAATAAAACTTGACGTAAATTTCATCAAATTCCAAATTTTTGGCTTTCATAATGACGACAGTTAATCGTTCAGCTCCAGGAAGAAAGTTCAATGAAATAAGCAATTCGGGACGATCTAAATGGTGACGTTTGACACGAATGATATCGCCCCAAATTTCATTTGATTTCGTCAAATCGATGTCAACGATTGAGACTTTCAACTCTCCTGATATGTCACTTGAACATTTGTCTGCGTCGAGTACCTAAATAATTGAATTTATCACTAGAATTGGTCACCCAAAACTTTTGGGAAGATAACTCAAAAGACAATAAACTTACATGGAGAATCAATTCTTTCTCGGAAAGTTGATCCCTCGAGACAGGAAACTTAAAATGCTGATTGAAGTAGGGATTCGTGTCAAATCGAAAAATGTTAGTCTCACGTTTTCGTTGGTCAATTTCTGGTTTGAGTTCGAGACGAACGTACACTTCACGAAATCCGCCTTCTTCAAATGGACTCAAATTGTGAGCTTCGATCAAATGAATTTGTAAATCGCTACATTTTGAATCGTAGTTAACACGTAAATGAAGCTTTCCAATGCATGTGCTGTTTTCGGGGGCATTTATAACAATAGGACCAGCCTGTCTTGTATATAAATCGAGTTGCAATGCACCCAAAGGACTTTAAAATCAAATAAAAATAAATCTACAATTTAAACTTCATAAAATTCTAACTCACCTTGGAGGTGCTGGATTGGAAGTGCACGCGTCACTTCTCGGTGGAAGTAACAAAGGCGGGCGATTGATTTTCGATGATGAACTTGATTGTAGAAGATTCGACGTTGCGCCAAAGAAAAGATTCGCCTGCGATGGACTCGATGATTTAAGATTTGCATAATCAGACGGTGACATTGAACGTGCGTCAAGACTTATTGCTCTGAGGTCTCTCATGGGACTTGGTGAACGTGAATGCTGTAAGAAAATGTTTGTCAGAACCACAGGAATAAATCCAAATTTAATTAATCAACGTACAAGAAAACGTGAATCGTGACCATCACCAGTTGAAAGCCCTGAAAATCTGATTTGTGGTGATGAACCGCGTTGCTAATAAAAAGAAGAAATCATTAATAATTAATTCATTAAAATTCCAAACTTCTTGTTAAGAAAAAGTTATCTCACCTGATGTAAATTTTCTAAGCTGCTTTCACTTGATATACTTGACGTTCGTTGAAGGTGACGTGGTGGAAATGATTTACTTTGATGCTGCAAAACTGCAGATGATTGTGGTGAATTGGTCTTAACATTGCATTCCTAAATGTGTATGAGAGAAATAAAAAGAAAGAAAAAAGTCGTGGACAATGAACTAAAAATTTATTCACATAAAAAGATTCTTGAACCTCGAATGAAGAATTTGCAGACTTTTGCGATTCTCTTTGCATGGAGCCGTCATCAGACGATGTAGAAGTCTTGGAATCGGAGAGATTTGGTGTGGAATCTTGTTCCATTGAATCACCTGTAGCACGTTTCACTCTCTCCTTAGCCAACTTACTCCAATCATTCAAACGATGGGCGAACCACATTGGTGCACTCATCTTCACCTTGAAATTTCTTTTTCCTTATCTAATTTGTAAAAAGACTTTTTTCTCACTCGACTTTTTCTTTGGGGAAGAAGAAAAAAGCTTTTCCCTTGTGCTTCAATTTTTATTTTGTTTAAATTTCAATCTTTTCTAAAACTTTTAACTACGATTTTATTTTTCTTTAGAATTTTCCTCACGAGTGTAGTAAATAATAAAAATTTTCTTTCTTTCTGTTTTATTTTTTATATTTTCTTTACGCTATTACGCTTTGCGAAGCAACAGTTTACTAATAAACGCGACAATATAAAAAAGGAAGAAAGACACGAAAAAAGAAAAAAAAGCTCTCTGATGATGAAAAATTACTCTCCACTCATGCGTTTTTCAGCTGCTTTTCCTGTTCTTCTGTAGTTCGCTTAAAATTTTACTGCTTGGACTGTTTGGCGCATTGAGAAAATCTTGTTGAATTTTTCCTTTTCTTCCTTTTCTTCCATCACTGTATCACTAAATGACTTTGTGTAGCATGATTGGAGCCGTAGTGTCAACATCATCTGCGATTTATCACCGATAATAAAAAAAATCAACACAAAATCCCTTTAAAAAGTTTAATCAAACAGGTGTGTAATGTAACACAGACTCTTCGTTTTGTGCATTTTTTTTTCTTTCCTTCATCAAAAAGTAATAAAAAAGAGGGAATTAAACGAAGAGTCTGCGTAGTTATGAGTTTTGGAAGGAAAGTAGAAGCGACCAGGGTTGGGCGAGAAGTGGAAGCGAGAATGAGAGAAGGAGAAAGCCTTGAGAAAAGCACAACAAACAATGTCAAAACAATGTTTGAGAATGCCAGAAAATTCCGGAGAACAAAATTGCGGCAGATAAGTTCTACTTCAATTATTTCTTTGTAAGAGCGGCGAAACTGCAATGAAGGCTTTTGTATTTGCGTGTACCATCGACACCTTCAAATGCAAAAGCTTTCATTGCAGTTTTGCCGCTCTTACAAAGAAGTAATTGAAGTAGAACTTATCTGCCGCAATTTTGTTCTCCGGAATTTTCTGGCATTCTCCAATGTTTTCTCGTTATCAACTCTTTTTTATTTTTTTTGTCTCCTAAAGCAAATATTTAAGTTTTTTGGTGATAAAGAATTTATTCGCTGCTACAATATTTTTTTATTTATTTTTATGTGTTCTCTACATGATATCAATTTGTGTGTATGCGTTTTGATAAAAGCTTCATATTGGAATGGCATAAACAAACAATTTGCTCTTTAAATCGTCTTCTTATTACTCTCCGTTGGGATCAGATTTATTTTAAATACAAATATGCGTTCATGAAAAAGGATATGTTTTGACAGGCAGATTGATTCATCTATAAAACGATCATTGGATGCATTCATAAATTACGTGTACAGAATTGACAAAATACTCAACTTACCATCCCTGTAATATTTCTTTATTTAATCCTTTTCTAATGAATACTTTTTAGGGAAAAACACGTTAAAAAACTTTCGTGACGGAATTTATGAATACATTTTAGATATATAAATAAGGAAAAAAGCTTCAAATAAATACTTGAAAGCTTCAATAAATATTACAGAATCAAAATTATTTAAAATTTGTTACATTTCAACCTAAATTAAATCTTCAATGTAAAAATTGAACTTTGAAATCTAAAAAGTGCTTTTGAGATACTTTTGAATACAAATTTAAATTTTCATGCTCGAAAAGTTAAAATCCAAGAACAAAAACTGTTTGTTGTAACTTGCAATGTGACAAACAACTTTCTCTTCGTGGTGGATATTTCAAAAAAAAAAACAAATAAGAAACAATTGTTTAATTAAATAAACATAGTCGAAGATTATTTGAACTCTTTTTTATCTTACATAACGGGACGCAAGTGCTTCAATTTCTTAGAAGAACAAATGAATGATGAGGATGATCTCAAAGCTGTATCATAAATCTGGAAAACGATTTTCATCCTCGATGTAATCCGCAGGTATTTCAAATAAATCCGATTGAATGTCATCACGAAATTCAAAATCCTGGAAAGTGATTTTCGCTGATACAGTCGGCACCAGGGGAATGTCAACCTTAATAGGAAAGCCTTTCGGTAGCTTTAATGATACAAAATCGCGGAGCTTCGCAAAATGTTTGAATGGCGCAATTATTTCAAGGACGTTAAGAAGAATGTCGATCGAAAGTGGAAAGTCTTGCGACATGGCGATTGTGGCTTTGAGGGTCTTTTGTGATTTTTTAAAGACGAGATCACGTCCTAATGTCGGTGCTTCATCTGCATTGATATATTCCTCCCACGAAACATTTTTATTCGTTGGTGGCTTTAACGATGCTCTTCGTGGAATCTGAATAAACAACAAAAAAATCTTTAATAACTTTCTGACATGAATGAAATAAATCTCACTTCAACATTAGGATCAACTTCAATTGGTGTTTTCGTCAACGATTCAACAATTGAAGTTTTATTCTTTTGAAGATCTTCACGATTAAGATGTTCACGTCGTTTTCTCTGTTCCATCGTCAAACCATTAACATGATAAACATCACAATTGAATTGAGAAATTTTCTCTTTTTTGTCTTCACGAATAAACCATCCAGTCTTTGCAGGCGAGAAACTGATATTCTTTGTATTTAACTTGGCGTTAACGATGTCACTCATCATTAGCAAATCAATTTCATCTTGAATTTCCATTTCATTTTCTTGCGTTCTCACTGTTTGATAACATTTAGCTTCATTGTCCATTGCGGTGATCATGGAATCACTATCACCACGAAAAATGAAGCTAATGTCACCACGTTGCCAATGCATCTCATTGAAATCAATTAAAGTTGAATCGAGACGAATCTTTGATCCCGATTTGTAAATTTTACAAATGTCGTTCGGTAGGATTTTCGATAATAACGGCACCCAACTTGAGAACTCCCATTTGAGTTCAAGATAGAAATCAGCAATTTGATTAAGTGCCAAATTAAGTGATGGTCTTCGTTTTGAAATTGATTCTCTTGTTTGTTCCTTTAATTTCCTAAGAATTAGTTCAATAATTGCTCGGTCTCCACGAGATATTGCTTCCGCTAAAGGTGTCCATCCACATACATTTTTAACATTCACCGTTGCATTGTTTTTCAACAGCAGACAAACACATTCTTTAAAGAAAGATAAAATTATGAATACGTTGACATGAGATGAGTGGGAAAATGTTTGGGAAAACTTTTCAGATATTTCACATACCTTTCCGCCCAAGCATCGATGCTAAATGTAAAGCTGTGTTGCCGTGTTTATCCTTTGTTCAAATAGAAAATGGGTAAGTAAATTAGTGATTAGACACAAATTGATAAGATAAAAAATTTCTCTCTTGTCACCTTTTTATCAATCACATCCTTGTTAAACTTTATTATTTGGTTTAGCTTCTTTAAATCGTTATCGAAGATGCACTTGTGAAGCTCGAATTGCTTCTGATCGTCCTTCTCACCTTTTGAGCTTTCCATGATCAAAGCTCGAATTTTTATTGAATTTTTCTTTTTAAAAAAAAGATATTTGAGTCTTACAAAAACATTTTCACAACTCTGCTTCAGCACCACTTAACAAGCCTAATCATGTAGTTCCCCGGAAAGTAGTTTCAGGTGGAGAGTGTAGAAATCTTCGGAATAATATTTATATGACAAAATTTCGGAATTTTGGTCCACTTTGTATGAAAAACTGAAATCCACGCAAGTCGAAATCAACAAACCAGGGTCACCACGAGACCTTTATGCATGATTGACACCGCGCGAACGTTCAACTAAAGGGTACAAGAATGTCCACTGTGATATTTAAAAGATTTCAATCAAACTGTAACTGAAAAAAAGATTGCAAATCAAAACAAAACAATTTTTATGATTTTATGACAAGATTAATTGCTTTTATTGTAATTCTTCATCATTTTAGAGATAATGTCTTTATCATAGTCCATGAATTTCTTAAGTCGTACACCGGTCATGGGAAATTCTTCAGGATATTTTCTCAGCTGTAAATAATTAATGTGGTTTCGATTAGAGAAAGTAAAAAAAAAAATTGAAACATTTTCAATCGATTTTATTCAAGTAGGTATGTATTTAACTTAATTTTACTTACTTTCCTCATGATTATTAATTAAGTGTTTCTTGTCAGTTTGGTGAGATTTTTGCGTGGGCGTCAATTAAAGTGTCAATATGTTTATTCAAATGTATTTAAATGTTTTTACTTCTTTCAATAAATTAATATTGATACAATCTTATTACTTTAAGTGTAAATTATTATACTAATTACGAATTTTTATGTGATAGTGCGAGTTACATCCAAAAAAGCTTTTGTTACCAAATGTTTTCTTTCAACCTCCACCGACAAAGCATGATTGATTTTTATGTACATCAAATTTTATTGTTTATTAAAGAATTACTGTTAGCAAGAGAAGATGAATAAACTTAGCAAATGCTGTTTATTGTTAGGAAAAAAAAGTTCACGATGTTATGGAAGAAAATGTTAATTGAAGATCAGAAACATCAAAATATTGATTGCTTTACGTTTTTACTATTTTTCTCTTTTTGTATAAAAATAGCAAATAAAAGAAGGTTCAAGAAAGATATTGTGAAAGATTTCTAAAATCTAAACTTCATTAAAACGCTACGAAACTTTTTGATCTAAAAACTAAAATTTAAAGAATACTTTTGAAATATTTCTAATAACTAAGGTAAAAATCTAATCATTTAAATAACTATCAATTAAAATCGCGATAAGGAAAAATTCCTTTCATCATGTCGTTTTGGTTGCATGGCTTAAAGCCCTACATGTGACGGTATCTACAACGTCATTTATTCATCTAATCGTCTTAACTGTGATTTTTCTTTCATAAAGAAAATTTGGAGTAACGTTTCTGTAAAAAGAATACATGAAAGTAAATATTTTTTCTTTTCATTAATGTTGATGGTCATTAAAGGTATTTTTGCAATGTTAAAATGCAGCACACAGTAACTTAAAACTAAAGCAGAAAAATGTGGTTTTAATATTGCTCAATGTAAAAGCGCTCGAATGAATAAGAAATTAATTTAATTGGGTAAGATTTTCAGTGATGTAAATAAACGCGCCACTTTCAATGTCTTGAAACTTTCAACTCACCATTATTCTGTACTTTTCCTTGCATGCAAATTCGGTTTCATCAACATCTTGGTAACAATCGGTTTTGGCATCTTCAGGCTTTCCAGCACCTTCATATTCGCAAAGTTTATTCAATGGATGAGCTCTAGAGGATTACAAATTATTTATAAAAAAAAAAACTTTGATATTTGCAACTCACTTGACGATCATCTTGTCAATGCTGTATGATTTAAGTTGTTTGTTCGGGACTGGGCAGTAAAACATATTTGGATTTTTCTAGAAATAATATCATAAATAAGTCATAATGAATTTTTTCTAACTTAAGTGTTATTTTATGTTATTTCTTAAAATTATTTATGAAAAAGCTTTTAATCAAGCTCTCAATAAATCATATCTTCATACCTTATCATAAATAATCATCTTTCTCATCATATCTTTATCCTTCACTTTAATTGCTTTCTCTTTGGCAGCCGTAATGCTCACGGTGCATAAAATTACTGCCAAAAGTATCAGTTTCATCGCTGTAAAATATTAGTGAACGAAGAAAAGAAAGTTTTAATTGTTGAAGCTCAACATATATTGCGCAATAAACATATGTGGTTTAATTCATTAACATTATTCAGTGACTTCATCACACAAAATAGGAAATTCCATAAAATAAATACTGGAAAAAACAATAACAAAATAATTGTGTCGAAATACATCTTAGATCATCCCATAAAATCATTTTACAGTTGTGAAGATAAATTTAAATAATGAATTTGTATGTCTCAGTTCACTTTACTCATTATGGTCAACAAGAATACGCGACGAGATATTTTTTTGGTCTCTTCCCACTACAATGATATCTCGCAAAAACGGATAAACTGAGGTAACTTTTCAGTGTTAAATGCTTCACAATGTCCACGACTGAAGATTTTTTAAGTATTTTTTGTTCATTTATCAACTTCTAAGTTGTTGTAGGAGTTTTAATGAAGACCAATTAAAATATTTGTGCTAAAGTAACTGAAATATCAACTGCTACATTAACAGATCTAAAACTTGTTTGACCACTTTTCAACTTTAAAATTCTATCATATGAGCTCTTTATAGAGAATGAAGTAATTAATCGTCATGTCTGAATCTGCGCATTATGTGCACAATATATGTAACATTTTAATATCCCGTTAAGCACTACAAACAATAAAAACAAAAAACTTTATAAAAAAAGTGAAAATTTAGAAGAAAATGACTGTGAAAAAGAACAACAAAGCTTCAACCTTTAATGATTAATATTTCTTTCACGCGTTAACAAAGATATGTTGATTCAAGTGTGTGGTTTAAAGACGACTGACTTTTTTTGAAGTTTAAGATCGCGAGATTCAACACCAACCCATGCAAACATTCATTGTTTCTCTCTCACCAACATTCACAAACTTTAATCTCTTTGTACATATATTCATAGCTTACGAAATATGCGTCAAGCTTTTGAAGCTGAAAATAAATTAATTTTCAGAAAAAGAAACATTTTTATGATTTTGATTTTTTAAATTTTGCAATTTATTTATTCATATAATCGATTATATAGTTTTACATCTCAAAGAGTTGTTTGTATCATCTTTCATGACAATTCAATTGTTTATTTACCACCATCATCATAATCATCATTAATATTATCATCATCATCATTATAATCATATTTAGGATCAATGCATAATAAACTTTGTTTTTTTTAATTGTGTTCAGGATCGTTTCTCATTATGAATCAGCATAGATTTTACTTGAATAGAAATGAATATTTTTTTATGCTGCTAAGTAATCTTTTCCTCATGTACGTGTTTTGATTTGTCTTTTCTCAAACTGTTGTGTTAATTTTCTTAAACGATTTTTTTTAATTAATTTAATTTTCCAGAATAGATAATTTCTTACAGCATCAATTCATAATTAAATGTGGATTAAGATATTTAATTCTTCCTTTTTATTTTAATTAATGGCATATATTTTTCTTTCTTTTCTTTTTCTGTGGGGAAAATGGAAGTATGCAGATTAGATAATAAAATTTAATAGAGGACCAGCGAAAAGTATTTTCGTGTATGCATTGCAAGTAAAAATAGTGAATATTTTTTTAATAATTTTCTTTCTTGATTTTCCAAAGGAAATGAATTATGTATTTTAAAAAAAGCGAAGAGTAAAAAGACATTCATTTACTTAGTTGATGCATTCAGTTTTCTTTCCACCGTTGTTATTACCAGATTGAAATCCAGGTGGTGGAATTGACGACATCGGAATTGGAAATTTATCGTAGCTGTTATTTGTAAAGCCATTTGCCAAATTATTCATGTGATAATTATTGAGTAAGTTTGAGTGGGAAAAGACCTAATGATAAAAAGGCAAAATAAAGATAAATGTTATCAATAATTTCGAGACATTTACCTGCGCCGGGGATGTTTGCGACTGCATATTCATTCCATGATTCATACCAAAACCTTAAATTCATAAGATTTCTTTCATGAACACAACGTCTCTTCAAGTTTAATCTTACGTATATGCATTACCTTGCTGATTTAATTGTGACATGTACATTTCATTATTTTGCGCCTGCTGTTGTTGTTGGGGATTATTGAATTGTGGAAATTGACGATAAGACACAATCGCTGGATCGAGTGGCAATGAGCTCCAGTCTGGGAAATTGTTTCCAAAACCTTTAATTATTTAATTTCAAAGTATTCAAGATTCAATTACGAATTTCTCGAATATATATTTGTAATAAGTTGTCAGATACTTACCACCACTTTTATGTTGTTGTGGTGGTTGATTATTTTGATGTGGTGGAAAACTGCCATCATTTGAATTTTGATTGAAGCCCATATGCATTGGCCAATTATTTGGCGGCTGCTGCATCTGTGATGAATTTTGCATGTTTTGAACAAAAGGAAATTTGCTACCAGCTGATGAAAGAATGAAAAAAAAATTAAACTTTTCTCAATAAAATGAAAATAATTGAAACTTACATTGTGATCGTGGTGACGCCGTTCCAAAGTTATTGAAACTATTATTTTGAATATGATTAAAGCCTGGTGGTGGTGGCATTCTTGCTCTTTGTCCATTACCATTCATTTGTTGTTGCTGTGTTACTTGTTCATCATTTATTAATTCTGCCAATGCTTTTTGTGTCTCCTTGAATGGATCAAAACCTAGCAAGAAAAAAAGGGAAAAAAAATTAATATTAATTAAATTTTGAAACAAACCTGGAAATAAAACTTAAAAATAAATGAAATTATTTGAAGGTCAAGAGCTGGAATTATAATTAAATGGTAAAGTCCGTAACTTTTTCTTTCACGTGATAAATAAATCAGATAGGCAATAAATAAAAATTTTGCGCAACTCACCTAAGTCATCTTCAACTGATTGATTGACATATTGCGATGAATTATTATGCATTCGGTTCTGTTGATTGTTGTTTGTATTGAATGGGATATTGCTGCCATTATCGTATTTATTATTCATTAATCTCTGCTTTTGTAAGTGCGACAATCCTAAAAACATAAAACCAATATTTTTAATTGAAAACCCTTTCAAAGATTCATTAAGATTAAAGTTTACCATTTGCTTGTTCCATTCCACCAAAGCCTCCGCTATTTTGATTCATTCGATGATGACTATCAAGTAGATTTGCCATGTTTAGTTGATCAGTAAGATTGGAATTATTCATCATAAATTGATTCTGCTGTTGTTGCTGTTGTTGATTCTTATGAAAATCAAAGAATTTTGACATGCTAGGATGAACGTGATTCATATCAGGATTATTGTGATTCATTCTTTGCTGCTGTTGTTGTTGTGAATATTGTTGACTGAACATCATGCGATTCATTTCATTTTGTGCAAACATGTTGTCGACATTGTTTTCATCTAGATGAATATAAATTAATTTTTTGTTTTGATGAAGAAAAATACGAAATTGTGAATGCGTCTTAAATTTTGCATATTTATGAGGAAATTTAAGCCGCCTTCACAATTTATTATTATGTGAGAGAATCAATCGCGCTTCTTACTGTTGAACATGTTAAATTGATGTAATCCCAATCCACTAGATAATCCTGAATGCTTTCTTAACTCTTGACATCTTAACCATTCTTCTTGCTGTTGTTGTTGGTCCTCGTACTGTTTGTTCTTCATCAAATATTTGAAAGCCGATTCCCAATCGTCGTGAGTATTCTCACCATGATTACCACTCATTGAACCGAAACTACTTAAATTTTTCAACAATTGCTTTGGATCTAAATCCAGGCTCATGTTATTATTATTGTTATTCATAGTTCCATTGAGTAGGTCAGGAAGTTGAGCATTATTCATTGCTTTACTATGCTCTGTACTTCCATCAAGCTTTGAGAATGAGTTAAAGCCGCGTGAGAAGAAACTTGAATTGTCATCAAATAAAGCAAGTTTTGACAATCGCGCTAAAGAGATAAAGAAATAACATTAAATGGTCGACTCATGGTCGAAATCATTGAATTAAATCAACACTCACCTGACGTATCCGCCAAACTATTATTTCCATCTTTTATCTTCTCACTATTTCTATACAAAGATGTTATATCGTTTGTTTCGATAATACTATTTGATGATGGCGATGATGATGATGATATAATCGATTTATTTTGCTGATCATTTTGCTGCTGCTGATGTTGCTGTTGAACTTTGTTGACATTCATCGTTGGTTCATGATGTTGCTGTGATGACGATGATGAAGCCGCCGCTAGAGTGCTGGTTGTTGCTATAACATTAATTATGTTATTAGCTTGCGATAAATGATGACCAGGATGTACTGGATCAGGGAATGAACTTGGCGGTGAACTTTTGCCACTATCACTTTCACTTATTGTTCCACTATCAGATGTGCTGCTGATAGACGGTGTGTCGTCAGTGTCATCCGTCTCACCCAGCTCATCTTCGAGATTATTGTTACTATTATTATTGATTTGCATCGTAGATGTTGCTGACGTTCCCTTCACTTTATCGCGATTCATTTGTTTTTGACTCTTTCCTTTTATTTTCTCGGTCGTTTTTAATTTTTCATGTCGTCTATTCGACTCGCTTTTTGAATTCTCTTTATTGCCGCCTTTTCCGTTTGCTTTACTCTCTTTTATAGTCACTGGTGATGTTGATAAGCTCGGCCATGCTTCACTCTGATCATTTGTCGATTGCGTGTCTTTTTCTTTTACTATATCCGGTGTTGGATTTACGCATGCATTGTTGTTGTTGATGTTGACAACGCCACCCGGCACAGGACTTTCTGCTTGCGGTGAATCACTCAATGGATTTGTTGTAGTTTGTTGAGATTGCTGTTGCATTTGAGCAATGAGAGCATCGTGAAGTCGCTTTTCATACTCTTGATGTTTCGCTTGATGCATTTCTTCTTTCGTAAAACTCGCTTCAGCATCGCCAAGCTCATGCAGATACATACAATCGGGCTTTGGACAAACCTGATTTTTCATAAAGTGCGAACAATACTTAGTCGTGCCGAGACTCGTCTTTATCGATCGATTATCAATGGTGATGTTATTGACACTTTGAATGGCTCGTAAAGCATCGTTATTATGAACGTACGTGACATATGCCGAAGCAGATGGTCCTTGCACACCCGCATATGTCGTACTCGGATTAATAACGACTTTATGAATCTTTCCATACTTTCCAAAATATTCGTGTTTCTTGAGAATTTCAGCATCGGCAAGCCGTGGCGGTAATCCAACAACAAACACAAGATTCTTCTGCACTACTCGAACATTCGCTAAATGCTTCCGATTCTCCGTGATTTTTTGCTTACGTTGTTGATCGCGTTGGCGTTTTTCAGCCTTCAAAGCAGAAATCTAAAAATGGAGAATAAGGAAAATGATTGAAGGAAGAAAGAATTGGAAAATTTTATTGAAGATGCTCACCTGCTCTTGAGTTAAAGGCTTAAAATCAGCCGGATTCTCAGGATAGGCTTTCCTGCACGCAGGACAAAGTTCATTCTCATCCGTACGAATCCGATGCCAACAGAATCGACAAATTTGATAGCCACATGTACAGGGGAAGAAACTTAAATCATCCACTTCAAAAGGCTCCATGCACAGAGGGCACTCAGGTAAGTCATCACCACTTGTATTCATGACATTCATGATTACTCGAAGATGTTCTACTTTAACTCTCACTTGACAAATATTTTCAATTAAAAACACAAATGTGCTGAATAGAATTTGGATGTTCAAACGTTTGTTGCTTTCCTCTTTTTCCTTTCTTTGTTCAACTGCGAACTCCTGTTGTCTTGAGCGTAAAATTTGTTGAAATGATCTCAACAAACTGTACACACAATGAAATAAAGAGTAAGATGCTTTGTTGACTAAACTGCGAAATGAAACTTAAGCACTTGATCTTAACGTTGCTCGGAGGGAAAAAAGTAACACACTTTTTAAATATTTGCTGTTAATTAATTTATGTTTTCAGTTGAAAATGTTTTTCACGTCTGTGCGACTGGAAGCGACACTAAAATCTGAAAAGAAGAAGAAGACACCTTAATTAGAGTTATTAAAGTTGTTATCATTTCAATCTTTTTGCTCTTGTACAATTTGCAAAGTAAATAAAAGAATAATTTTCATTAAACCCTGCTGACTATTACGAAACACTGTAAAGATTCATTAAAATTGTGTTTAAATGTAAACAAAGCACTTTCATTTCCTTTTCATCAATCACGGAATTCAATAACTTTCGGAGCTTCGGACATTTTACGATTTGTGATGGTACGAAATTTGCTTCTTTTTTGACGTATAAAACAAACAGTCGACAGGAAATTTTCCAAATCGCTTTTTATCACACACTTCAGGTTTCTATTTTATTTTTGTGAGCATTCGTAAACAAGAGTTGCGAGATAATTTAAGTAATCAATTTCCAGGCTTACAAAATACACGTAAACATAGATTGTGAGAAAATAACAAAGTAAGTCGCAGAATACTATCCAGCTTGTTATATTCTATGCCACAGCTACTACTCATAACATTTGTCTGTGTATTTGCAGATCATTTGATGAATCACGAAAAATATGATATAAAGAAAAAGAAGAAATGATTAAAAAGAAGAACGAACTTTGTTGGTGCAACAAATTACAGAAATTGTTACTGACTAAAAGTTGATGATGATGATGATTTAAGTAAGGTCACTTCTTTCATTCGAAGACATACCAAAAGAATTGATCACTTTAGTACGAAGAACAATGTGAGAAGAAAAGCGCTAAAACTTGATTTTTTTGTCTCGCTATCATTGTGTAGAAGAGAAGAGAAGAAAAATATTCATTTAATGATCGCATATGACTGTGTAGTGGGTGTTTGTATAAGTTGAATAAATCTATTTTCCTCATTTTTTTCTTTCTTTTCTCTTTAACCACTCAACGGTATATTTTTCGCTTTTTATATTTATTACACAAAAGTTGGATAAAACTAATTCACTTTTTAATAAAATGAATAATTATTAGAAGACACTTTATTAACTTTTTCTCTTTTTCTCTCCCTCGTATGAAACTTTGGATCAAATTCACTTCGACCTTACTATAACACAATCATTTTTTTCCTTCCTATCTCAATATAGGTAACTTAAGAGTCCGATTATGAACAATAAAAAAAATATTCAGGAAATTTCCTCAGATATAAAAATAGAATGGAACTTTGTTAGATACATTGGATTTTTTCGCAACTCGAATTTTGGTTGCTTTCTCATAAAATTTTCCCGTAAATTAATTTATGGGAAACTTTTTTCTTTTAATTTAAAGATTTCCATCCATGCAATCTCTTTACATCAGCGAATGTTTAATGATTTTAGTGAAATGAACGGAGGAAGAAAAAAAATAGAAACGATTGTAAAATTTACAAATTAAATTGAAATAGTGAGACATCTTTTCTATTCGTCATGAAAATAGTAGTTTAATTTGATAGCGATATTTGCGATGATTATGAATGTGTATTTCTTGGGAACACTGAGCTCTCTCATCGATTGCTTACGAATTTTGCTCTATGAAAAAACCAATATGAATTCCGTCAGAAAAATTACTTTTCGATTACACCGATTAAATCGTTTCTTTCCTTACATATTTTGTACTATTTAGCTAATATCAATGCTTATATACGTGATTACACTATTAAATTTTAGTTTATATTACGATATCAAAGGAAAATACCTTTTTGAATGAAATTTTTATTCAACTTTACTTCTTGAGATATTTTTAACTGGAGTAATAGACAAATGGGCATTCAAATTTGTTTTGACGGTTTTTTTTATTTCAAAAATTGACTTCCGATCTTTGACCTTGCGTAACAAACAGGTACATCTAAATATCCACACATGTATTCAATAAAGACTAATTTTAATTCACGAATGAAACTTTCCAGAACAAATACCTTTTTATTCAGAAAATATTTTATTAGAGTAATATTGTTAATGAAACATGAAAGCTTTAAGATTCAACAAAAAGATTTAACGAGAAATGTGCACATTTCTATTTTCTTACATATCTATTAGGATATATTTAAACTTCAAATGTATTATATGTTTAATAATAGAAATGAATTTTTAGAAACCAAATGGTTTATTTGGATCTTGTTGATGTTGTTGTGGATGTGGATATCCTCCTTGTTGAATCTGTTGACCATAAGCACCAGGATAAGTTCCATAATTATAAGCGCCTGTAAATAGATATATGAAAAAAAAAATATGAAATAGAAACTTCTAGAAATATTTTTCTCATTACCTTGTGCTTGAGGTGCTTGTGGGAAGTTGAAATTATTCGGATACGGAATTCCACCAGGAGGTAATGTCGCGTAAGGATTAAATGAAACTGGCATTGGTGGCATATAATTATATACTCCCATAGGTTGTGGCATGCCTTGCATCTGAACAGGATAAGGAGCGTTTGGAGCTGAAGCGAAAGAAGATTGACTCTGAACAGCTGGAGGTGGTGGACGAGCTGGAGGAGTTTTAGTTGAATCTGAAATGATTATAATAATAAACTCAATCAGATTTTTAAATATTTCATCAAATTCACTCACCATGATGTGTCGGTATTGGTGGAATTGAACCAACAGCTTGACGTGAACTTTCAGTTGTCAAATCTTTCAACAATTCTTCCTTTTCAGTTTTCCTAGCGAAACAGAAGTCACTGACTTTGTTCTGAAAAACAATCAACAACTGCGTTAAATCATTGTAGAATTTTGTGCCTTCTTTCAAGTTATGCTGAAGTTCAGCGAAAATGTCATAAGCAGCTGCAAGTTGCGACATTAGTTGATCTCTTCGATTTGTTCCTGTTCCACATTCAGCAGTGAATTCTTGATGTGCGTGTTGAATATCTTGGACAAGTGTTTGCTGTCGAGCAATACTTTCAACAATTTGCTTCTGAAGTGGGCTCAAAGACTTTCCAACATGAGAAACCACCATGTTCGGGTCAATTGCGCCATCTTGTGCTAAAGCATGTAGGAATTGATCTTTCATATCAATTGTAGCCGATTTCAATTCAGATTCAATAACATCACGTTCAGCTTTCATTGTCTCAACAGCTTCCATCAGTCCCCGTAACTTCATTACAGCTGGACCACTATTGACATTCCCATCACCAGCAGGGATTGCATTGTGCAATTCTGATGGAGGTTTAGAGAGAAGTTCAATTCCATATGAGTTGTCTTCAAACTTCTGTCGAACAACTTTGTCAGCTGTAATTGCGTTGTTAATAATTTCACGATATTTCGAAGCATTTGAGCGAAACATTTCATTCAACTTTTCGGAATTTGTACGCGTCCATCTTTCGTTAAATTGATTGCGAAGTTGTTGATCTGATTCTTGTTCTTCCTTCAACATTCTTTCAGTTTCATCGAGAATTTCTTTATTACGTGTCAATGATTCGGGAAGTTCTTCAATCAATGTTCTGATCGACTGAATGCCTCCTTTTTCACGTAAATCATTAGCTTTTTCAAGAATCGATGGTGGTAAGCTTGAACCAGGTGTACTGACTTCAATTGCTGCAGGAAGATTTAAACTTGACAACACTCCATTCAATGTCTGAGTTGCATCACGAAGCTTCATAACTTCAGTGTTGACAATATCGTTCTTTTGTGTTTCGCACGCATTTATAGCTTGTTGTAAAGCTACTGGTACAAGATCATTAAACAAATCTTTGAAGTTTGCACTCATTGGTGCAGCAAGAGGTAATAACTTGGCCAATTGAAACTTTCCTGATGAATCTAAAGAGTCAACATTGGGAATACTTGCATTGTAGATGAAATCGTTTTCTTTCTTTGCTTCAACCAGATTTCGTTGAGCTTTCTTTGCATATTCATCAAACAAAGACTGTTTTCCCGAACGTGTTTGTGATGCTTTAAAAAGTTCAACAGATTTTTGAAGACAGGCAATTGATTCGCCAATCTTTTTTGCTGCATTGTAGGCACCAGCTTGGTAGAGCATTGTGAGTCCGTGGAAACCAGCTTGTTTACCAGCAATTGTTGGTATCCAATCTTTATCCCATAGTGGTTTCAAGGGATCCTTTTGCATATACTTTAAAGTATCTGCATACATTTCTTCGTTCTGACACGCCAATTTAGCTATGACCTGATCTTTCATTCCGTCTTTAATCGCTTTGATCACAAAGATTTCCTGAGCTTGCGCTAACATCAAAAGCGAAAGAACATGTAAAGTATCAGGAGATAAATCTGGTGTAAGTTCTTGACCCAAAGCAGGAGCAGCCGATTTTAGATAAGAAAAGATTCCAGCTGAGAGTTGAAAGTGTTTTGCTGCTGTTTTGAGTCCATCATCGCTGTCTAAACATTGAGTCGATGCAATGGAACTTTGCAAGGCAGCAGTGTTGAAGAGAACGCAAACTTTTTCATATGCCATCGAAGACAATGCTACGAATAAAAAGAAAACAAATCTTTAATTGAGATGATTCATATTAGCAAACAAATTAAATTATTTACTAAGTGAGGCACGTCCACCGAATATGGAGCCTTTATCAAAAGCATCTTTGTACTTAAAGGGAACTTGAAATTCATGAACTGGAATCTTCGATTCAAGAGCAGCTAGCTGATCGTAATATCTAAATGTTAAATAACAACAACAAATAAATGATTAATTCGATGACTCACACGTCAAATAAAATATAAAAAAAGTGAGAAATTTTATTCTAATGAAATTCTTACGCAGTGATTGCTTCTAAAGCTGCATCATTCTTTTCAAAAACTTTAAATACGGCATGATTACGCTGCTTGTTGAAGCTGTTAATTTTATCAATATTTTGAGATGGATCACTTTGTTTTATGTTAGATCCTTGAATAATATTCTTTAAGGGTTTCACCAAATCTACTTCATTGGTTTTTTTTAACGGCACTGTAAGGAGCTCCATTGATACTGTTTTTATCAAGTATAAGCACAATAAAAGTGTGTAAAAGATTAAAGAATTGCTTGAAAATAAATGCTTCAGAACGAATTGTTTTTTTTTCTGTTCACCCGATATGTCCACATGGACAGTTTCTCCTTTAAAAAGAAATTGGCAGTTGAAAATTATAATAAGAACATATTCTAAAACCCTGAAAAAGCTTCTTTTGTGACTTTCAAATTCTTTCCCCTTTCTAATATGTATCTTTTCACTTAAATAAAAGCTTATATTCATTAATGATCTTTCAGAAAGAAAATTCAAGAAAACGCAACATGACGATAATAATTTTAAAATTTGAATCTCAACATTTACACTATTTTAAATTAGCTAGTTGAAGTTATTCTTTATTTGTTGTTTTTAAATCGGCTTTACAGACAAAATCTCAGTTATTCTTTATAGGTACTTATTTAATCTTTCCATTAGCTTTATAATATTTCATACTTTCTTTCGGACATAACAAACGAAATAAATTGTTTTATTTATAATTGATATTTTATAGGCTTAAGGAATGAGTTATTAATTTATTAAAAACTCATAATTCAATAATGAGACAATTACAATCGTTTTCTTTCAAAGTTCAAAGTAAATTGACTATAAACCACAAATGGGGTTTAGACATCACGAAAAATAATAAAATAAATATCTTTATGCATTCTACTGTAGACAATAGATATTTTTATGTAACTTCAGTACTTTTTAGAAACCTTTTTTCTTTTTTCAATTCCAAAATAGAAATCAAACACGTTGGAAGTGAATCTATAAGTAAAAATTAGTTAATTTTCAAAGGAATTAATACATACTATTGTCATCCTTTTAAAATTCTTCTTAAATTTAAGTTCTAAATGGTACGATTCTGAAGTAACACATTTTATTTACATGATTATTATTTATGACTTCACAAGATATTCTGAAAGATGAATAAAAATTATTATATTTCTTTTAAGGGTTCTATAACACGTTCATTTTGTAATTTCTTTGAACGAGGCGTTACCTACCGATATATTCGTACTTTATTTACAATTTTAATGTTTGTTTTGATGGCTGCTTACGTGGCATTGAATTATTCAACTAATTTTGATATAAATAAAGCCCTGGAAAAAGTCAACAACTTATCTTTGATAGAATCAGTGATTGAACAAGAACCATTGGAACAGAGAAACTACTACGACCTGGAAGATGGTATCACAGATGAAGCAAGAAGATATATGAAAGAATTAGGTTTGGTAAACCCTGGAGGTAATAGTGAACCAATTATTCTATCTCAGAATATTTCTCTTGAAATAAGAAAACTTATGAATGAAAGCATAGAAGAATTTGGATTTAACGCCTTCCTTTCGAATATGATCAGTCTTAATAGAAATGTTACCGATTTTAGAAGTGACATTTGTAAAAATAAAGTTTATAACAAAAACCTTCCCAAGTAAGTTTTCTAAATGAAATTCTGATATTGATGACAGCTAAAATTTTTAATTAATTTTCTACTAAGGTGCTCTATCATAATAGTAGTGCATAATGAAGATTGGATGTTATTTATGCGAACCATTCACTCAGTTTTGCTTCGATCACCTCCAGAACTAATCGAAGAAATTCTTATTATTGATGACGCTTCAGATAAAGGTTGAAACCTATGAAATGTCGCAGCTGAATAATATTAACAATGCATTTTTACTTAATATAGAATGGCTACATAAGCGCTTAGACGAATATATTAAGAAGCTTCCAAAAGTAAGAATCATCAGATCTTTCGTTCGTATAGGTATAATTGGTGCTCGAAATCTGGGTTCATTAAATGCCATTGGTCCTATTCTTGTTAGTGTGAGTATTTGAATTAAAATTTTATTGTACTCCATAAACATCTTCTTGTTTTTTATTGATGTTAAAACTTCAGCTTGACAGTCATGTTGAAGTTGGTCCTGGATGGCTTGAGCCCCTACTAGATCGATTTGTTGACAATAAAAAAAGGCTTGTGTGCACAAAACTTACAGGCATCAATAAAGAAACCTTCAAACCTGGTTTTGGTTCAAGTGCTGCAAATTCAATTAATGCTATGAATTGGAGATTAGATATGAATTGGTAATTTTTACCGAATACATAAGCCTCAATATTAATGAATATTATTCGAAGGATTAACCATAAAGATGTTCAAGGATATGTTCCGAGACCAGATTTTGATCCAATTAAAAGTGTATCAACCCCTGGAGCTGGTCATGCCATTGCAAAGGATTTTTTCATGGATCTCGGTTTGAATGATCCCGAATATGGCATGTGGGGTGGGGAAGATGTCGAGTAGGTTTATTTATGTAATGCTAGCTTGTATTATTAATGGTGTTTTGAAATCGACAGATTGGGTTTGAAAGTTTGGCTTTGTGGGGGGGAAGTTGAACAAATTCCTTGTTCATGGATAGCTCATATGTACAAATCACATACGTATAAGGTGAAAGAGACTTACATATTTTTCATAACTTTTTAATATGTTATTTTTTATGTTTTCTGTATTTAAGACATATGGTAAAAGTTATAGATGGAACACTGGGCGTATGGCTGAAATATGGCTTTTTGACTACAANCTTTTTTATTTCATTCGGTTTCAACTTTTCAAGGAGATGGTATGATTTTCTTATAATTTTTATTGAGTGAAACTAATTTTAAGTTTAAATGTTCTCTATTACTTTTTTATGTATAAATATTATAAAATTATAAATTAGTAAACTAGAAATTCTTTTTTCATTTAAGGGTATATTAAATATTTTTAACAAACTATTAGCAAAGGTGTTTAAGCGAGGTACTTCGTGTAAATTTATTCGGTCCTTGCTTTTAAGTTTATGTCTTATAATGTTAATTGTAAAGATGGCATTTGACGTTGATACAAATTATCACCTGAGTAGAGCACTCAAATATACAAACAATTTATCTCTGATTAAACAAGAACCATTGGAACAGAGAAACTACTATGATCTTGAAGATGGTATCACAGATGAAGCAAGAAGATATATGAAAGAATTAGGTTTGGTAAACCCTGGAGGTAATAGTGAACCAATTATTCTACCTCAGAATATATCTCTGGAAATAAGAAAACTTATGAATCAAAGCATAGAAGAATTTGGATTCAACGCCTTTCTTTCGAATATGATCAGTCTTAATAGAAACTTTACCGATATTAGAAGTGACATTTGCAAAAATAAAGTTTATAACAAAAACCTTCCCAAGTAAGTTTTCTAAATGAAATTCTGATATTGATGACAGCTAAAATTTTTAATTAATTTTCTACTAAGGTGCTCTATCATAATAGTAGTGCATAATGAAGATTGGATGTTATTTATGCGAACCATTCACTCAGTTTTGCTTCGATCACCTCCAGAACTAATCGAAGAAATTCTTATTATTGATGACGCTTCAGATAAAGGTTGAAACCTATGAAATGTCGCAGCTGAATAATATTAAAAATTCATTTTTATTTAATACAGATTGGCTACATAAACGTTTAGACGAATATATTAAGAAGATTCCAAAAGTAAGAATCATCAGATCTTTCGTTCGTATAGGTATAATTGGTGCTCGAAATCTGGGTTCATTAAATGCCATTGGTCCTATTCTTGTTAGTGTGAGTATTTGAATTAAAATTTTATTGTACTCCATAAACATCTTCTTGTTTTTTATTGATGTTAAAACTTCAGCTTGACAGTCATGTTGAAGTTGGTCCTGGATGGCTTGAGCCCCTACTAGATCGATTTGTTGACAATAAAAAAAGGCTTGTGTGCACAAAACTTACAGGCATCAATAAAGAAACCTTCAAACCTGGTTTTGGTTCAAGTGCTGCAAATTCAATTAATGCTATGAATTGGAGATTAGATATGAATTGGTAATTTTTACCGAATACATAAGCCTCAATATTAATGAATATTATTCGAAGGATTAACCATAAAGATGTTCAAGGATATGTTCCGAGACCAGATTTTGATCCAATTAAAAGTGTATCAACCCCTGGAGCTGGTCATGCCATTGCAAAGGATTTTTTCATGGATCTCGGTTTGAATGATCCCGAATATGGCATGTGGGGGGGGGAAGATGTCGAGTAGGTTTATTTATGTAATGCTAGCTTGTATTATTAATGGTGTTTTGAAATCGACAGATTGGGTTTGAAAGTTTGGCTTTGTGGGGGGGAAGTTGAACAAATTCCTTGTTCATGGATAGCTCATATGTACAAATCACATACGTATAAGGTGAAAGAGACTTACATATTTTTCATAACTTTTTAATATGTTATTTTTTATGTTTTCTGTATTTAAGACATATGGTAAAAGTTATAGATGGAATACTGGGCGTATGGCTGAAATATGGCTTGATGACTACAAGAGATATTATTATCGTGCCACAAAAACTACTCCAGATTTCGGAAATATCACAGCAAGACTAGAATTAAAGAAAAAAAATAATTGCAAGCCATTCAAATGGTTTTTGGATAATGTTTATAATATTCCTATTCCTGATGAGATTAAGGACCCTCCAACATCTACATAAAAGCTAATTTTTATTTCATATATCAGAACACTGTCTGAAATAGTTTTAATTCATTATATATTTTCTTAAGAATATGGATTGTGTGTGTTTTATTATTTCAGATATTGACAATTCAAGCTGTTTTTATCCAACGAATTAATGAAACACATTTTGGTAATGTGTTCTTTCTTTTATTGTATTAACAAGCAAAACTTCAAAACTTTAATAAAAAGAGACATCATTTATCTGTAATATTTCTCCAGTCTTTATATTTTTTTCTTTTTTATTTCATTCGGTTTCAACTTTTCAAGGAGATGGTATGATTTTCTTATAATTTTTATTGAGTGAAACTAATTTTAAGTTTAAATGTTCTCTATTACTTT